>JAREIS010000309.1:600000-946942 GCA_030060385.1 Muscicapa striata striata
TACATAAACCTTTGTGCTGGCTTGGCAAAGGAAAAACTTGTGGCTACAGGCCTAAGGGTGATAAAAAGCACATCCGCTTGCCACTTATCACTAACACTCACAAAATATTATGGGTGTTAATTAGCATTTCTTTTGAAATGTGCACAAGACAGCCTGCTGGATGCTGCAACTTGAGAAGCCAGATTTCCAAGCCTCTAAGAGATAAACAAATGTAGTAACTATAAACAATATAACATCTACACAAAAATACGTTAAATTCTGATAGAATATGAATTAATTCATGACAACAAGGTCACTAGGCAAAAAACTTTTCTGAGCATGTGGCAGCAGGACAGTAACAAGAGTTATCACAGCAAGATGCCTGCTTTTGATTAGAATGTGTTGCCTGTACAAAAAATCCCAAAGTGAAACCAGCACCCACTCTCCTTCCTTTCTGGTATCACAAAAGTGAGCCAATGTGATACCGAACTTAGAAAATAAAGGTTCCCTCAGCAATAACGAAATACAAACACCAACCAGCTTTCAGGCTGCCCTTCAGAACAGCACTCAGTTGCAGCCACCCTATCAAGTATCTACTTCACCTCACCACCCAGGAAAACAACTTATATTAGGAAGAGCAAACAAGTATCTAAGGAATTGTAATCAAGGCAAACTTTGAGATGGAACTAACACGCTTTAATAAATGTAACCCCCGCTCCTGGAATCCACGGGAGCTCCCCGACACACGCCCTCCCCTCCACAGCTCCGACCCCTACACCTCAAGGCAAGGCAGGACAGGGCCAGGCGGCGGCAAGGCACCCCTGCCAGCACCGCGCCCCTTCCGCCCCGCTTCCCCAGCCTGGGGCTGCTCCAGGGCTGTCCCCAGCATTGTCCCGAGGCCGGCGGTGCGGACACAACGCCGGGCAGGCGGGCGGCCCGGGTCCTGGAGGGCTGCCTACCTTCACGGCTACTTCCGGGGCCGCATCGACGGCCAGGGCCGGGGGCGCGGCGGGAGGCGCCCGGAGGTGCAGCACGGCATCGCGGCTGGCGAGCACGGCGGCAGAGCGCTGGGAGCTGCCCTCGGTCTCAGGCTCCGAATCGGGCTCCGAGTCGGAGCCGCCGTAGGAGGCGAGCGCGGCGATCGCCGCCGACATCTTGGCGCGGGGGATGACGGGACGGGCAGGTCCTGGCAGCTCCGCAGGGCTCGAGGCGTCCCTTCCCCCGGAAAACGGGCGGGTGGGGCTGCGTCGTAAAACTGTGTCTCACTAAAACAGAAAACACACTCTAAAGGATAAATTGTGGTCTGTTACGGGATATAGAGGAGTTTGATGGGGGAACATTCCACTCGCCTGTTGATAGCGCTTAACCTTTCAGGACTCCCTAGCAGGACTACAATCTCCAGCATGCAACGCGGGCGCGGCGCTTGGAAGTTTCCCCCTGGCGCTCGCCTGCACTTTGCGTGGCGGCAAGGGAAAATATTCAACAGCCCGGGGAGAGCTCCCAGGCGCACAGTCTTTCCCGCACACAAAGCGCTTTCGCTGTCTATTCGACAGAGGGCAGCGGAGCGGGGAGCCCTACTCCTCAGCACCCCAGCCCTCGGCGCGCCGGGAGAGGCCCCGCCCCCCGCGCGCGCACACACGCGCACACACACAGAGACACGCGCGCGCTGCCCGGTGTCTATTGTGAAGCCGCCGGGGACGCTCCGCGCCCGCCGCCGCTCCCCGAAACACGGAGCCGCCAGCTGGGAATGGCCGGCGCCGCCTGAACTTCCAGCGCCCCGGCGGCCGCGGAGGGAGGGGCTGAGGCTGAGCGGCGTGAAGGTGCGCGGCAAGGGCAGGCGAGTAAGTGCCCTCCACCCCCGCACCTCCGTTCCCTCGCGGTTCCTGGGGCGGGCGGCAGGGACCAGCCCCGACTCCCCGCTCCCCATCGCCGGCGGGGCTGCGGGACGCGCCTGCCCCACAAAGGGACCGGCGCTCGCCAGGTGTTGGTCCCCTCCCCTTTGTCCGCGCCCGCGCGGGGGGCGGCGGCGGGCGGGAGTGATGGAGGGGAGGAGGGAAGCACGCCGCGGAGCCGCTTTCCGCCGTCTCCCCGCCGCCCCCTCGGGCAGGAGCATGAGGGGGGCGTGTTGCGGGGCGGAGGAGGAGGCAGCCGCACTTGTGCCGGAGCACGGCGCTCCCCTGCCCTTCTCCCGCTCCCGGCCGCCCCGCGGGTCGGCCGGCGGGGAAGGCGCGGCGGAGCAGGGCCGAGGTCGGCGGGCGGGGGCGGCGGGATGACGTCACCGCCGCCAGGTGCGGGAGAGGCGCCCCCTCCCTCCCGGCCCCGCCGCGGGCACCGGCGCTGCCCTGGGCAGAGGTGCGGGCGGCGGCGGGACTGCCCGGGCGGAGCGCGGGGGGATTCGGTCCCGTTCCAGGGCAGAGCTGCCCGCTGGAACACTGCTACCATTGTTAGGAGGGCTTGGAGATCGCGGGGGATGGCCGGGGGCGAGGAGGAGCACGTAGGTTCCAACTTCTCGCAGCCCGCTCCCGAACGGCTTCCTGCGAGCCCGCGGACGGGAGAGGTGGGAAGCACGGAGCGCCGGCCGAGGGGTGGCTGTAGCGCCAGGTGCGCGCATTACACGCGCTTGCACCTGGAGCGGTACAGTGCCATGACTTCCCCCCGAGCCGCATGTGCTCGCAGAATTAAAGTGAGCACACAGTGACATCTAATTGTGGCACAGTGGCATTTAATCTGATTAAATGCTCTACTTTGAATTTCCCAGCCTTTTCAGCGGTCTCGGTTTGAAATATTTGTTTTCTTAGCTTGAGGAGGCATTACTTCTTTTTTAAAAAAAGGACAGATATATGTAGAGGGCATATAGAAAGTGTGGATAGCGTGGAGTGGAGCAAGGTGCTGCATTAAGATTTGTTCTGTTAGACACAGGTATGCTATGTCTTTGTATGCTAGAATCAGGATTTTAGGTAGAAGTCCCACACATTTCAACACCAAGACCTTTTGTTTGCATGTCCAACAGCTGAAATATGCTACATTGAACTAGCATTTCATATGATAATGAGCTGACTTTTTTCATCTTAAATCTATGGATGATGAATCCATAAGTAAGGAAAGCTATATGACGCTTTACATGAATCACTGCTTATTAATATCAAAAGTGGTTCTTTCACTGCAGTCAGTTGGTTTATTGGCAGTAATTATTAACTGATTCCATATGACTGCAGTCCTTTTCCTCTTGGCATGCAGATCGTGGGTATTGTCTGAAGTTAAAAGGTGTGCTTCCTGAAATGCGAAAAATTTCAAGGTCTATTTGTGCAACCAGTTTGTGATATTCTATCTGGAGAACTATGTTGAAGATCATTAAAGTAGTTCTGCCTTGTTATCCTTGAATTTTAAGTGTTTGATTCACAAAGCTTTGGTAGCTGACATAAGTATGTTCAGCTATGTTGTGTCCAGGCATTCGAGTTTGCTTGCCGGTGAAATCTAATCATCTGGGATTCTAGATACTTTTGTTGTGAAACCTACGAAAATCACGTACTTATTTAAATTAGCTGCCTTTCTGGTACCAGCAGTAGTAGATAAACAAATACATGAGAGGGCATTCAGGGCAATACTGTCTGAAGTTTCTCGTTGCTTAAATAATAGCAAAGATTAATTTTCAGCAAGCAAGCTGATGTGACTTCTGGTTATGAAAAACTGACTTGCCTATGCTTTAAAAGTATAGATGGCTAATATACGGCATGATCTAAAATCTGGTTTTCTCTAAAAAGCTGAGGAGTTGCTGCTGGTCTTTTGTATTGAGCTAATATAGTGGCTCATCTTGACTATCAACTGCATATTTGTAATTTCAAGAAGGTGTTGATCGGTATAAAACAAACTGGAAGAATGATACAGCTTTTCTAAAAAGCTCTACTCATTGATTACTGTATGCTGTATATTCTTTTTTAACTGAGTTCCATAAAATGCATTATGTTATTCATTGGATGCTGCTGGTTCTGAGGCAGACTGAAGTAGTGGGTGGAAGGTGGTTTGGGTTTCTTGGTTTTGCTTTCCATCCAGCTCTTTCACTGCTGCTTTTCCTTGCAGTCACTTTGCTTCTCTTGCTTTAATTTTCCAAAGGAAGATAAAACTGTCTCCCTTTGTACAGCACTTTTACATATCAAGAGGACCTTTTAACACCTGTTATTACTCCTAGTGGTAAATACTATATCAACTATTAATATGTCTTTTCCCCGGTAAAAGGAAAGAGGAAGATGAGTTTTAAAAGAGTGGTTCCTTGAGCAGTAGAAGCCTGGCTTTTACCTTTTTTTTTTTTTTTTTTTTTTTTTTTTGTGCGTGTGTGGGTTTGTTCAGGGTTTTTTTATATCTTGAGAGTGGTTGTAAGCTCTAATGGTTTTTTTTTTTTTTTTTTAGCACAGTCTCTTCCTTTTTGGATTGTCTAATGTCCGACAGAGTGTTAATGCATTCTGAATCCTTTCCCTTGGTCAGGAGAATAGCAGCATCTTGATTCCATGCACTTAGCATTTTATAGGTATCTTTGAGAATTCTACACCTCTGGCAAATTTGGTTGGATTCAGCCAGCCAGTTTCCAAGTGGAGGAACACCCATTTGGGGTACAATATATCAAATTTTAACTCAACATTTCACAAATTTTCCTTCACATCAGTCTTTTACTTCCCTATGGTTGATAATTAAATGTTTCCCGCTGCTTTTAATGTATTCTATCCTACTTTCTTTTTCCTTTACTTGCTCTTTCATAGTTCTTTTTTGTTGCTTTCCATGATGGATGTGCTTTATCTCACACCCTTGTGCTTTTGGCTGGTTTTTCTTCCCCACAGAAAATGATGCATATAATCTTGCTTATTCTAGTTTTCTCTCTATGTTTTTTAATACTCTTAAATTGCTATCAGCCCACTTGCATATACACTCACTTCTCATTCACCAAGATCTGTAAGTCTGCAGTTTGGAGGAAAGGGGGGAAAAAAAAAGCATGATACTTATCTGACAGAGGATTGAACTAAAATATAAAATTCTATTGTATGTGGGAAATACAGCATTTGAAAGAAAATGAGGTTTTTTTGCCTTTGTTCATATGCTTTTGGCTGCTGAGAAAAGGTATCATGATGTAAGTCTTATCAGGTTACTCCTACTGCATTTGGATTGGGCCCTTTTATAAGCACCTGCTTGTGTGTCTGATGCATCTCAGGGCACTCTAATTTAGCTGCTTGGAGACTGAAGCACATTTTATAACTCGCGCTCTGCTATTTCTACCGCCTTGGAGCCTCTGACTGCTGCAAGGGTGATAATACCTCTTTTCTAGTTTTTGGTATTTTGGACTATGTCCCGGATTCTAAAAGATACCAAGGCACCAGATTGCAAAAAGAGTTCTCTCTTCCAGTACATCTGTGAATCAGTCGCTTTAAGTTTTTTGGAAGGGATCTTGAGGTTGTCTGACACAGATTACATGCTATATATTTCATGTTTACAAGGTGTGGTTTCAAAGAAAGAATGATATGGGATAAGACTGGAACAACTTAGACCATTGTACTTATTTCAGATGACTTTCTGAAGTCAAACTAAATATTTGTTGCAGACTCACCTCTTCCCTAGAGGATGGAAGCTGCTGTGCAGCTTCTTTGAAGCTACATATGCAGTGCTGTGAACCGCATCTTACAGCATAAGCTGAATGAGTACTGCACTGGAGAGGCAGCTAAACTAATTATAGACTTCCGGGAATATAAACTTAATTACCATAATTACAAATTTATATTGGTTTTCCTAATTCTCTGAAAAATATTTATTTTAATCCGTTAAAGGACTGAAAATGTTGTCAAAAGTGTATACGTTTCTGAAAATACATGCCTGTATTTTTGGGGGAAGCTTGACAGCTTACTTATACTAGTCTGTTGGTGTAATAAATTACCTTATACATACAAAGAACTACAGAATAACAAATATAGTTACATTTTAACAAAGCGCTTAACAAAGAGAAGAGATAATGGATAATTTTCAATGAGTTTATACCTTTTTGTTGGTTGACTTTTTAGTTAGATGCTATGGTTGCGACATGAATTTAGTCTTCTGACAGCTGACTCCACGCAGAAGTAAAATATTATAAATGCCCTAGCAGTATGACATTTAAAACTTATTGGAAAACAGGAATCTATTCTAAAGCCAGGTGTAGGTTTTTGGCATATAATAAAAGGTATTAAATTCTGTTGAAGTTTTTTATATATATAGCTAAGGCTTTTGCACTGTTTTTTCCCTTTTTTTTCTGCTCTGTGGTAAGCTGTATTCATTTTCTGCAAGTATTACTAGAGTGTCTGTTCTCCATTTGTCTCTTGTTTTCACCAATTTGAAAAATAAATTTGGTAGAAAATTGGTCAATAGATTTTAAGTTACTGAAGGAGAGTTTCCAGCAAGTACTCTGCAAGTGGTGTCATAAAGTTTGTGTAGGGAACAGTTCTGGAAATCGTTGAGTGCTCTTAATGAAAATATATGCACATGTAATTCTCATCCTTTACCATCACAACTGCCTGTAGACAGAAGTATGTGATGACAACAAAGACTGATGGTGGACTCAGTAGTACTAACTGAAATCACTGAAATAGCTAAAATCACAAGCAGTTGGTACTGCTTCTGCAATGAGGGATGTGCCTCACTAATCTACCAGGGGTTTTGATTGCAGTAGTAGCATAGTGGATTAAATTTTAATATAGTTCTAATTTGCATACACTTAAAAGGTGCAATTGAAGGTTTCTCACACCAGGCTGTTAAATGAAAAAGCCATGATATGAGAGGTAAAATATTTTCATGGATCACAAAAATCGCTGAGAGGAATTAACAGAATTATTAACTTCTAAGAGACTTAATTTTTTCTATTAAATATTGAACAGGAGCTGTCAAATATCTTTTATTAGTCATCTGTAGAATTTCATTAATAAGGTAGAATTAGTTACTAAGGGTTTAGAACAATTTAATCAAATTCACAAATATTGGAAAGGTCACCTGAGAAGTCTAAGCAAGCTTTGTGAAAGGACAGCAGGATGACAGATAAAACTGCTTATTGGTATATGCAAACCAGTGTGTTTTAGAAGCAGAAAATAAGTTTCCATTTAATGTTTCTGAAGATTTTCTAAATTAACAGTATTAATGTAACAAAAAATTTGAGCATTATTATGGTTCGATAAGGTACTTTTATCCAAATTATAGCTGTAATCAGAAGTGGGCAAAAAAAACAGAGAAGGAACTGCCATTGTATACAAATTCATTAATTCTTATCTGCTATTCAAAATGCATTACTAACTGTCAGTTAGTTTAAAAGAGATAAACCACAGTATTGTAAATAATTTGATATGATGAATATGGCTGAGTTTTTCAAGGGAATGAAAAGATTGGAATTATTTACCCAAGGAAATTAAAGAAAGTGAGGAGTGGGCTATAAAATGAATATGAATTTGAGCTCTCCAATAGCAGCTGTAAAAGTGAAAACCCCTTCTGTCAGTAAAAAGCAATTTATTGAAGCCATACATTTTTTGTGAGAAGGGAATTGAGACTTTCCCTGTGTCCACTAAATGTACCTGTATTTCTCTCGATATATGTATGTATCTCTATAACTGTCTGTCAGTCACTGTTAGACTATTTCTCTTGAGCACACAGAACCAGCTTAAACTCCTTGCTTTACTTGCTTCAGACCAATAATTTGAACTTTGTTCTTTCTCATCAGAGGTGACTGCTCAAATAAATTAATATGCATTGCAGTGAGGTATTCACAGTTTTCTGTAGCTGAAATAAATGTTGTGATTTATGGGTTTTGGAGTAATTTTCTGACTGTTTGATGTAATGAGCTATTTTACACAAAATGAAGCAGTCCAACAGAGGGATACCAAGTAAAACTGCTACATTAATAGATTGAATATGAAAATGGCTTGATGGGAAGTTTGAAAAATCATGAATGAAAGGTGATGTGTGAAGGGAAGCTGTCTTAGACCAGTTCAGCAAGTTTATGAGGGCCCTTTTTGGGTGTGGAGTCTTCTTTCAGAGTAGTTCTTGTCTGCTCTCTGCACTGCCTGGTAATGCGTAGGTTATGGAAAACTGAAAGGGGGGTTGACACTAAGATACTCTACTGGTTGTATTTATGCTAAATATTATATTGAACTGGCTTGTCCAGCAGCTCCCAGTTGCCAGTTCTGATGTAATGGCTACAGAGTGGCCAAAATTAGAGTTGCTAGATATATTTCTCCAACATGGAAACTGCTCATGGATTGAGGATCTTTCACCTTCCAGGCACATTCAGGTTCACATAGATTGTCTGATAGGTCAGCTGTACCAGATAAGTGGTTTTCTACAAAAAGTTCTTATTATCATAAAACAAAACTGCACTATACATTGTGATTTTGGAACAGACCTTCAAGTCATTAAAAAAAAAAAAAGGGAAAATCACAAGTCATTTATATCTTGATAATACATGGGAACTTAAGTAGTTCAAGCAGCACTTGTAAAAGTGGCATGCAGAGTCAGCTTTTCAGTAAAAAAAGGAAATGCTTAACTTGTTAAATCTTGTTCAGCCACTAGCCACTGAATGTCTGTGCAGAAATGCTTAGAGAGGTCTTTTAACCCTCAACTGACTCTGCCTTTTGTTCATATTAAAGGAGAAGGCTGTGATTGTCAAACTTTCCCAACTTCTATGTGCAGTTGTGAAACTTAGCAAGCTTGAGAACACAAGTGAAAATACAATTTGAGTTTGTCACAGATGCTCTTTCTTTGAAAGCCTCTCTTCAGGAACAAGGGCTTCACAAAAATTGTCTAATTTGTGGGGAAGGAAATTTCACTTCTGTGCCACCCAGCTACCCAGTAAATGTTGTTCTCTGCTGGTAATACAGGACAGTGGTATTTGTTACATCTTAATGCTCTGAGCAAACTGCTCCAGCTGATCCTGTTTTGGGCAACCTCGAATGTCCTATGATTAGATGATCTTCGCAGCAGGAGGAAAAATTATCAAGCAAGTTTCATGCTACAGGGAGAGATTCTGTACAATTCTGTCGAAAAAGAGTATATTGGCTACCAGCTATGATGTTTCCAGTAATGGAAGTCAGTTATTAGGAATTATCTGTGTCTAGCCAATTTAGCTAGACTTTTATTCATTCTACTTCTAACTATAAATATTTTACTTCTTTGTCTAGAAAATGGAATAAGTTTTATTAGCAAGGAGAAATATTTTTGTTTATACTATTGGTCTAAAAGAGGTCCAGTTTTTGTGGAAGGAGAATTGTACCTCTCTTCCATACCTGTTGCTACTTAGCTGGTCAACACGTTATTTTATTCTGGGGTGACAAGTGAAGTACATGTCTTTAGGCTCTGGACAGGTTTTTAT
Organism: Muscicapa striata striata; assembly: GCA_030060385.1. Taxonomy (NCBI): domain Eukaryota; kingdom Metazoa; phylum Chordata; class Aves; order Passeriformes; family Muscicapidae; genus Muscicapa; species Muscicapa striata. The sequence goes on from JAREIS010000309.1 coordinate 609,344, forward strand.
TCCTCCTATATGGTCATCTATCCTATTTGCAGGAAAGTTCAGAGTGGTGCTTCATGGCACAAGTCTTTTCAAGTACTGGCAGTATTCATTAAAAGATTGATAGTAGTGATATTACATTGAAAGGGAAAAGAAACCAGTTGAGACAGATGGGTTTGATTCTTAAGGTCTATCATATTTCTTAGATTCTTAAAGCACTAACATATTTATAGGCTGTCTTCTAGTAAGCTATAGGTTCCTCATAAGTTTACTATCTGTTTATTCATTAGAGGTCTGATCAGTGTTGGAAAAGGTTCAAAACCTGTGGATCATTCCTCTGAATGTCTGATGATTTGCTTAATACAGCATTGCATGGATACTTGTAATGAACTTCTCATGGTGGATTGCTGTGGCCCAGTGATGGGACATCTTAATAAATGTATGTAAATTTGTGACCTAAAATTTTTATTGATTCTGAACTTCTCTCAGCTTCTGACACCGTGCTCTCTGCCTAGATAATAGAGAATTTCCATGGGAAATAGCTGCTTAATGGTGAGTGTTGTCCTAAAGTAATACTTGGTAAGAAGTTTCATGTAGAATAACTTACTGGTAGAGAAAAATCCTTTTTAGTTTTAATATTTTCAGTCTCTTGCCCTGTCACATAAAACAGCCCTTAATTTTATCTTTCATCGTTCCTGGGGATAAATTGAAAAGCAAAGCCATTTGTATATAGAAGCAGTCAAAATGGGTCATCATCTGTGTCTGAGCATTTTCAGAAATATAAGTGGTTTCCAGTAGCTCAGTGCTTATATATGGAGCACTGGCTACCAAGGCTGATTTTTGAGCCCGAATGTAGTAAGAAGTAAGTGTTTCAGATTTTTGGAATCCTAAACCATGTGCTGGTTATAGATATTCTAGTCTATTGATTATAATGAGCCTCTTTAGTAATAGTAACAGTTTTTTATTTGAAACTGTCTGTCATTACAGAAAGGGTCTGTTTAGGAAAAAAAATTCTTTTAATAAGCAAAGAGATAAAGACGTGGTTTTAAAGTAGAGACAATTGGAAAAAGGCTTTAAAGAGCTGTGTAATGCAGTCATAAAATGTGTTGGATGTTGAGGTATTGTTTTGGGTTTTGGTCAGTTTTTGGTTTGACACATGTTTGCTGGAGAGAGCTAAGAACTCTGCTTGGTGGTAACTTTCTAGAAGGCTGAGAGACTTGAAGGACAGATTCTTCTCTACCTGTTGTATGTCTCCTTTTCTCAGGAATTCATGAGATCATGTTGCAACACTTTCAAACATGCACTATAAGACTTTTTAACTTAAATTTCCCACCTTGCTCAGAAGTCTGACTTCCAGCATGAAGCTTTTAATATTTTGAGGTTTTTTTCCTTGCAGCTTGCATGTATGCCATTTTTGCAGGTTAGCAGTTTAGCTTAATTTCCAAGATATTATGTCCATTTAGATCCCAAGACACATCTGTTAGCTTTATTTTTAGAGTGCTCAGCTACCTCTTAGCTGGAGTTGCCGACAAAATGATAGATGGCTTTGATTTCATGTTGAAACAAGAGCAACCATTTGGACACTGTTGTTGAAAGGATTGTAGAGAAGCCTGATTCACCTGTGCTTAGGAACAGTACTTTGATTCAAATGAAATACTTCAGAAAAATATATATTATATGTGACTGTTGGAACGTTGAAATATCTGGAGCCTTGTAGAAAGAAAATGCATGTTAAGTGCACAGAGTTACAGCTCTTCAAAAAATGGAAACATTTTCAAATGCTTAAAACAGACAATGAAACACTTTGATATAATTATAATAATCATATTGTTCAGATTGGCATGGAATTTTTTTCTGAACTTTCTCAATGAAGATTTATATCTGGTACATGATGGTCTCACTGTAGTGCATGTATGAATTTTGACTAGAATGCCTTTATGCAAGCCTTGGAGATAAAATTTAATAAGTGATGTGGAGATCTATTTTAAAGATATTAGATCTGGAGGATGTATTGTGTATCCTAACTGCTGAGTCATACACTAATGTTTGATCTTTTTCTGCTTTTGTGAACCTTGAATTGTTTTGTGCTTAATGGAACAATGGCAAAGGGAAGGTGAACAGTATTCCAATTTGTGTTTGTCTATAATGTATTTTTAGTATATGCGTTGTCCCCCACAGGAGGTAGGAGGTATGCTTTTGAACTCCCAGAAAACCAAGGAAAAAGCTGCTTTGTAGGGGACACACCTAATATCAAAGATGGGTGCCCTGTCTCCTGGCCACATTTTGTAAGAGAAAATAAGCTTCTTATTTTTTGAGGAATGAATGTAAGCAGCTGTGTTAATCTTCAGTAGATAGAGAAGGTAGCCTATGGGTTTAAATCTGACAGATGAAGACTAGGAAAGGCATGGAATATAAAGTTTACTTGTCTTTCTTTACTGTCATTCATGGATTTTAGATTCGTATCATACTGTATCTTGGTAGTCTGGAAGAGGTTAAAAGAGGTTTCTTCTCTGAAAGGCAGTCCATACTGTGGTGGGCAATGTGATGGGGCTGAGGCAGTGCTGGCTCATTTCCAGACATGAGCAGATAGCTGTCTTCAGCTGTCCATGTAGGTGTCATGTAAATGTTGTATTAGATCTAGGCTTTAACAGTATGGTCAGATTTGATGGAACTGTATGTAATGAAAAGTTGCTTGACACAACATGTAAATAAAAGCAAGGTGGGGTGGGGTTTTTGTGTTTGTTTGTTGTTGGTTGGGGTTTTCTGTAAAAATAAAGTTGTTTGTGCAGTACTGAAAAAATATATCTTTTACATAAAAGCTGATACACTTAGGTCTGTGGAAATGGAGTCAGTGTCTCTTAGTGTATTAGAAAAACTAAGTATGCTTCAAACTAAACACTACTAGTGATTTGGTTTTTTTAATACCTTCCCTCCTCCTAATATTTCAATATGGAATAGTTAGGTGCACTACAGGTAAGTAAATTAAAAAAAAAAACATATTAGTAGTCTTGAATGCTGTTTGGGGACAGACAAACATTAAGCTGACTGGTAACTATCATATAATGACTTGGTAGGGAAATGAGAATTAATAGACTATGCAACTATGTTTCATTGTGATTACAAAATTCTCTCCTTCACCCAAACTCCAGTCTCAGCAGGATCATGTTCTTCTCTGTATGTATTAAGTTTAAAGTCACAGTATTTTCCTCGCACTCTTTTAAATATGGCACCTCTGTAATTGCTGATTTACTGTCAGCTTCTTTATTGCAATGGAGCTTGAATTTATGAAGGTGATCTATTCCCACAGGCAACAGAGGGACTTTGAACAAAAAATTCAATGCCTATGAGTATTGTTTGCCCATTTTTAGTGCTTGATATGCTTAAGTATCTCTTCCTGAATCTGGTGTGTGCTGTAAACCTTCACTATGATGCAGGTAATTAGAGCATGTATCGAATTTTTTCTAAAACAAGTGTTTTCAAACCTTTTTCCTTGAAGCTGCTGAGCACCTGTTTGCTGCAGTTTGAGAAACACTGCCTTGGTTTGACTACCCCTGCTTAATTGTACCTCTGTGCATGCCCACAAAACAGAGCTGAGAATGAGGAATACAGAGGCAACAGGTTCACTGTCTTTCAGTGGAGAAAGGAAAGTACCCAAAACTGCTGCTTTGCTACAGGGCAGTGATGACCTTCCCTTAGAGAATGCCATCTGAAGGCTTTCTTCTCACCTCAGTGTTTGCCATCCATGCTCTGTCACACCTACATGAAATGGCCCCAGAGAGAGCCTCATCTGTAAGGGGACATGATGCTTCAGTGCAACATTAAAAGCCCCTCAGATTGACAGCTGCTGTCATGGAGAAGGAGATCTCTGCGGATGTTGTGTGACTGCTGCTTTTTGGTAGCTGAAGAGCCTTGAGTCACTTTAATGATCTGTTGTGACATGTATATAATGGATATTTCATGGAATTCATAAGTTGCTCTTTGTCAGAACATTTTGAACTTAAGGTATTAGAAACTAATTGAAGTGAACATTTCACTTCAGCCCTTGCTGACCTCTGCAATTCATGTTACTGCTTGAAATAGTAGTTGCATTCACTCAGCCATTAAACAACTTCTAGAGCTGTACTCTGATCTCAAGAGTGTAGTTCTCTTGATTTTTTTTTTAAAGTTGGCCATAAAAGAAAGACAACAGCTAGTGTCAGAAGTATTAAGCAGTAGTCTGCAATGTGAACAAGCTAGTTCAACTCACTCCTATATATAATTCTTCTAAAAATAACTGTACACCAAACAATAAAAATTGACGTGTTGACAGCATGTTTTAGCAGACATTGACAAAATGTTGCTTTTTAATTTTTGAGCTTTTAGAATAAAATATAAGCAAAAAATAATTTAAAAAAATTTAACTCTTCTCACTGTCTTTGTCTGGTTTTTATGCCAGGTGAACACTAAAAAGAAGCATTTCATTAGTCTTCTGATTTTTTGTTTTCCCTCATCTCACCATTGTCTTCTCCTGTTTTCTACAAAATGGTGATGCTTGCTGAGGCTCTAGTTTGAGCAAGAGTAAAGATCCTCAGTTGTGGAGTAAGTTACTGTTCACAGTTCTTACCTTTTTGTTCCTTGGTTAGTGAGGCAGTAAATAAAATGCTTTGTTCTCTTTTTGTGGTAGAGACAAGTGTTGTCTGCATGATAAAGCAGAATGATGACATGCAGGACTTGCTTTAATGTGTAGATATCATACACAAAGCTAGGCAAGTGAATGTATTACAGCTGGTGTCAAGCTGTGCTTGCTTAAATTGGTGGGTCACTTCAATGGACATGGAAGGCTTAATCATTTTAACAGCCTAAGTAATGAGTTGTAAATTACAGTTATTTCTTGAATTATTTTTTTAAATTGCTATAAATAGTAATAAAGAATTTCTGTCCATTGTTATTCTAGTTGTGAGGCACTCTTTCAAATATTTTAAAGGTTGGACTGCTGAAATGATGTGCTGTACTGTGCTTATTTTCATAAGATGGTCATTATATATCTAAGCAAAAAACTGCATTCAATAGGAGTTGAATTTTAAACTGAAAGCTAGAAATTTGTATCAAGATAAAGAAGACAGCAAAAGAATAATGTGTGACCAATAAATTCTAGAGTGTAAAGACTATAAACATTTTAGTTTATTTGTAATAACTAGTATAATTTAAAGAGCTACTGATAAAACACATGGCTGCCCTATGCAGGGCCAGGACTTGGACGTTGATGATTCTAGTGGGTTCCTTCCAACTCAAAATATTCTGTTATCTATGACTCAGTGATATGAAGAGAAGGTAAAATTTGCTGTCAGTATTTTTAAATTTTATGGTTTTTTGTTTTTGTTTTTATTAACAATGCTGATACATATGGGGATTTTTGGGGGAAATGTTTTAATATCATGATATGTAAAGCTTGTGCAGGAAAGAAATTTTTAGCTAAATTAACTTGTTTATACCTAGGGCAGGAAAAAGTATAATTCTAACCAAAACTTTGCAGTTACTGTTTAAAAGATTTATTTATGCTTTTATTGTAGGTAGAACTGTATTTGGAGGGAACAAAATAAAACCATAATCCTGAGTGATGTTTTGTTTTTTTTTATTGTAACAGTTTCATTGAAATAAAGATGCACAAGGTCAGACTAGCCATCTTCAGTGATAGGTGATTTGTGTGTGAAATCCTAAAGGATTGCTCTGTAACCATTCACAACTGTAATAAATATAGATGTCATGTAACATCTCATGGCTTTTATAATTGTTATAATGAAAGCCAAACAGAACTTTTAGAGCTACTCTGCACTCTTTAATGTCTGGTCAGCAGTCTTATTAATGAAGCAAACTATTTGGTTTCATCTCATTATTGTCTCAAGACTGGAAGAAACCAATAACTACAAATGAGGTTTAAGAGGTGAAAAATAGGATTTAGAAAAGTATAGGAAATTACTAACAAGAACAGCGAGCAGCCTCAGGATCATATTGGCAGTAAAGTTCTAAAAAAAATTTGCTCAGGTTCCCAACTGAGTCTTAAAATATTCTGCCACCAAATTAAAGGAAACCTCAAGTGTTGTTGTCTGCAATAATAATCTCATTTCTGGATATTGCTAAATCACCATGATAACACAATTTATGTGGATATCCTGGGAAAACGTTTTTTAAAGTATTACAGCTTTTTATAATGAGCCCAATGTAGCAAAATAAAATACAGTCTTGAAATCTGCTACAATGGTGTGCAAAATAACCTCTTTTCTTGGTTTGTTCTTCTATGTCAGTTGCCATGTTCAAGTGAAATCCTGACTCTTTAAATAAACTTGTGCTTTTTACACGGAGTGCATAAATCTTCCTGAAAAAGGAGCTTTATATTTGTCTGCCTATCAATGAATTTTTTTCCCATTGGTAGTTGCTAGAAAACGTCAAAGTGGAAAGTCAGAATGTAAACCTTGACATATTCCTTTTGTTTCTAGTAACAAACTATGGATAGAGAAGTTTTGCCACAAGAAGAAAAAGTTTGGTTTGAGGGCCTCTTTCTTGTGTTAATGCAACTACTTAGATGGGCTGTGTGTAGGGATGAGATGGAGAGATTTCAAAGTTCTTTTGCCAAGCCTAGTCTTTGGCAAGAAACCAGATGAGTACTATGAAGAAAAAAGCAAACAACTAAGTAACAGGTGTGTGAAAACTTGTAGCTAAAAATGCATCAGCAAAATGTCCCCTCTGTTTTACCTAGAAGGCTTAAACAAGAAAACAGATTAGTCAGTCATAATTTGAATCCGCTGATTTGACATTTTGTTTTCAAAGTGTGTTCTATCTATTTAATTTCTGTTCCTCCTTGGAAAAAAGCTAAACCTCACAAATTATGAGAAGGGGATGACAACACTTCTGCAGACATGAGGTGTTGTGGTCAGTCTGCCATGTGTGAAAAAGAGAAAGTGGGGTTTTTTTTGGGTTTTTTTGGTTTTTTTTTGTTTTTTTTTTTTCCCCTTCAGCATGGAATGAGAATTATGATGTCAGTAGTTTTCTCTGATCACATTTTGGTGTGATGAAGCTGCAAGACATATGGATGAGTGGGATCAATATATGACATTATCTGTGAAGGCACTGAGGTTTAATCATTAAGATGGGTGAAGCAGTGCAGCAAGAAACTGTAGGGAGGAGTCAGATGGAATAGAAAAAAAAACAAGCATTAGTGATTTTTTTCAAATGCCTACTGAATTTGAAGGGCATTGGAGGCTTCTGCATGATTTCTCCCCTAGGAAAATTAACTTTTAAAGCTGCAAATTTTTCTCTTAAATTATTTAAAGCCCCCACCCTTTTGAAATTGGTAGTAAAATTCTCAAGGTTTTCTTCAATGGTGTATTGAATGTTGGTAACTTTATATATATATAGATAGATAGATAGATTGTTTGTACTGTGAAGGAAGTCGAAAAAGTGGAGAGGGATTGAAGGATAGAAGATGTGTTATAAAGACAAAATGAATCTGGGAGCTGGAGAAGGGAGAAAGGAAGATAATTATGGGACGTTGTTAAACAATCTAGGAAGAAAAGAGAGGTGAAGGAGCTTTGGAAGAGAGCTCAAGCATGCAGATATGTACATTTGAGAAGGAATAAAGAATAGCAGTTAGGAAAAGGAAAATAGCCTTCCATATGGGAAACGAAATCTTATCTACAACTACAATCAGTGGAAAATATTATTAGAAACAAAGTGGAAGGAGAAAAGCAAGCAGAGAACAGTAACAAAAGTACTAAGGATGCAGAGGATCAAAATGCAGATCCTTCCTAAATCAGGGTCTTATTTAGGAAAATAAAAACACCTGAATTTGCAATCTTACAAAAATATGATGAAAGGAAGGGGGTTATGGGATACAAAACTAGATTAAACTGCAACTTGAGGCTTGAAACCCTATGCAGAACTGAAAGGCCTGTAGGTATTAGTAGAGCTTATTTATAAGCAATACTTGTTTTATTTGAAGAACTTCAGATAGTCAGTCTAATATCTTGTTAGCCATTGCCATATATCCTACAGTCTTAGAATATCAGTTAGGTTTTCTTACCTCCTGACAGATGCATTTTTCCTTAAAGATAGCAACACAAGGTTTTGCAGAGCCAGTTATTTAAGTGTGGGTATGAGGCTTCAGTGTCTTATGTTAACAATCTACACAAAGCCTCAGCAGTGTCTGGTTTTAAGAACATTATGCTATCTGGAACTTTATGACTAACTTAGGTTAATGTGTTGTAAAAAATTCTTGCACTGTGGACACTGAACTTGAGGCAGAAAACCTGTCACTGTTTCTCTTTCATGTCTGTATTTTGAAAAAATAATGGATTTTATGTGATATAAGATTTTAATTGTAATATATGATATATATAGACAGTATTTTTATTTTAATATCTATAAGGCTCATTGATTTTAAGAAATGTGCTTGTTAGAATGTAGATTGTCAAGAAATTCTTGGGGTAATGATTTCATTAAGCAGTCCCTGCTGATTGTTCTTGCATTCAACACACCTGCAGTTGTGTGGTCTTAGAGTAAGCAGGATTGGGTACTATCCAAGATCTTTTTGGTGTGGTTTGTTGGTTGGTTTTGGTTTTTTGGGTTTTATTTTCTGGATTATGTTTTTCTTGGATTAATACTCTCTTCAGAAAATTTTACCTGCATGCTTGAAGTAGAAACACAGGGGTAGAAATTGCAGGGTTTCTATCTGTACTGCTTAAAAAGTGGTTATTAAATTATTACCAAAGTATTCATTGCAGATTTATGCAAAACTTTTCCAAGAATCCTTGTCAATCTATTTCTGCACTTGTGAAATTATGGAGGCTTTGTAATTTATTTCAATAGAATCAGGCTCCTTATAAAAAGAGGTAGAGAAGGCTGAGTGGCTGCAGGGAATTCCTGAAGTTTGTCTTTGAAGACAGAAGCTGTCTTTTTCATTCTCATCACAGTATGCTGAAACTAGCAGGGTAAGAAAATAAGGCATCTGTGTAGATTTGGAACTGGACTTTACAGTTGGGCTTTTGTCAGAAATAATTGTGATGAATGTTCTACATAGAACATTCTTTCTAAAAATCTCAGCTGTAACTGTTCCTCATTCTTCTTAAACTTGGACTGTTTTTCAGAGGAAAATAATTCTTGTAAATATGTTATTTCAAACTGGAGACACCATCTTCTCTGAATGCTTTCAGTTAACTTCTTAATTGTAAACTTGACATTATTGATGGGGAAACTTTATTAATGAACTTGAGAATGAGGGAGTTGGAAATAAAATAGGCAATAACAGTGACAGTTCAAATGAAGTAAGATTTTATGCTGTCAGTACTGTAAGACGATAGAAAGCGATTATTCTAAAATCTAATAAGCAGTTTGTATGCATAGGTTAGTTAGTTACCAGTAATCTGATACCATATCAGACAGACATCTGTAATTGTTTATTTTTCCAGAAGAAATAAATGCATATTTTAAAATAAAACATTGAAGTAGTGCTGGAGGAGGAAGGGAGGGCAGGGAATTTATTTTGAACTACATTCTTCTCAGAACGTAGTCCTTCAGTACATCATCAGGACTCATTTAATTCAGACCATTTCTTCATATGTTATATGCCTCAGTTGATGGGACATGTTTTATTTTAGTAGTAATTCCAGTCTTCCTTCCTGTTTTTTTTTTTGTATTGAAACAATTACTATAAGGGGAGATAGTCCTACAATGCTAAGATAATAATATAACACTAGGAAAACTTGGTTAATTTTTCCATATATGCTTTTCCCTATTCTTTTAATCCCTTAGGAGTTCTCAGCCCTTTACCATCAGGAGGGCCCTGTCCAATTTCCTAATAATCTTTTTGAAGCTAGAACCCCAAAACCAGTATTTGAGGTTTTCCCTACTAGTACTGAGTTAGAGGCAGACTAGTAACTTTTACTTGTTCATGTTATTTTTCTTCCTAGTACAGCCCAGGCTGCCCTTTGCCTTATTCGTGATGGAAAGACGTTGTTGGCTCTTCTTCAGCTGAGGGTCTGGGTCTGTTGCAACCCTCAGGTCCTTCTGAGCAGGGCTGCCACTTGTCCTGCCAGCTGTCATCTCCTTGTACTTACGCTGTTTCACATGACTCATTCCTCAAGTATCTCCACACCATTCCTTCCACTGTCATACAATGAGTTTGAGTATGGGATTTTGTTTGGATTTTGTTTGTCTGGCGTTTTGTGGGTTTATTTTCCATGCCAAAACAGGATCAGAACTATATGTCCACCACTTCTTACAATCTGAGATAATTTAAAGATGATTCAGGAATCAAGGACTTGGAAAAGTGAAAGAAATATGTTTCTGAACATCTTGAAGGCCCAGTCCCCAAAGGGCTTCCTTAAATTTATGTCTTAGAGAAGAAAGCTAAATTTCAAACTTTAAATTACGAAGAAAAGGAATATGCCTCTTTTAATTTTCATCTTTGCAGTGATGAGAACTTATTTCTACTGAACAGCTGTAGTGTCGAAAATTCTGGAATTTCTTAGTAGTAGTCCCAGCAGTGGTTATACAATGACTTTATTTCAGTGTTTGTTGGCCTTTGAGGATGTAATCCCAGTAGAGACTGTCCATCCATATACTACTTGTTGGATCTTTTTTATAGACAAATACTTCCTTTTTGGGGATGTGAATACCAGCAGCTTTCAGATGAGGAAAACTGAACAGATATATCAAAAACAACATTACAGTCGCATTGTGAATATTTGCAATCAAACCTGCTTCATACCCATGTATTTAAAATATATTTGTCATCATAATTTGTTTTGATTAGTATGGTTAATATTGGGATTATTTGACATAAATAATGAGATCAAACTAAACCTCTTAGCATCTTAAATATTTCTTTTGAAGATACAATTTGAACAGAGAGTAGAGGAATGAGGTCTGATAGATCTGTGTGTGAAGAAATTAATTTTGTTAATCTTCTGTTCATGGAAATTTTAAAAGATGCTTTCTGACAACCTAATCTAGTAGTTTATTTTTCCTTTATATTGCAGCTGAAATTAAAGTAATCCATCATAATGATGTAGATAAATAAAATATTCCTCACAAAGGTGTTATTACAGGCTAATGTTCATCTAGTAATGACACTGATAATAAAGAATAATTTGAATAATGTGTGCACAGAAAGTTACTGTGACTGAGATAAAGAATGCAAGAGTGTTTTGGTCTCGAAAACAGACACTAAGATGTTACAAAGAAAACTTTCCTGTGTTTCTGATGGTTTTGTTACTGTTTTACCAATTAATACTGCAAGATTAGGACCAAAAGTGCTTATATTCAGTAGACATATGACAAACACTGGTAGTAGCAAAGCAAGCCTCCTGCCCACACACCAAATGCTGTTACTTGCTTTCAATTCACATTTAACATAGTCACTTTAAGGATGTCAAAGGAAACTGGATGTTCCTTTCCTTCTCCAAACTCAAAGGTTATTTTCCATCTTTAACAGTACTTTATTTTTGAATTTTTTTTTAAATTTTTTTAAATTGCAAGTGCATAGATATGACTAGTCTGTTCTCTTGCTTTCTGAGAAACTTTCTGATCCTTATGAAGTTCAACAAGGCCAAGTGCAAGGTCTTGCACCTGGGTTGGAGCATTGCCAATCCATTTAGGCTGGGCAGTGATTCAGCTGAGAGCAGCCCTGAGAAGGGTTTGGGGTGTTGGTGGAAGAGAAGCTCAACATGACCCAGCAATGTGTGCTCACAGCCCAGAGAGTCAGCTCTGTCCTGGGCTCATCCAAAGCAGCATGGCCAAAAGGTCGAGGGAGGTGATTCTGCCTTTCTGCTCTGCTCTACTGTGACTGACCTGGAGCACTACATCCAGCTCTGGGCTTGCCCTGATGGAGGAAGGACATGGACCTGTTGGAGCAAGTCTGGAGGAGGCCATGAAGATGCTCAGAGGAGACTGGAGTGTTGTTCAGTCTGGAGGAGAAAAGGTGTCAGAGAGACCTGAGAACACCTTCCAGTACCTAAAGGGGGCTGCAAGAGAGCTAGAGAGGGCAGTTTTACAAGGTGACAGAACAAGGGGGAATGACAGACTGAAATAGGGTGAGTTTAGGTTAGTTATTAGGAAGAAGTTCTTCACTGGCGGTGAGGCACTGGTACAGTTTTTCTGGAGAAGGTGTGTATGCCCTATCCTTGGGAGCTTTTAAAGCCAGATAGGATGGAGCTTTGAGCAGCCTGGTCTACTGGAAAGTGTCCCTTTCCCTAAAAAGGCAGGAGGGTTGGACATAGTAATCTTTAGAAGTCTCTACCAACCCAAACCATTCTGTGATTCTATGAATTTATGGTACGTGTAAAGTGCACTTTGTTGGAAAACAAAGGTCTGTTGTGATTTCACTGCACTTTTACTGGGACTCCACATTCAATTTTTTTCTCTATGTACTTTGTTGCAGTAGTAGCATATTAGAAGCAAAAGCCTATAATGTTGTGCTTCTGGTTTCTGAGCAGGTGGTATTTTTGATGGATAACCAACTAAACTTGGTTTTGTTCGGTTGACTTTCTCAGCTGGAAATGTAGCGTCCACATGTGTAGAATCTCAGAATAGAGTGCTGAATTCCCAATAAACTAGTTGATTTCAAAGAGAGACCCCCCCAGGTGGAGTTACTTATCCATCTTATGTTTGTCTTACCTATTATTTTGCCATGAGCTGACTAATTCAGGCAAAATTATAATCCCAAACAATAGCGACTCTGGAAATAGATTGTAGGACATTACTTTCCTGTATTTCTTAATTTTTACTTCAGGGCAAACAAATATATAAAAATATATATTCTTTGGCTCACAATGAGTACACCTGCTGAAATACAGGACTTTTGCTCAAGACAATTGCTCTGTGCCTACTGCATTATTATAACTGTATTTTTTCAGTCAGAAGAGCCGTAGGAGGAATAATGCATTTAAATATGACAAGTAATATTTAATTTGTTGCTTAGCAGCCAAAGCAAATTATGGAAATCTTTGAGACAGATCAAAGATTGCTGTAGTATTGAGATTTCAGAACATCTTGCCCATTTTTTTGTTGTTGTTTAATACTACACCAAATTTCAGAGTTTGGGGGAAGAAGACTCTTTTCCTAGTTACCAATGTTCTCCTTAGCAAAAATCATTTTGATGAAACCTGAAATGGCATCAGGAGAAGAGCAAAAGTGACCAGTGGAAAAAGAGCAGAGTGGGGATAAGAGTACAGGCAAAAAGAAAAAAAATTCTGCCTTTTGATATGTCACCAGATGAGCACTTCAGTTAGATACATAGATGAAAAAAAATGTGGCATGTTCCTGATCTGAATGTTGAGGGAATTCCCTGGATGCCAAGTTAATTTACAGGTTTTTTTGCCATGAAATTCCAGTGCATGGAAAATACACTAACTAGTCAGTGCTATTGTGAAGGCAAAGGTGATTCACTTTCACATTGTGCATTGGGGAAGCTATGATATGTGTGAAATCTCAGTTGTTTGGTATTAATTTAGTTTTGTTGCCTATAGTTGGATATGAAATGTAATAATTACAAAATTTTTTTGCAAAAGCAAGCAAGTTTTGAGCACATACAATTCTTTCAATATTCTTCTGTCCAATATTTTGCACAAGAAGGAATTGCTATGAATTGATGTTTGGGGGTTGGGAATGTGGAACATAAAATCTATTTAAAGATAAAAGTACTTTCAAATACATTCAAAAGTAAGATATGTATATAAATACATACAAAATAAAAAGAAAAAAGGTAGATACTTTAGATATATAGGTAAACATCAAGGTATATGCAAATAGAACCCATTTGCTCTCAATTGACTGAAGAGCAGATGGAGGGGATGTTCATATATGAGTAGTGAGAGATCATCTGAGGGACTGGTATAGATCTATTAAAAAACCTACCAAAGTTCATGCAGTGGATTGGGAAATTTTTTTTTTTTTTTTTTTTTTGAGCATGAAGGAAGCAACTGCTGCAGTGCATGACAGCTGGGCACTGTAATGGGAGATGTGCATGCATGTATGAATTGAGATTTTTAAGCTTAAACCATGAAAATAGACTAATTTTGAGTCAAATGTTTTGTGATCGCAAATCTGTTGCTGTCATGAATTATTCTTCAGAGAAACACAAAGCCTTTTGAACAGAAAAATCCTTTTGGTGGGAAACCTGACGTACACTAATATCTTTGGTACCCACCATACAAACACACAGACCACAGTCCATTTCTTTGATGGTCAGCTAGGAAATAGAAGCTGAAATTCCCTGGCTATGACCACAAATGTGTTTTTTAACTTCATCTCTTTGGTTTATTTGGGGGTTTTTTTGGGGTTTTTTTTTCTTTCAGTTTCTTTTGGTATAAGGATAATGCTTACCCTTATTTTAAAGTTCCTCTTTCTGGTTTAAGTGAGTAATCCTTATGTGTGGGCAGCATCATTTTAAGGGTAGTTTTTGATGCATATAAGCAGCTGCTGGAGAGAGATACTGGATATTTATGGAAGTTGGGCTCCAGGGTTTGGGCTTTTTTGCGTATGCAAAGGAGCAGAGTATATTTTATCCTAACATAAAGAAAGAAATGTATACTTTTTAGAATAAGATATAGAAAATGTCAACAATTTTTATATCACAGGTATTTTATAAAGAAAAACTCCAACATACTATAACCTGAATGTTTACTTTGCTGCGAAATATTTCTGCAGTTTGCATTGCAGTTTGGTCTTCTAAGAATTCTGTTTATGCAGCATCCCTTGTTTAAAGGTATTTATGTACTTCAAGGCTTAATTTGATTTAGTAAAACATATGAGAATCATTGGAAGTATATGTTTTCTTTCCTAAGCAAAAGCTAAAGGAATAGGGAATCTCTGTGGACTGCTTAAAATTAAGACAATGCGAGAAACTTGAAATTAGAGCCAAGTCTGCAGACTCTTACGTCCTAACCTCAAAATTCTTATTTTTCATTTTTTGGCATTCAGAATTTAATTTCAAAATTTAATTTTAGACAGTTGCAAAATTGTAACTTATAGAACAATGCTGACATAAACATCATGTATCTCAAAGGATTCTTTGATACTAAACCTGAAATTTTGCAAGCTAGTTTAGTTATAATTAAGGGAAGGGGCTATTATTGTGTTGTGTTTGCGGTGTGGTTTGGTTGGGTTTTTTCCTGACAGAAACAGATACTGTTTCAGAAACAGATGTATTATAGTTTACAGTTTCAATGGAAAGAAGAAAAAAAAAAAAAAGAGACAGAGAGACTGAAGAGCATGCAGGGAGCATAATTTTGGTGTTTCACTAATGAAAGTCAAAGATGATGTTACCAGTCAGCAGTGGGCATCTAATGGACAGTTTGCTTACTGACAAAGGCCTTAAGGGAGGTAGGCTACAAATTAGGAATGAAATCACCAGAAGTGATCTCTTTCTGTGAGACAGAACAGCTTTTAGTTTGATTTGTATGACAAATTCCTTTAGCTATACAGGAGCTCTGTTTTTCTCAAAAGTTACCATGGACAGGCTTTTCTCCATGTCTTCCATAAGAGCCATATAACTTCGACTATAGGGGATGTTTCTCACAGACCCCTTCTTGTCATGTGCTCACTTTGAGAACATGAGATCTGTTTATTTCTGACAGAACTCTTGATAATTGTACATGTGTGGTACAGCAAAAGCACCAACAGATTCCTTGTGTCTATCAGAAAGGCACCAGCCAGAAATGGCCCCAAAGCAATTTATGTAATATGCTCCCAATTGTAGTCATTCCTCAGAACCATCAACACTATGTTGATGTTAGGCAGCCCCAATCTGTTTCCATCTTCTGGAGCCTTACAGGACTGAGAGTCCTGTATAAGAGTGCATCTCTTATATGGAGGGAGGGAGAGTGTCAGTAAGGGGTAGACTGCAGATGCAGAGCACTTTGGTTGTCTGCAGCCCCTTTTCCCCTGCCAGGTTTGAAAGTCCTGAACAGAGTGGGGACTACCTATCAAGCACATTGGGATGGCAGTTTGCATGTGTATCTTGAATTACCTCACTCAGGAAATGATGGTGCTCCTGTGAGGCTGAAAGCATTCTGGTGATCCTGCTTTTCTCTCAGGGTTTGGATCTAACCAGCCACGTACTATGTGGAGTTGAAAATTATTGGCAAGAACAATGTTGAATCTTGTTTCCTAGCCTGCAATTTTGCAGGCAGGGCAGAGAATTAGGATTTTTGAGGGTTTTGTGTGCATGGGATGGTATTTAGAAAATAAACTCATGACAAATTGTTTTATCTTGATTTGCATTGAAATGCATTTGAAGATTACGCAATCTTGCAGGATTGGATCATTAATCTTTATTGCTATGTTTCTTCGTTTATGAGCTTGAATAGCATCTATATCCCTGAAGCAAAGAGAGTGAATTTGTCTGCCTGCTTGCATTTATATTCTTAGCATAGTAAATTCTAAGCCAGCAGAAGATACCGCAATAGTTGATGTTATTCAGAGATGCAAAGCTGTTATTGTAGCAAATATGTGAAATTTTTTAATTTGTACAGAGGGATGTTGTGCTTACAGAATAGAAAAGTGCATGCATTCTGTATGTTTTGTGATCTGAGGTAATTTTTTTCCCTAATGCATAGTTGAAGTTTACTTGGAATTATTAAAGGTAGATTTCTTTCCTAGCTTCTTTGGGGAAATTAATTCTAACTACTTTTCATGAATGTAAAAAAAATATTGAAAGCCTTCTGTGGAATTATAAAGCATGCCCTACGCTTACTTGGCACATGCGCTATTAACAGTCATTATGCAATATGCACTAGGTTACCACTGTGATGCCATTTAAAATCTCTGAATATTGTATTAAATGAAGATGTTCATTTAATTCTAATGTCAATCAAAGTTTCTGGAAATTTGGACTCTGTGAGGGTGACAAATTTTGTTGGATTTTTTCCTTCTGTAGTTACCTGGATGCCTTTTAAAATGGTTTTATTTGTTTTAACATTTGGATATAGGAAGAAGTGTAATAGTCGCATTCAGGTGTTTGGAGGAGACAGATGTTTTGGAGTGAAAAGCCAAAAGAACTTAGAGGATTTGAGTGACTGTAACATGGGGATTGTCTCAAGGAGCTGAGGTTTAGCCTAGAGGAGAGAAGGCTTAGAGGAACCTCATCAAAGTATAAATGCCTGACAGAAAACTGTAAAGAAGATGGAGCCAGGCTCTTCTCAGTGGTGCCCAGTGACATGACAAGAGGCAATGGGCTCAAACTGAAACACAGGAAATGCCATTTAAACTTAAGAAAAAACTTTCTCTTGGTGGATCTGGTTAAACACTGGAAAAGGTTGTCAGGACACTTCTATTGGACTTTCTATTTGTAAGATACTCAAAACATGACTGGAAAGGCCTGAAGCAACATAACTTGGTCTAGATGATCTTCAGAGGTCTTTTTGACCTGCATTGATTCTATGATTTATTGGCCAGAGTTCTTCTGACTTGCTTTCTGTGAAACTGAGTTTTTAAATCTTCAAACATGGTCTTTCTTAGATCTTCTAGAAACATTCTAGGAAAAATGGAGCAGCACTGGAACAGTTTGCTCAGAGAGATTGTAGTCTTCATACTTTCAGGTTTCTAGACCAAGATGGATCAAAACCAAGGCTGTCCTGCTTTAATGCTGGTAATAATCTCCATTTGAATGGGAACTTTGTCTAGATGTTCTCTGGTGGTCCCTCCAAAGAAATGCCTCTGTGATTCTGTCTCCCTGTGAATTTTAGATCCATGTGTTCATCAAACATGAGGTAAAATGAGTAAGGATTCTTTCTAATTGCTGTGAATGGGTTCAGAATGATGAAGTGATCCAAGCAACTTAACCTCCTGTAGCTGCAGTGGTTTGTGGGGCTGTCATAATACCTGTGGTGACATACCTTCTATCCCTGCTTTTGGAATTTCTGCAGCTGAGAATTCCTGCCCCTGTACATGTACAAAGAACAACTTTGTTGTATCAGCAGATATCATCACATGGAGACAGTGCAGCAAAAGAAGATTCTGGTTAAAAAGAAGCCTGAGTTTACCTGTGCTTGCAGACCAACAGTGAAAAGTCTGTGGTCAGCATATACAAAATAACATCTGCATTAGTAACTGTTTTCCGTTTATAGAACAGGTGGAAGTTTATGCAATAAAAGTACCTAAGTTCCATTGCTCTCTCTTTTCCTCAGCAATAACATGGAGAAGTTGTCATTGGGGTAAGGATCATTTACCTCTGTGCTGATCCATTTTCATGATTCTCTGCAGTGAATGAACTGTAATGAGTAATCAAATCCCTTCATGTTAGCTGCTAACTTGTTTTTGCTGTAGCTAGTGTCACATTAAATATATCATGAGATAATGATACATTTTCATGGCTTTTCATATCTCTGAAAAGTTACAGCATGTGGGCTTCTTTTGCTTGTTTTTAATGTTGATTGTCATGGGAGATTGTCCTCGCTCCTCTGTTCTGTATCTTTTCCTCCCTTAGAAAATGGGCAGGAGGTGGGAGAAGGCAGGAGGAATAAGGTAACACTGAAACTTATGTTGCAGCACATCATCTTCTGGGACGGTGGGTGGCTTCAGGTTGTGTGCATTTTAGGATTCTATGTTTTCAGAAGCTAACATAAAACCACGAAGCCGATGAAATTATAATTACTTCACTGAGTGACCCAGTGTGTAGTTATGCACACAGTTGCACATAGGTCTGAATTCACTTGTTTTACTGTAATTAATGTATCATATCAGTACATATGGTTTTGAAGTGAAAGACTGAAAAGCTGTGTTTCACATTTACAACTAATTATAGTTATGCCTACTTTAGTTTCAGACAAGTACTGTCAGTGGCTTGATTGAAATCTTGAAAAACATGGTTTGCATGTCTTGGCACGTGTTCCTCTATATATAGCATATAATTCTGTTTTCTGTATGATATGTATCAGCAGTAACAGTTGCTAAAATACATTCGAAATGTCATAAGTTATGTAGAATTCTGTCAGGTTATATAAAGTCAAGACTTATTCTCCCCATCCCAGTAATTAAAAGTATTTAAGGAATTACTCATCTTTTTATCTCAATAAACAAAAGAGGGATCATAAAGAATCATTCAGTACAATAAAATGAATATATATATATATAACTTCGGTAAATGCAACTTCAGGCAATTTACGTTGTGCCCAATATTTGTTAATCTTAAGTTTTTGAGCTTAGTTTAAACAGATAGAGAACATGGAAATAAAATTGAGTGGTTTAGAAAGGTAAGATCTTCATGTATATACACAGAAAATGTTGCCCATATGAAAGCAACAGGTGTCTTAAAAAAAAATTGTATGGTTTTTCTCTCTACTTTTTTGTCTTAGTTCTAATGTTTGTTGCAGAAGCTCTTTTGACAGATCACGGACCTAAGCCTCTTTTCTGTGCCTCTGGCACTCTGGGTGAAGTAATGCATTCTCTTCATCCAGCAACACATAGCTTTTTGGTGACTGGAAGAAGGAAGAGTCAGAGATCCAAGCTGCCAAAACAGAATTGAAATGCAGAGAAGAAACAGTTGCTCAACAAAAAAAAGAAAAGAAGAAAAGAAAACAAAAACAGAACAAAAACCAAACCAAAACAAAAAAAATTAAAAAGGAGAGAATACGTGAGGAAGTAAGATGAAGAGGGAAATATGGATGTAATGCCTTGACCATGGCTGGATGCCAGTCACCCACCAAAGCCTCTCTCTCACTCCTCTCTGCAGCTGGACAGGGGAGAGAAAATATAATGAAGGATTCACGATTTAAGAGCTGGAAGAGATCACTCACCAAATATTGTCATGGGCAAAACAGGCTAGAGTTAGAGATTTCAATTGAATTTATTATTAACAAACCCAAAACAATGGGTTATAAGGGTATGGGCAAAGGGAAATTAAATAATTTTATCTTATATCACATTTATCATTCTCAAGAAAGATTAGCAGAAGCTGTTGGAATAAAAGGAAATGACCCTCCAAAACAAACCAACAAAAAGCACCATTAACAAATAATACCCTTCTTTCCTTTCCATTTTCTGTCCCCACCAAAGGCGTTTCTGAAACTTTCTCATTTAATAATGGGTCACATAACGAAAAAAATGAAAAGGAAAATAAAAAGCCATCATCCCAAACTGTTGTTTTAACAGACTGTAAATACATTCTCTCCCTTTTAATATCATCAAGTGAAATAGTTAGATACTGATTTGGCATCACGTGGAGTCATAAGGAAGCTAAACTTACCAGCTGCTTGGAAGAGTAGTTTGTGTTCTAGTAAAAGTGGTTTCACTTTCATCTTCATTAAATATAGCAATGGAGGAATCAGAAAACTAAATTAATTTTTAAATCAGTGGTTTTTGACTTCTTTTAAAAATCAGCAAATTAGTTGAAAACCTGAAGTGGGCAAAATTACATGTACAAGGAAACTATTGTTTTGTGTTGCACAAAGCACCTCAGTTGCATTTATATGCAGTGGCAGGATTGGAAGGCAGAGGAAGAGAAGGACGTACATACTTCAGCACACAAAATGTGAATAATTAGATGTAATTTACCTGCAATCCTGGAAGGTTTCTAAATTTTTTCTAAACAGACACTAATACAGAAACTAAGAATTTTTATAGTGCCCCTGTACTGACAGTGTTGTAGGTTTGTAAGGAGAGGTAATCCACTGTGAAAAAGCTGAACTCCTGCCTAGTCCAAAGGCAATAGTTGTGTTTCTGATTTTTATACTCACAGAATAGTAGAAATAAAACCCATACTGTTCAGCCTGAATAAGTTATTTAATTCTAGATGAATGGCTGGGTTTTTAGTTGATTGAAATTCCTTAAAGAAGCATAATGATTTGAAATACATGGATTTTGTTTTTCTGTACAGAGGTGTTTTATTTGTGGGTTGGTTTGGCTTTCACTTCTGATTTTCAATTTACTATGTTCAAAGACTGGAAAAAGAAGGAGAGATGAGCAGCTGAGAGTTATGCATAGTAGGAAGAAGATGGCATTGTTCCTTCCCTGTAGTAAATACCCACAATGTGGCTGTGACCACTGGTGGAAATGATGGCTTGGTTTTGTTTGATCTTGCTTCTGAGGCTTTAATAAAATTATGTGTTATGCACTGAAATGTATAGACTCACTGACATATAATGTACAGATGGTCCTTCAGTACCTTCTGAACCCCCAGCCCTCCTGCCCCCCACGCAGTAAATTGTCTCCACTTTCCCCCTAAAAATGCATGAAACAAAACAAAACCAACTCCCAATGGACCTCACTATGGAGGCTTGTGATAATTGTGATATAATGAAGCAAAATTGCAGACTAGTCATCCTTCAGGTAGAAGGCAAAAATACAGTGAGAACTAGTGTTACCTAGGAACTCAGGACCCCTGAGTACAATCTTCCCACCCTCATTTTTTTAACAGCAAAACAAAACCCATTGTCATTAATGTCTTGTATATACAAAACATAGAGTATTAATTACAGGATTGATTATGTTTAAAAATTTCTTCTGCCTTTAATATGTTTACATCCATTTGACTTTTGGTCCTGGTACTACAAATTATTTTGATAGAGTTGAACTCCAAAAGCATTCTTTTTCAGATGACTTTGTAGGATTGGGATTTCGACAGGATAAGAATCTGTGAGCTCTTATTTCTCAGTGAGAGGCTTATTTTTAGACATTGTCATAGAGTATGAGATTTTATTTTTATATGATATTTGGGATCACACATCAAATAAATTTTCTTTAAATTTAAATAATACCTGTGTTGGCTATCTGAAGCTTTCAGCTCTCCTTTGCTAAAAGGAGAGCAGGAGGGAAAAGGTAATTAATTTTCTATAAAGGTGCCAAAAGCAATTATTCAGCATTTATTTTCTGGAATGCATATTTCATATTTTTGGGTGACATAGTAAATTTATCTTATTTCATAAAGTGGGTCTTAAAAAGATGTACATTATAGATTTTTCTTTCCTGATTTTCATCATGACATTATGTTAATAGAATTGAGCTGATAACCTCAATCTAAACTAGTTTAAGGACTGTATTGCAATATTGAGTATGTGCATTAGATAATAACTTTAAAAAGACATGCAGCCTTCTTTCTTTCATTATTTGTGTAGTATATTCTATGGCAAGCTTATTATTTCAATTGATTTTTCTTTAAAGTAGCAATTTAAAAAGCTGGTTTATATCTCCTAATTCAGCTATAACATTTGAAACTTAATTTTCTAACAAAACCCTTGTGTATTTCCTTGGCTTTTGAAAAATACAGTGTAACTATTTTACTTGTTTTTACTCTGGCTGCTCAGCATGATAGCAGTAATCACACTAAGAATTCTGCATATTTATAACTACAGTTCTGATGTCTGTGCCTCTCTTAAAAATTTTGTTTAGCAGAGTTGGCACCTAGGTTGTAAAGTAGTCCATTAACGTACCCTTCAAGTTATTCTGGTAAATACTACTGTATTAGAAAAATTCTAGGCAAGCATATCAGCAACAGAAGAGAGTAAGTGAAGTGTGACTGATGCTGTTGCCTTCTACTGATGGGAACAACTTTGAGAGGAAACAAAATATTACTTTTCTAAAGTCTTTTCATTTCAGGAAGGCTTAAAAATAGTAGGGTTTTTTTGGGGTTTTTTTTGCTTCACAAATTCTAATCTTTGTTTGCTTGTTAGATTATATAACTGCAACTCAGTTCTTTAGAGTTGGCTTGTAATCATTTTTTATCTTGGTAACATCACCCGAGGAAAGAGTGAAATGGCCTTTTGTAACTGTGAACCTTTTTCTGTTGGTGCATCTGTCTATAGTCAACTAATTAAAGTAGGTGGTGGTGATCTTTCTGTATCAGTGTTCAGAATCCACATTTTAAGATACAGTTTCCTGAGCTGTTTTGTTGTAGTGTTGATTGGTGTTTTTGATGTTAAGGAGACCACTGGCAATGGTAACCAGAATCTAAAGCTCTGTGTTGGTTTACATACAACTCAAGTACTGTACTCAAGGAGGTACTGCAAGGTACATGTACCATTAATTGTGAGTCCCTGTTCTTCTTCAGGTAGAAGAGTACCATGAAATATCAAGAGAGACATACATTGTTTGTGTTGCAAAAGTTCATTATGGTTGCTAGTTTACTATGTATTCTGATCTTGATATTATGTAATACCATAATAATTTTATTATTAGTTGATAGTGAGGAGTATATGATCGAGTCCAGAATTACTGTAAAACTCTTTCCAAATACATATGTTGCCTAGGATTGTTGGAATGGTTTGATTAAAAATTCTGAGCTTGTCTCAAATAAAGATAAATTAATCTAATCTAAGATATTTTATTGTAATAAAGATAACAGTTCTTGTGTTAGGCATGAGATCATCCTGTATTCTCAGTTGTTCAAACATATGACCAAATGCCACTTCTGTAGCCTTAAAATAAGTTCAGGCCTTAAGAACAAAGAAGTTCTTTGCGAACTGTATCCCTCGGATCTTGCTTCTGGGAGAGATCATCTTCATAATGTCCATTGTCTTTCCTCCTCAGAGTCAGCTGGTGTTTCTTTGCCAGAGCTATTTTGAAAGTTGCTCTGCAGAAAACTCCAGGCATGTTTGTGGAAAGTGTAGCTTCCTAGACAAAAGTTAACTTCATCTGTGGAAGCAGCTTTTCAGATGCAAACTTTTGTTCCTTTTTCATTAATCTTGTAGATATAGAGAATACTGAAGATAGATTCATTGAAATGTTCATTGCACAGTGTTGCTTTCACTGCTAATGCAGTTTTAAGTTATTAAAGAGACTGCATTTTTAAAGTGCTTGGAAAGAACTTTCAGATTTTTTCAGGCAAGAGGATTAAGGCAGATTTATTTTCACAGAGTATGCCTGCACAAGCCACAAATCAAAAATATTTTCTCCATGCCTTGATCTACACTTGGTTGGCTTGGTTTGTTTGGTTTTTCATTTCAAATCTAGTACTATCAGTGAAAAATGGTGTTAATAGATGGAGTGATAAAAGTGAATGATGGAAGCTGTTTTTACTTCCTAACTGCAAAGTATGTTGGCACTCACCTGTAAAAAACACTAAATACTAACAGAACTGAACTGAACTTTGGAAAGTAAAGTGAATAATAGTTTATGGTTGCTTGTTTTGGGTGTATGGTCTTGTTTTTTTTCTTGGTTTTCTTTTTGGTTTTTTTTGTTTTGGTTTGGTTTGGTTTTGGGATTTTTTGTTTTTGGTTTTTTTTCCTTTTTTTTTTTTATCATTCAAGTGTAGATAGATCTCTGGAATTCTGGAAAAGTATGAGTGATAAAAAGCTGACCACAAGATTGTCAAACCTATCTTTTATATTAATGGATTCAATTCACAAGCATATCCCTGTGTTGTGACAGGCAATCTGTCTTTCAGCTGGTTTTTCTTCTGTGTATGTCTGTGTGTGTACACTTGCTTTTCTATGAGTATATTTATTCAGTGTTGTAGGACTGGAGAATGTCCTATAATTGTAACAATACAGCTTTTGTTATCCTGTACTGTTTTGTTTTCATAAGCTTTAAAAATTCATTTATGGTGAAAATTTTTGCCTATGATAGCAAGCTCCATATGTTTCTCTCCGTGAGGAGAAAGAGAGTGGTAGAAATCTCCTTATAAACAATTCTACATACAGTATATGTACAACCTTGACTTAAGGTAGAAGTAAGCACAGAAATTGTCAGAAGTCTTGAAAGTGTGTGATTTTGTTGAGATATGCCTTGCTGTGGGATAATGCACTAGGGCAGGGGAGATTAGAGAGTAAGTGTATTAAAAATAAATGGAACTTTAACATTTTAGAGACCAACTGAGCACGAGTATATAATGTTCATCATATGTTTAAAAAAGTATTTAAGAAAGTATGGTGCTAAAGAAATTGTTATTGACATTTCCCATCATCACTGCATTACACATAAAATTAATTATCATGACAAATGACAGTTTTTGAGGTAATAGATTTATGTTTTATACTGGAAATGTTTTCTGGACTGAAAAATATCTTTCCACAAGGGACATTGATTTTCTGGTTGTTAATATACAGTAGCATTAATATTAGAGGAAAAAAAAATCACTAATGTTAGGAAAAAATACATGTAAAATATCCAGCTTAATTAAATTAACGGAACGAAATGGCAAAATTCCAGAAAAACAGGTATGAGAAGTGCTGCTTAAGAGCTGTGCAGAGCCAAGCCAAAATGGAGGAAAAAAAGCTCATACTCTGCCTATGGAGCTGGGTAAGTAAGAACAGGGAAGCTTGTATTCTGCACAGCTTTTCTACTCTGAAATACCTTCTCAGCTTTGACTTTGCGTGGGAGTCAGATTGTCAAAGTCAAGAGAGTGATCTGAACAACTGAAAAATCTAATTAGCTGCCACTAGTGTCTAAAAGTTTCTAGCAAAAACTTCCATAACCTTTGAAAACTGTGCCAATTCCAGGCCTGGAGATAGAGCCATCATCATGCTTAGGGGTCCAGCTTCCAGCAATGGCTATTTAAAAATCATCGCTGGACATCTGTGCTACTTCACTTTCCAGGAATATAAACCAAGTGGAATTAAGTGAGCACAATTGATGCAAGGTAGGGTGTTAAGCCCAAACCACAGCTCTCTTTCTTTGCCAAATTTCAGAAGCAATGCCTTTATCCAGGTGCTTTAGGCGTTCTCCTAGAAAGGAGGATCTCCTGGAAGGATAGGTCTGAGTAGATGGGGATTTCTGATTAGTGAATCTTTGTTTCCTGATAGTGCATCAGTGCTTAGATGTTATGTGAGATTTGGGCAATAGCATCAGTTAATCTAATTGTCTGAACACAGGCAACGTGCCTGAAAACACTAAATGTTGAAAATGTTCAACATAATTTGAGGTGCTTACTTCTAGTGTAGCTTGGGTATCTAAAAAGATAAAACAAGTGCAATTTCAGAAACACATTTTTCTTGCACATTTCATTTTGAAGGTGTTTCCTTCCTTACTGAGTGTTCTGAATACTGTTTTTCTATACCTAAAGCTGCACATACAGAGTCTAGACAATTAAGGTACCTACTGGATCCTGTGAGTTGGATCTCTAGAACCAGCTAGCTATTTTCTTGTGCTGTGTCCTTTAGTGCGGGACTTTTTATTTTGTATATGACCCTTGGATACACTTTAACAAGAGCAGTTAAAAACTGGTACAGTTAATTCAGTGAGATACTTAAGGCACATTTGTTATTTTTGATAGTTCTGTACATAGAGAATAAAATATTCCTTTTTCCAGTTATATAAAAAATTCATGTTAACATTCTGAAAGCAGTCCTATCTTTGATTCCTAATGAGTGTATCTTTAATGGAAAAGAAACACAAGCAAAGAATAAAAAAACCTTTTAAAAGGTTTTCAGTACACAGTATATTAACAGTATAGGCAGTGCATGTGTAAAGAGAACTTTCCAGGTGCAATTTGCATGCACAGTCACAGGGAACAGAGCTGCTTCTCACATTGCTGTTAATGATATTCATTTATCTGTAAAATTACTCCATTATCCATCAAAACTCTTCTTGTAACTTCTTGTCAAATATCTACCTAAACAAGTACCAGGATACTAATGCTTTGTGCCTCTGTTTTTCTGTATTATTTTCTTGTCTCCTCTTGAAAGTGTCTTGGAGATACCAGTCTTAATCAGTAGAGAGAAAGTGGGAAGCTGTTGATGTTCTCACCTGTAGATGAGAAATTGAAAAGCTTCATTAAATGGTGAAAGATTGAAGACTGAATTGATTAGAGTGAAATGCAATAGAAAGTGCAAATGTCAAAAGAAGCATTTTTATGTTTATCCATAGGAGAGTGCATGAGAAAACCTGAGAAGCCTTGACTGACCTAGACAACAATTGACAAGCAAAAATTAATCTTTGTATCAGGCAAATTTGCCATTAGTCTGTATCAGATGAAGTCTTTCTGAAATAGCTAGAAATAAGATAGTGCCATTTTACAAAACAGTGGAAAGATCTAATGTAAAATTTTGTATTCAGAAATTATCTATTATAATATTTATTATCATTATATAATTGCATATTTTTGATTATATGAATGTAACATATGCGGCCAAGGAGTAGGATTTTGGTTTATTTGGTGTGCATAAGCTTAGAGGACTTGTGACACACCCTCCCATGTTAAGTATGTTGGAGGGTAAACACTAGAGGAAGAAGAGTTACTGAAGATAAATGATGGTTTTGGCAAAGGAACAAGTATCCATAAGAGTGGGCATGACTACACTTAGGTTGGAAACTGTAAGGAGTGTTTAACCATACAGAATTTTGTAGTTCTGAAATAGTTTTCCATTTATGTTTTCTTGCCCTGCAGTAGATGCCAGCAGGAACTTGGTTGAAGAAGAATCATATGATGAGATTGGCCATATTGGACTTTCTTGCCTAAGTCTGGCTGTGTATTGCTGACTGAGCAACACACAGCAAGAAACACAGGAAAATACCTAAAATTCAAAGAAATTAATAGTTCAAGTAAAGGATTATGCATAAACTATTTACTGTAGGAGTCATCATGCCTAGCTTTCATATGTTCAATGACTAAGTTGCAAGAAGGGTTTGAACTTCTCAAGAAGGAGCCTCTGCCTAAGCATGAGTTGAACAGTGGAATGCAGTTTGAGTGTTTATCTTTTAAATACTTAAGCTACTGCAAAGTTACTAGTTATGATTGTACTCCCTTCCTTCAGCCTTTGTAATGTGATTGTGTGTTAGTTTGCAGGAAAATTGCCTCCAAATATCTAAGTAGAAAATGAATTCTTCACCAATCTATCTTGTTCAAGCAGATGCTTGTAGAAGAGTAAGAACAGGATTAGCCCATATTATACTTCCTAATATTCTTTCAGCTTCTGAGTATCTTCATCTTGAAGGTTTTGTAAGCTCTTAGGAATAAGTGGGTTTAGGAACCTGCAGTGAACTCTCATAGGTGCTTGTCTGTGCTTAGCTTGACTTCATCATGTGAACTTGCATTCAGTGTCTCCTGCACAAAACCCATGGTGCTGCTGCTCATTTTTTGAAGTCCAGTCATGTTTGCTTTCAACCTGGCTCCTCTTACCTTTTTGTGCTATTCATTTGTTCACTTTTTTGGAAGAGAACATGAGTACTTAATCTTTATGTAAGATGTTTCCACTAAAGATTTTGAAGGTCTCTGCTACAGTAGCTCCCAAACTCACATTTTTTGTACACAGAAGCATTCCATGCATTTGAGCTTTCCAGGTATGGAGGCAGTTCATACCATAGATCCTTCTTGCCCTCTTGGAACCTTTTCCACTCTATTGAGAGAAGCAGACAGAAGCTTCATGCAATATTTAAAGTGTGGAACAAACATAATTTTGTAGAATTCTATTGAATAATTTTTTTTCTGTTTGATGCTCTTTTTCTTTTTAATATTCCCTAATTTTCATAATGCTTCTTGAATTTTCTGTTTTGCTTCTTTAGTATTGCCAAGCACCAAACTGATGCTTTCATGGAATTATCTCTTCTGCTCCTTAGTGTTACTACTCAGAGCTTCTTGTTTTATATATGAAGCCAGGATTAGTTTTCCATACATGTATCATTTTACATGAATCTAAATTGGATTTCACCAGCTGTTTTATTGCCTGGTCCCTCAGACTAATAAGCATTTTGCTGGTCTTTAAGGCACTCCTCTTTACTACCTTGTAGTATATACCACCAGTAGATTTTCTCACCTCACTGAAGAGCTGCCATTCCTTTCTCCTTCTTCCTTGCCATGTTCCTTATGAATGTGTTAAACAGGACAGTTCCCAGTACAGCCCTCTGTGCAAGTGACTTCCCTCTGTTGTGAGAGCTGAGTCTGAACTCTGATCTTCTGATTCCTCTATTCTAATCAGTTATTTTTCCACAATCTTTGCTTTTATGTCTCAGCAGCTTACTTAGCTGAAAAAACTCTAGTGAGGAATTTTGTTTACAGCCTTTTTTGAAAGGGGAGTAGGCTGCATGAGCGGGATCACCCTTGTGCATGAGTGTAACCCCTGCAAAGAATTTCAGCTCTTGTGAGATTTGCCTTTACAAAAGTTGTATTCGCTCCTCACTGACTGATTGTATTTGTAAAATGTTCACTAATTCTGTTCTTTATGATACATTCTATTATCAAATCTCATGCTTACCTAAATGTACTCCCCAGAATTTCCTTGTTACTCAAGCTTGGCCCTGAATTTGTCAGGTCCAGTGTTCAGGTACCAAAGAAGCTGTATTAAGTTGGCTGTTCTATCCTGTATTTCATTAGAACCCTTGCATGGATACCGTGGAGCCTGGGTGATGTGTTATTTTGTGTTTGTACCATAGCTTGTTCCATAGCTACTTTCACTTCAAACCTCTGCTTATTGATGCAATGATTTAGTTAATGTTTTAGTTGTTATTTCAGCAGTTTACCTGCACCAGCATTTGCTTTATTAATTATGTTCTCTGGCACTGCACTTCTGATATTATATCCTTCAGTAGTCTCTATTTCTGTCTAGAACAATTAAGTTGTTTTAAGAGCCCCTGCTGGCTTTTTGACAGCCATCCTCATTTTTGCATAACTTTCACTTTCTGAATGCATTACTTCAGGAAGGACTTTTCTGTTCCCGGGAGTTAGTACTGGGGCTGTTCAATATCTTTATTGAAGATCTGCACAAGGCTCTCTCAAGTCAGTTTGCAACTTGGGCACAAGTGTTGATCTGCTGGAGGGCAGGGAGGCTCTGCAGCAGGATCTGGACAAGCTGAGTGTAGAGGCTGAGGCCAATTGTACAAGCTTAAACAAGGTGAAGTGCTGACTGCTGCCCTTGGATTGCAGCACTGCAGGCTGGGGCAGAGTGGCTGGAAGGCTGCCCAGTGGAAGAGGACCTAGGGGTGCTGGTCAGCAGGGGCTGAACATGAGCCAGCTGTGCCCAGGTGACCACTCTGGCCTGTATCAGAAACAGCATGGCCAGCAGGACCAGGACAGTGGTTGTCCACCTGTATTCAGCACTGGTGAGATCACATGCCAATGTTTTGTCGTGCTAACCATGAAACAACCTCTGATCTGAAAGACCTAAAAAATGTCATATTTGTTTTGGTTTTTTCTACATAATTGTTTAATGCAATTGAATGCTTTGCTATTGCTGTATCTCTGATATCTGTTAGCAAGTGATGCTTCTGTTAGAATTGGTGTCACTACCATGCTATGCAGCAAAAACTTTTAATCCTGTCTAAAATTTCAATCCAGCTTGTTTACTAGTCACTGAAATGCTAATTTGATACTTAGATTTGATTTCAAACTCTCCATTACATAGTTCTGTTATCTTTGTATATTTTTTGTCCCAGACTTTTTTCCACAAAGTTTCCAACATGCCTGGTATATTCATGTTTTTATTTAGGACAAGAAATTGATACAAAATGGTCTGTTGAATTTTCAATTCTCATTCTAATGTTGAAAGTATAAATAATGTGTTCTGAATTATTAATGCAGACATAAACATTGAAACATAGGTATTAATAATTTGATAAAATTAAGCATTTAAAACATTACATTTTAAAATGTGATTGTATATAAAATGAAAGTTAGAAAATAAAAAAATGGCAAGGAGAAGTACAAAATTATATGTCTTCAGTGCTATGCAGTGGAAGTATGAGCTGTATAGTACATGCTGTTAATGTAGAAACACTGGTAATGTAGAAATATGCAAATGTGTACTTTTTCCAGCTCTTCTGTTGAAAGCCCAGAATAGTAAAGTAGAACAAATAGCTGAACAGAT
This sequence comes from Muscicapa striata striata, assembly GCA_030060385.1. Taxonomy (NCBI): domain Eukaryota; kingdom Metazoa; phylum Chordata; class Aves; order Passeriformes; family Muscicapidae; genus Muscicapa; species Muscicapa striata. The sequence continues at coordinate 640,021 of JAREIS010000309.1, forward strand.
CAGCCAGAATAGTAACATTAGAATAATATACTTGACAGAATGTTTTTATTTTAAATGTAAATTCCTGTCCTTATAAGGGGAAAATAATTTTTTGGTCAAAAAAAGGAAATGGCATTTCACCTTAATTAGGATAAAAACAAAAAAAACCCCAAACAAGTGACATAATAAGCATTTCCTCCTTCTGATCTCCAGTATTGAGTCCAGTGCCAGTAGGTCAGGATTCCACAGTTATTTGAGATTTGACCTCTAACACTAAATGAGATTTTCAGGGCAGGAGTTGTGTAATTCCCCATCTAGCTCTAAATAGCATCTCAACATGATACTGCAGTAAAAATAATAATAAGCAGAAAAAGAAAACCTTCAAAATTTTCAACCTTTCTTCTGAACTCTTTGTTCTGTGTGCTCTACTAGGAGAACCTACTCAAATAATTTGGCCTTCTTTGGATTAATTTTATCCAATTTTAACACCCTGAACACTTTAGAATTATCATAGAAGGATTTGTAGAGTGTGGTCTCTACCTATACAGACTTAGCACATGTTGTTTTGAAGCAGTTAACCCATGCATGAACTAGGGATGCCTTGTGAAAGTTCTTTAATCCATGCCTCAGAAGACTTTTCAGCTGATCTGTGGAATTCACTGAATACTTAAGATTAACCATCCTCATTTCAATGAACAAGCTCCAGGAAGCTTGGAGTTTAAATAATGAGAATAACATAAGTACTCTCTGTGTTCACTCCCCCACCCACTAAATTCTCTATTTGAAATTCAGCCAGCTCTTCAGAGCTCTATGATAAAGTCCTTCCCTTTCCTTTATATTTTGCATTGTCACTTTCTAATTGTCTTATTTTATACATAGTTCCATTAATGCATGAGGAAATTGGTAGTACAGAGGAGCAAGCAGTAACTTCATGTTTAATTTGTACAGCATCTCTAAAGGGTATCCTTTAATACTAAAAGAAGTATCAGGATTTCTTTAGCACATAGTATGCACCAAGCCAAAGATGATAATTTAAGACTTGTTAAATACTGAATATAATGTTAACTTCCTCTTTTCAATAGGAAAATGTAAATGAATAATCCAGTGGCATTACCAATTAAGAATTTAATTTCTGTGTGTACAATATTTGTAACAATTGGAATTTGCTTCACAGGTAGTAGACATTTACTGTCAGCTCAGTACATCAGCAGACACCACTGATAGCTTAAGATAAATTTACCAGACCTTGTGTGATTGAAGCTTTGAGTCAGGCACAAAACCAAGGCACATTTTTCTGGACGTTAGATTGTTTCCCTAGATGAGCTATTTTTGTTGTGTTAACTCTCCCCCTGCCCCCCACCACACCTCCATCTTTTCTCCTGTGTTTTCCCAGTATTTTTTATTTGTGGCAATAATATTTATCCACAGGTATAATGAAATATACGTGTTCTTAATATGCAGAGGACCTGTAGTTTTTGTGAAATGTTGCAACAACTTTCTTTGGGGAAGTTTGCCAGACTTCTTAAGACACCTATGGATGTTTCTAAGGGCAGGTTAGCTGAGCATTTGCCAGTAATAACTTGAGCATAATTGATTCTCCCTTGTAGTGGAAGAATGGACTGTAGATGACCTGAAACTTCCCTTGCTTTTACTTGGGTTAAGTCTTAAAACTCTCACAGGAGCATTCATGATGTGCTCATTGTGGGTTCTTGCAGTCTTCAGTCTCCTGAGCATCTGGATGTGTTCAACACAGAGACAGATGGTGTTGAGTGACCTCTGCAGGGTAGCAGGCTGAAGGGAGGAGTGGCAGAAGTTGCCTTTGCTGCTGCCTCTTTTCTCCTCAGACAGTCTGGAGGTCTTAGGAAAGCAAGCAGGGATTCAAAATGTGCTCTGTTGAACATGGCTGATTAAAGAGTTCCACTGTCTCTCCAAAGTCACTCAAACCAGCAAGAAATTCTGCCAGCTGTACCCTAGGCTATTCTTCTTCAAGAAGTCCTGGTAGAGCTCCTTGTGGGTTTTTTGCACAAAAGTGGAATGACTTTGTCTTGAAGGAAATGTCAGGGCTTCCTGAAGTGAAGGTGGAGTCTCTAGATAAGAGTGCTTTCCTGCTGAGAAACTCACCCTGTAGAGCCATTTCAGCAGGCTTCATGCCCTTTGTAGTTGCCTGATGTCCAGGGGTGCCCACCATCACATGTTCAGTACTATTTCAGTGATCCTGGCCAGAAGCTGAAAGGAGATTTTTTCTGAATTGATGTTCTCATCTCCAGTTATTTTTAGAAAAACAGGTAACCTTCAAGAAAGTTGGAAGTAGCAGTGAAGAAACTGAGGCCTCTTGAGGATGAAAAATATCAGTCTCATGCAGACTTCTGAGAAGGGTGGGAACTTTTTTTCTGCTCATTCAGTATTGGCTATTAGAAATTTCTAAAAAAACATGGTGGTGATTGAAAGCTATTTAAATGAAACATTTTCAGCAAAGTACCTTCACAGTGAAATTACCTACTTTTGTAATGAGAAAAGCCTATTCCTAAAGCTTTTTTTTTCCAGTTTAACTTACTGTTGTTATGTTGACTAGGTCTACAAGGAACAGGAATATCCTCATCCTCAACAGTTTTCCTTCAAGTGTTGCATAATCATTTGGTTATTTTGTTTAATTAGGTGACAAGATGCTACTTTTTTTTCAATAAGAGTAATATTTTTGAGTGCTATCAGTAGTGAGGAATAATTATGGCTAGGTAAATTTGCAGCCTTCATTAGGAATGACTGTATGACTACAAGGGTTGGACAATTACTTTAATCCTTTTTATTTATGGACAAGGTTGTCCAAATATTTATACAATAATAATTTAATGCAATAGGTGTAAAGTCTTCTACAATGTCACTGTTTGTTACTTTTTTCTTCCTTTTCTCTTATATTAGCAAAATATTATCCCTGTAGTGATACCTGATATGAAGTGGGTATTGGCTTTAGCCTTGTGATGTAGCTTAAATTGTAAAAGAGGAGTTACCTTCTTCCTATGTTTTTTCTTATTTGTTTGCTTTTTCTTGTGGGTTGGTTGGTTGGTTGGTTGGTTGGTTGGTTGGTTGGTTGATTGGTTGGTTTTTTTTGTTTGTTTGGGGGGGATTGTTTAGTTTTGGGGTTTTTTTGTTGGTTTTTTTTTGTTAGTTTCTTTCTGATTAGTTCTTCAGTGGAAAGTAGGTCCAGTGTATGATGAAGATATAAATTTTGAAACCTCCTTTCTTGTGGCTTTAATACTCAGATTACTGTGCTGCTCCCTCCCCCTGGCTCATGTACATTGGAATGATCATCTCTACACTCATAGAATAACTCCAAGCACGTAGGAGTTGCCATGCAAGATCAGTCTTAGTTCATCTAAACATGTACATGGCAATGATCATCTGAGTTCTTGTAGAACTCCCAGCATGAAGGAGTTGCCATGTGAGTTAAATATAAATTATCAATGCTGGTAATTTTGTTAACCTTTTTAATCTGGGCTCAGCAATGAGTTCAGGTAGTATTTTTCACCACAGGAGAATCTAGGTCCTTGGGAAAACTGCCAAACTGAGGTTCTGGGTTATAAAAGCAGATAAAGTTGCTGTGGTTTTTCAGAAGTGTGCAGAAATTGTATTATGCCAATCCAATTTAGGTTTTCTTTTTTTAAACCTTGTCTTTGGGACCTTTCATTGCATCCATATATAAATATAAAACTGTGTTATCTTAGTGAATAAACATCAGCATCAGTTTTCTCACCAGTGTGGTATTCTCTCCTGCTTGTTGATGCAGAGCGTCTCCAGACTATTAGTAGGAGCTCATTATCTACTCTATTATGTGCATAGCCATGTCTCTTGTAGCATTGATCTGCAAGTAATATAAATGACATTTGGTGACTGCTTTAGCTTTTACTTGTTATATTCAGAAGCATTAATTTATTTCAGACTGTATTAAATGTAGTATTTCTTTAAAGCAAGCTTTTTACTTTCCTCCTTTGTATTTTCTGGTCTTTTGATAAAGGTTTTGATTGCAGAAGATCTTGCAGAATAACCAGGAATAAACAAGCAGGCTATTATTATTTGATTGGATATGTCATTGTGCTATATAGTGTAAGGCAAGATTTTATTTGCAATTTTTATTTATAACATTTATTGGGAAAAATAGAAATTTAGATTATTTTATTATTTCAGATTTACTATCATCGAAATCAGGGTTTTACTACATAGAAATATTATTTTTATTAATTAATTTTGCTAGTTTTACTTACAAAAAGGCTGTCTGAATTTGTTAGGTGAATATTCCCATGAAGATTTGTATGAATCATAAGAATAATTTTAATTCAAAAAATAAGATCATGGAGTCCAATCAGTAGCCTTACACTGCCAAGGCCATCACTAAACCATGTCCCCAAGTGCCACATGTACATGTCTTTTAAACACCTCCAAGCCTACATCCTCTTCCCATACACTAGTGACTCAGGTATTCTGTGCCATGTAACAGCCCATCCTTATGCTGAATCCCATGTTTAATTCCACATCCATTCTTTTTCTGGGATTTCCTCAAATTGTGTGGGTTCCTGACTGGTGTTTCAGTGTACTAATTCCAGACTCCTGGACAGTTTTCTTATCTGTAAGTTAATAAAATGACCTGAATCAATATGCAAAGAACACCTCCTGACCTGAAACAGTTCACATTTTAATCAAAATCTTCTGAACTTCCCTGACTACACAACTTGTCTTCCCTCAGAGAGGCATAGTGTTTCTTAGTTTTAATAAACATAAATTCACTTATAATATTTTTTAGTTACGTAAAACAGGAAAGGTAATAAATCATTAAAGTACAGTTGGAGAGACAGGATTTTTTATGCAAAGTGATCAGTGAAGAACACTTCTAAAATGGGAAAAAATTAATATTAATTATTAATCTAGAATGGAATTAGCTTATTGTCTCTTGTCATCGAAAGAGTGAATTGTACTTAATTTAATGTTAGTGTCAAGGTTGTAACTAGATTTAAGGTGGAGCTTTGATTAGTTTATTTAGCATTGTCTTTTGCATTACATAGGATTAGATTTGTGGTTTAAGCATGACATATCCTACGCAAAATATACACATAACAGATAGTTAGATCTGTTTATTTTACAAGACTACTTAATGCTGTGTTTATAAATATATTAAGCTCCTCCCTGCCTAATTGAGACATTTAATTTAAGTCACCCACACATGCTTGGAGGTGCTTAATTTGTCTAGGTATGTGGGTAGCCTCCTGAACTCTCTATTATTCCCAGGAGAAGCTTGAAAAGGTGAGCTGGGGATTAGATCTATGACTGATTTCATCTCATCTGAGTGGTCATTACTGTCTCTGACTGATAGAACATTTGGTTGGTTATGCTGTGTTAGGGCTGAAAAATATGGATACAGCACTCAAGATAGGTGATTTAAACCTATGGCTTCCCCTTTCTAGGGAAGAAAGAGCTAAGTAATAGAGGAAAAATTGAAATATGCTTTTCAAGTGACCAGGACATCAAACTGTAAGGGCACGTATCATGTATCTAATGTTATAATCAATAATTCTGAAACTGGTTTTACCTAATGACTATAAATAAATAAATATATAAATAAATAAGTTTTAAGTGCATAATTATTTTCTGGTATTAAGATCTGGAAGCTAAGTTCTGCCACTTGCAGCTAATATCCCAGTTTCTGGATAAGATTTGACTTTCTTGTTTGCTTGCTTGGTTTCAAGTGCCTTCACAAAGTGTTCTGTGGCTTAATGCTTTTGATTACTGCAGTGAGGGAGGCATGAATTCATTCCTCTTCATCTTGTGTCCATCTTTTAATTAGTCTTTCCATTTCTTGAGTGACTTCTTCAAACATCAGACTATTGTTCAGGAAGGAAGAATCATCCTACCTTTGGTGCCTGTGTTTTAAAGATGGAGTTAACCTGAAGCACATGGAGGCCTTTTTATTTCCTGTTTGTTCCGTATGTCCCTTGTTTAAAAAAAGAGAAAAAAGTGAATTAAATGGATGGTTCTTTTTAGGCACCTGTGGTTTGATTTCTGGGCATTCTGTGGAACCTCCAGCACTGAGCTGACTGTGATGATTTCCAGCTGCTGTCCTCAGAGGCAGCTGAAGCGACTATGTCAGTGTCTTCATAGACACATCCATTTCCTATCTTTTCCTATATTTGAAACCAGTATTTTGATGACAGCACCAATATTTGATATGTAGCATTTTATAGAGTTCTTGTCTAATACTATGGCCTAAATTCTCTGAATTTCTACAGTTAATTGCAAAAGGAATTACTGAAATTATTGAGTTCTTACATTATCTACCTTTGAGGCATCTTTATTACTTGATAATTATATTTACTAGTTCAAAGTCTAACAATTCCAAGCTATCTTTTCAGAGCTCCCTGTAGAGACAGCTAAAGATAATCTCATTTCTACATCCCTATTCTTTCACTGTCTACTCTCTGCTAAATATTTGTTAAGAAAGAAAGAGCCAACTTTATTAACTCCCTTACTAGATCTGCCCTTCCTTGTGGCTGGCTGGGCTAATCTTTTTGCTGTATTGTATCAAGAATAAACAGATTTACATTCTTTTTCTGTATGTGGTCCCTTGACTCCCTTGAAGAAGCCAACAGAGATCTGTGTTTCCCTTATCATAGAGGTGCTATGATTGTCATATGTAATGGCCCTGAGGATGTTTTCCCTGCAGACTGAGAACATTTCTTTTCCTTGATAAATATGTACCTGCAGGTTTTTTCTCAAAGTGACTTAATCCTGTGGATGCCATAAGCCATGAAGGTGGACCTTTACTGTCTCTCTACTAGGAGTCTGATATAAGGTGAATGCACAACTGAAAACACTCTTCTGACCCAGTGAAGTTCCCTTTAAAAGATTCCAAATGGGACAAGTTTCTCTGTGCTTGAAACTGAGATGGCTTCTCCAGTTTGCTGGCTGTAGGTTTCATTTGCATGGAATTTGTATTTCCCAGCCCAAATCATAAAGTACAAGGATGTGTGAATTTCAAAATGTTCTTCTTTCATGTTTGTGCCTTCAGTTATTTAAGCTGGTAGCTTTAAATAATGATTGTTTGATACATAGCACAGAATCAACTTAAAAAATTTAAAAATCAAATTTCAAAACCTAGAGTCAAGAAAAGGTGAATGCAGTCATCCTTTGTTTGTCTGGTTCCTATTTCATCTCAATATTTTTAAGTGACTGTCAAAATTAAGAGAAACTTCATAGGGAACAGATATTTGAAACATTATTGAGCTCCTGTATGTATTGTTAAAATGTATGTCTTTGCAAATGTTTCGGGCAATGGAAAGGTGACAGTGTTAGTTTACATGTAAATAGCTAGAGGAAACCAGAGAGGGAAAGCATTCTACAGATACCCCAATTATGGGAACAGCTTTAGTTAAAGCTCACCATCAAACATGACATGAAAGCCTTGAGAGGACTAGCTTTAATTTGTTCTAATCTTCACCAAAAAAATTAGTTTTCTCACCAATATTTATTCATTTAGTGGCAAGAATACTTCTCAAACTCAGGCATGAAAATAAATGCTGGCTATAATTAACTTGAGTATTTCAATTTAGGGGAAAATACTTAGGTAAATATGAGGACTTTAAATGCTGCTTGCACAATTACAAAGAAATTTAATTTTGTCTAAAAGTAAGTTTTTTCTTATACGATATTTTAATTATGGCTTGCAGAAACTACAAAATACTAAAATTAATTAAAATACAGCACATTTGAAAATCTTGCATGTAATCCCTACTTGCTACATAAATTTACTAAATGTGTACTGATTCTTTTATATAATCTTTCATTGGTCTTATGATAGAAGGGCAAATAGCTCACATTTCTTCTCAATAAATATTGGCATGACTAGTTTTCTTGATTTTGTGTAAAAATTTATTTATTCACTGGAAGTTATATAAGTTAGGTTAATAGAAAAAAAAATTTCTATTGCAAGTTCTAAATGTCATCCTGTAAAGCATCTCATTTCATTCCAGAATAGCTACTTAAAGGACCAGGAGTTTGAGAGTCTCAAACTCAGACCTCAGCCTTCAAAGGACATCTAAACAAGAAACTTAATTGGGGGAAAAAAGAATTTGCAAGATTGAATTTATGCAGTTGCAAATTTAGAGTTAGACAATAGCAACAAATAATGTCACAATTAGAAGAATTCATAGAACATAAGATTATTTGCACTAGAGAGGACTTCTAAAGGTAAACTAGTTCCACACCTTCCCCTAAGCTGTGTTTCTTGGAGCCACATCCAGCCTATTCTTGAGCACTCCCAGGAATGAGGCATCCACAGCTTCCCTGGGCAACCTATCCCAGTGCTTCCTCATCCTACAGTGAAGAAATTCTTTCTAATGTCTAATCTAAACAATAAATATCTATTTATCTATAACTCTTTCAGTTTAAAGCCATTCTCCCTTCTCCTATCACTATGTGCCTTTGTAAAAAGTCCCTCTCCAGCTCTCTTGCAGCCACCTTGAGGTATTGATAGAGCCTGTCTCCATAGCAGAGGTGCTCCAGCCCTCTGATCCCCCTCTATGGTCCTCATCTGAACCCCTCAATTTTGTTTTTTTCTGCTAAATAAGAACAGAAATTTATAACTTAGTAGAATTGCTAGCACAGAAAGGATGTGACATCTATAAATACCTGAACATTAGAAACAATGAGAAATAAGAATTAATATATGTAATCTGAAATTACAGGCAAACTAAGCTTGGAGAGAAAGAAGGAGAATTTCACACATTTTTATATGTGTGATATGTAGCAGATTGTAAGAAGTTGACCAAGAAATTACTGGAAATACCCTATTTAAAATGAAAATATTTGAATGGAAAAATTGCCCCAAACAGCACTTTCACTGCATAGACAACAGGCACATCTGAGTCCTCCAGTCTTTACTTAGCAAGTCTTTAACTCACTTAAGTGGGGAGTTTTGGTGTTATACCAAGTGAAGGATGCAATGATCTGTTTCTAGCCTGCCACAGTATAAATAATTATGAAAATTATATTTATTTTTATTTTTTATATTTTATATATTATAATAATATAAATCACTATTAAATCATCATCAATGTTTCTGGACTGTGGAATATTTAATAACATTTCAGTTCAAAACTAAACAACTTCTCTGTAGATGTTAATACCTTTTTTTCTGCAGCATGTCTCTTCAAACAATTTAAGTAACATAAATGGCAGCAGATGGGGAAAAATGTTTCTCTGCCTTGACTTTTTTACAACAAATCCTCTTCTCAGTAATTTTATTGTTCACAAGGGGGGGGGAAATTCATCTACAAAGAAGCTTAGCTAGTAGTAATAAGATGATTATTACACATCTTTATATCCCACTTGATAGTTGGTATATCTTAATTCTTTCTTTGAAACTGTGAAAAAAAAATCAAACCAAATAATCTCTCATTTGTGGGTTTGGTATCTAAGCATAAAATGCATTTAGGCACTTTGTGTCATAGCATAAAGTGCAGGGAAGATTTCATTCTTAAATACATGACTCCTTTGTGGCTCTTGCAGTGCTGACATCACTTCTTCAAATCTCTAATAATGTTTTGAGGCACGAAAAGCTGACAATAGGCATGGTTGACACCTGTTCCTTAGTTTAGTAAGGGAGTACTAGTTAATATAGTGTGTATCACTGCTGAATTAATGTACAGGAACTATATATGTGTAAGCAGCTCCTGCCTTGTGTGATGTTTCTTAGTTACAGCCCTCTGTACATTGGTCTAATTACTACTGTGGATTCTCAATGTCATTTATTATTTGATTAATATGCAATTTCTTTCTCAGATTCATCAGTAAGACCAACACAATATGCAGACTTTTGTATTCCCCTTCCTTCCTTTCCTTACCAACGCACAACAACTAGTTTCTTTAATTTTTGGCACATCACAATTTAATATTTACCCGTTGTAGCTTGGTACCAAAGGAATAATTACTTCCTAATCGCTCTGCCTTCAGGGGGTTCTCCACTTGTGTCTGGGGAGAAAGGGCAGTTTGGTCAGCGGGGGGCAGCGTGTCTGTGTTTCCTTTGTAAGGACAGCCCTGTTGTCAGGGCAGGGCACTGTGTGTTGAATTCTAATGGCTCGGTGCAAAGCCAGCCTGTTTGGAAGGGGCAGCGTGGGAGGTGTTGGCTGGATCAGCCGAGCCCCAGCTGGCTGGGAGTGGGGAGCTCTGGAAGTTGGCCGGACCCTGGTGCCGATGGGGAGCGCAGCAGCTCAGCGTGGAGCGCCTCGTCCCGCCGCTCCCTACCAGGCTGCTCTGCTGAGCAGCCAGCAAGCTCAGGTACCTTCCCTTTAAATATTTATACCTGGCTGCCGCAAAATACCGTCCGTTCAAAGGCGGGGGGTTGTAGCCGTGCAGCAGAAGTGTATTGGCATTGATTTTTGTCTGCATTTGGTGGGGTTTGTAAGATTGTTATAAAATTCATGTGTGCTTGTAATAGGTCTTATCCTGGATTTGTGTAACAAAGGTAACCATTAATGTACGGAATATTACATTTTCAAAGAAAATTGTAGAAAATTTTCAAAGCTAGCATGTTATAATGAGATATACTCAAACCACAGAATGGTACCTTTAGTTCTGGTACTAAGGTTTTGATTTTAAATTAGCACTGGATTAGTTATCTGTCTCTGTCAAGACTATAATAAAGAGCTTTTGTTGCAATCCATCATAGGGCTTTTGTGTTATACACTATACATAGAAACTGTTAACAGGAAGACTAGATTAATGCAGAAAGGAAAAATGTCATCAGATAAAACATAGGTCTCAAAAAGCAATTTCAAGTTCCATACATGTTATGCATTAATACATTTTTAGCCTTTGGGGAAAAGAGGAAAACTTGTAATCAAAAATTAATTTAAACATTCTTGGCTGTACCTAAATTAGAACCCAGGATACTTCCAAAATTGTTATTAATCAAATGACCTGACAGGAGCTCACTAGGAGAAAATTAATGAGGACAGACTATTCTGAATAATATTTAGTAATGCTGATAAAAAAATTTTGCAGCTCTTTTTCTAATCTGACGTATAATAATTTAAAATATTTCTATTTCAAGGTAGCCATCTGTGTCTGTACATGTATGTTATGCAAATATGGTGTGCATATGCTTCATGTATTTAAAATTAACTTCTTCAGAAAGCTTATTAGAAATACAAGTACAAGAAGTCATTGTTTTTCCTTGATTACTATCTTAACAATGAAGGGAGTTGTGGTTCTGTATGACTTAAATATTTCTCTATTAATATATGGACATTTTTGTTTTTGTTTTTTTGTTTTTTTGTTTGTTTTTGTAAACTATCATTGCAGCTTGTGCCTGTTTGGGTATAATGGTTCACATCTTTTCTGTGAACTATTCACTGGATTGATTTTGTAAGTCTTCACTGTAATTTAGTTCTATATTGGAAGGAAAGAAATTGGTAATTAGCATTTTGTACCTTTAGGATTTGGATTTGAAGAATACAATTCTATTCTATCCAGTTTCTGATTATTTACTCTTTTGTAAATCTAAAATATGAGACATCATGAAGGGATTGGGTCATCATACCTGTAACAGAAGTTTTAGTTTCAGATACTAAGAAGTAGAATTATAAGGAAAACGAAGCCTAAATACCAATTAATTCGCATCTAACATCTGAAAATCCTTAGTGATTTTTTTTTTTTTTTTTTTTTACTAGACCTAGGAGAGGTTTTTTAATCAGAAATTTTAGTCTGTGTATTCTGTGGTTTTTTATGTTATATGTATTTTGGAAGTAAGCTGTTATACAAAAAAAAGTAATTATAATTTTCTTATTTCTATTTTTGCTTAGCATATTTAATGTGAAGAAAATTTGTAAGTCCAAATGTTTCTTGCTGTAGACATGCTAAACAGTGTCACGTCTAGCTTAGTTCATTGAATTTTGTCTGTATGCCAGAAGTGTAACTGGCTTAGTGCCTTATTGCCCCCAGCAGTCCTGCTGTTCAGAGTAGGTAATGTTGAACCTAATTTGTTTTTAATTTTTTTTTTTTAGTTTTCCAAGAGCAACTTGATTTAAATAACTTCTGTATTAAGATGAACAGGATATTTTTACAGTTATTAGCAAGACAACTGCAGTAGTGATGGCTGGGTTTTGTTGTGGTTTTTTGGTTTTGTTTTTTTTTTCTTTTGCTGTAGATTTGTTAAAGTTGACATGAATGACTCAAAAGACACCATAGAAAGATGAAAACTGTTGGGAAGGTAGTGGGAAATGAAGGAAGTAACAATTGGTGCTTAATAAATTGCCAAATCAGCAGGTACTTGTTTATATTCTGGAAAATCACAGGTGAAAACCAAGGAAAAAAAACTTCAGTTATGTGAAATCAAGCTGGGTTTAACCTTGTATAAAGAACCTGTCTTGAAAAGCCACAATTAGTAAGCTGGTTCGTTCTGAATTGTTTGTGTTTGAATTCCATTTCATTAATAGGAATTCTGCTTAACAATGGGGATGAGATTTGCAATGCTGTTTATTTTACCCTACTGCATTTTGCACTTGGATTGGGAAAAAGAAACCAATATTGGCCTGAATATTCTCTCCTTGTATTTAGGATACCTTAAGTTTTTACTCTGTATGTGTAATTAGGGTGACATTTTTTGGGAGAGGGAGAGGGGATAAATGATGGTGACAACCTCTCCTTCCTGCATACTGGGACAAAAGGGGCCAGAGGCAGCCTGAACAAAACACAGGTGGGAGGAATTCCAGACAGGTGAGTGGGGACACTGAGGAAAGCTCAAAGTTCAAGAGCAGGTTGTAGCCAGAGTTGAAAGGTAAATGATTTTCCCCAGCAGAATGGGAAATGGTGTGCAAGCCCTGAGGGCTGGACTCACAGGGTGGGAAGTGGTTGCTGCCTGCTATGATGATGTATTTTGTTACACAGAGCTCATTGACTTGACCCAGATTGCAGTTTCACTCACTGAAATTATGCTGGTGTTTCCTCTCAAACTTGAGATAGTCCCTGTAATTATGAACTGATATGTCAACTTTCTCCTGAAATGTTGCTGCTGTTTCTGTTAATGAGGTTGAACTTGTTGCATTGCTACTGGGGAGTTGTATTTTGCACTGTTGCCCCTACTGAGAACTCTGCTGACACTGCCATCACCAGAGTCATCTCAGTGACAGTGGCTATTTAAGATATTCTTGAAAAGTTAATTTATCACAGATAAAGCTCTTAAAACTCAGCATACAAATTATTAATCATTCAATTTCTTTCCACCCATAGCTTGCCAGAATTGCCTTCACTTTTAGTGATACTAATTCATGGTATTCACAAGCTACTTAGGGCTTAAAATGCAGCTTTTTCTTCTCCAACATAAAAAATTATTGCCCTTTTTTTCATTTGTTTTGCTGAATAAATATTAAACTTTTAAATTTTGACAAGGAAGTATATGTGGCTATGGTTAGTGTCTAATCAAATTCAAATTGATTTTCAAGTATTTTTTCATCTACTTTAGAGATGAGCATGCAGGTATGTGTGCAGGTGTGCATACAGAAATGGGGGAGAGACTGTAGTCCTGTGATACACATCTGAGAGAAAATTGGCTGGATGGTAGTAGCTGAAAAATATTTTTTAACACTGTAATTATGCCTTAGAGATTGAGTAGAACTCAAGTCCTACCCATGTTTTTGACTGTGCTCGCTTTTCTGCTTATCTGATGTGACAGATGTGCTGAGATGATTACAGATTTTTCTACTGGAGGAAGATACTAATTGCCACAGACAATACAATAAGAAGTCAGTCAATATTAAATACAGAATAAATAACAAAAATTAATTTTAGAAATATTTTACAGTTATATGAGGTAGTTTGGTTTTCACAATCTGTTGATTACTAATCAAATGTTGTCTTGCTAATCAAATGCTTTCCTATAAAATGGTATTGAGCTAGAGCCTTCAGTGACCCATTGACATATGAATCTATCCTTGAATAATCTTATCTTCAGTTCAGCAACAGAATATTTAGAGAACATTTTGAGAGACTGTTGCTGTTATTACTTGGGGAACAGTATGTTTGTATTTGTGACTGCAAATAAAATATGAGATATTTTAGTGGTGACTCTGTGTTTTAATTAAAAAAGAAATTATCAACTTATATTCTATGCCCTCTATATACATTGCTCCTTAGGCTGACCAAACTCTTGTGACCAGTGACAGGACTCAAGGAAACATCATGAAACTGAGTCAGGGGAGGTTTAGATTGGATATCAGGAAAAGGTTCTTCACCCAGAGGACATTTGTGCACTGGCACAGGCTCCCCAGGAAAGTGGTCACAGCACCAAGCGTGTCTGATTTCAAGAAGTGTTTGGAAAACACTCTCAGGCACATGATGAGATTCTTGGAGTGTCCTGTGCAGCACCAGGAGTTGGACTTGATGGATTTCATCCAGCTCAGGATATTCCATGATTCCATAAATGTATAACAACTTTTTAAAATAGACAATCTAGCATAGGAGGTCTTAAGATGCAAGTAATTAATTTTATGCTCGTTCTTAAAAAGCAGTGATGTCAACATCAAATTCCAGCAATATATTCCACATTTATTTTCTTTCACTTTTTTTTAAGTTACAATAAAGTCTTTTCCTAGTTAGTTGCAGTTAGAAAAATTTTTTGAAAGTGAGTTGCAGAAGACTGAGATTTGAGGGAAATGTTCCAAGGAGAAGGTTTTCCATTCTGTGACATGGTTCACAACAGAAAGGATTTCAAAACTGTAATTTTAACACATTTCTGTTGAATTGCCAATTTAAGATGTCAGTTGTCATCTTGTCAGTTCTAAGATGTATCCTTTAAGGGATGTTAATTTCCTTTAGAATTTTAAAATTGTTATGTTGACTCAGCAGTAGGTGGTTGTGGCCTACTTTGTTGAAGGACACCACACTGTAGGTGTCTGTTTCTTCTTAAACTTGTACCCGATCTTGATCTTGCAGTGAGAGCTGCAGAAAAACAAGGAACACTAATTTTTTACACATTTGCCTTTCATTGTAGAGGTGTGCACTGTAAGAACTTCATCTTTGGATTTTCTGCAACCGGTATGACTTGTGATGTCTTGTGATATAATTAAAAGAAATTTTGCCAGGAAAATGAGCTTGTTTTTTTAAACTTATGCAACTCTGATTTTACCAGATTTGTTAACACATTTAAGTTTTTTTTTTTTTAGCTTGTATATAGCTTAGATGCTGTTAGTACACGATTATGTAAGCAAATATAAAAACTATTAGATATTCTATTTGTGTTTCCTAGGGTGGGTGGGGGAAGTGTTAAATTGATCGTTTCTTTTGAAGCTGTGGTCTGTTCTGCCAGCAGCTGGAACGTGATCAATTAAATGGGGCATATGAAAGGCATTGCTGTTGCACATTGTTAAAGGAAAATTACAAGTAGTATTGTAATACTGAGGTCTAAAGATATACTCTAGAAATGGCTGGAAATAAATTTGTCTCCATTAAACCTAGGGCATTCAGTGCTGGATTTTTAGCATGTTATAGAAAAAAGTAATAGATCAATATCTTTCATTAATGCTAGGAAAATAATGACAATTTTAGTAAGGATGAAATGTAACCTAATCAGAAAAAAGCTTTCCATTAGTAAAAACCGTGTGATTGTGAAATTTCATTAGTCTTCTGAAAATGAAACTGAAGTCTAGTTTAATTTCTAGTTAAACTGTTGGACAGGTTAGTTCATTTTCCCCACCTTATTGTTGTGTTTTCATTCCTATTTATCTCACTGTACTTGTTAGAAAACCTGGATTGTTACTGTGACTACTGACATTTCAGATTTTTCACAAGCTCCTAGTAAGTTATGTAACATTTCTCCACACATCTTGCAATTCTGAAATATTTCTGCAGGAGTGTATTGAAGGGGAAGTGGTAGCTTGTTTCCCACCCCAGTGCTCCCCAGGGCCTTCTGTGAGCTGCAGCAGCTGGGGACACTGTCCTGCTCGGATTGTGGGGATGGGGGGGATGTGGGCGTGGGGGGCAGGTGCCCTGAGAACAGGTTTCTGAGCACTGCCAGCAGTGGTTGAGCACTATGAGACAGAAAAGAGTCTCACTCACTCCCTAAGACTCCCTAATAGCTGAAGAGGACTGTGCAACACACTCAACAGCTTGCTTTTTTGATAAGAAGTTTGGTCAAATCTCATTAAGGCTGTTCTTCTGATAACACTCTAATTAGCTTTCATTAGCCCCATTGTTCTGCTAGTTTTCTAAGCAGTAGGAACTAAGCGAAAATCAACTTGAGCATTTTACCTAATTCCTGAAAAATCATGTATGAAAGCATGGTAGCTCAACAAAAACATTGGGGAGGCGTTATGTACACACAGTTGTATTCTGCACTCACTCGAAGCATATGTGAGGGGGATGAGTTCATGCCAGCCATTGTGCAGCTGAAGTAGAAAAGGGTTTTGCAAAGATTAGAGTTGGCTTCTCAAGTGGATTCAGAGTGCTTGAAAGGGTATATAGGAAGTGGGGCAGAAGAGTTTTCAATAGTGGCTCTCCAAAAGACATTGGCATCTCTTTGTAAAGAGAAGTTTCATTTTAAGATCACTATGGAGTAAAGTACTTCCAGTCACCTGAGTGTAAACTGCAGAGGAGCTGCCTCCAAAGATTTGCATGGAATTGCAGGGAAGAGGAGGTAGTTGTGTTTGAGGATTGCCTTGCCTCCCTGAGTTCTGAGCTGGGAAGCAGTGGAGCTGAGGGGAGGGAGACCTGTGTGACAGGAGAGCTGTAAACCTCTGAGGAGGTGTCATGTAACCTCTCAACCGAGGGATCCTCTTATGCACTGACAAGCTGCTTCTCTCTTCTGCCTGGTTGGGGTTATGAACGCTTCCAGGGCTTACTTGGAGTGACATGGTAACAGGATTTCATGATGTAGGGATTAATTTTTCCTTTGCTGCCCCAGTGGCTTGGGTAATGCATGGTTTGGGAGCTGGGGCAGGGGAATGTGAGGGAGGGAAGGTGTGTGTATTTTTTTGCATTTTGACTAAAGGATGTAACAGATTGTAACAATGCCTTTTTTTTTCCTCTTTCACAGCTCTAAAGCTATATAATAAACATAGGTATTTCAGATTTTTTTTTTTCAGCTTTCTTGTTGTGAGCTACGTTAGGAAAAACATCTTTTGTAGGAGTGAAGAAATTGTGTCAGTACAGTAAAGCTCACCTGTTACTCCCTGTGTTGGGATCACTAGTTACAATTGGGAAGGAATCATCAAGACCTTCTAGTGGTTGCAACAAACTGCAAAGAATATGAGGTCCATAATGGACAAATTACCAGCAGGTACTTTTGTTGCATAGAGCATCCTGTAGCAGTTAGTTCCACTATTTATTAAACATTGTGTGAAATTCCTTTTCCATTGTTTTAAGCATGTTTAAGTGGTATTTCCCTTTGTTGCCTCCCTTATTTTGTTTCTGTGGGAATCTGGTAAATATCCTCTCTTCAGGTTTTGCATAGTTTTCAAACTTTAGACGTATTTTTGAAGGCATCAGTTATATCTTTTGTCCTTAGTTTCCCTTCCAAGTTTATTCCTGTTTGAAAACTACACCTTTTAGCATACTTACTGCTCCTGCTGCTACCTTTTCTTGTTATACTATGTGTTTGTGTAGGACAGCCACAACAGGTTATTCAGATATTAGAAAATGCTGAAAGTGTGAAATTTTTCTGTGAAAATGTTTATTTATATACTTGTTTGGACCATCTTTAAAAGACTTGTCGACTTCGTACTTATGCAACACTGTCATTAAAGCGGTAATCAAGAAAGGGCTCAACTTTGGAATTAATATTTAATTGCTTCTGTAGAACATTGCTCATGTATCATTTGTTGTGTTTCTTTGACAGGGACAGAATGGTACCTTTATTTTCTTTTGGGGAACCATGATAAAAACTTGTAGTTAAGTGTTCATGAACACGTTTTCATTACTTCTATCTCAGACAGTGTTCAGATTTGCACTTTTTATTTTATTTAGTTTGTGTGTAAAGTCTAGCATTTCAGTATTTAGGTACATAGTGACTAGAAAGATTTGGGATATTTCTAGAAAATAAAAGTTAAAAAAAAGCACAGAATATTTTTTCTGTCTAGAAAATAAGAGTGGTGGACATGATGTTGAAATGCAATGAACGAGATGCAATGAGATCCTGGAAACACAGAGGTGTTTCTCAGGTCCGCTTAAGGATCCCACCTGGGTCCCTCAGCTATGAGCCCTGGCTTCAGTGAAAGAATATACTCTCAGGAAACAAGGTGAGGAGAAATCTAAGCAGTCTGTGAGGTGAAAGTACTCTTTTACAGTCACCTTTTCCTCTTCTAATTCACTGTGCCATTCTAGGTCAGCAAAATTTCAGCCCTACCTTATCCTATTATGCAAAAAACCTGCTCTGTTTTGACCAAGTAAGGATAACAGTGGCTAAATGTATACTGGAGAGAAAGTGCCTTCTCTGGCTCAACACAAAGCCCTAGCTGCATCTTGAGAACATTTTGGGGTAAAGCTTCTAAGCAGAGGACTGATGAAACAGGCAGGCTGTGGATGATTGAGGAACTAGGACTGCATATGGGTTGTGTTATGGAAAACCTGTTTTCTTTTTGGTCTGGAGAAAGTGTGATCTCTTCTGCATTGGGAAGGGAGAATAAGTTATACCAACACTAAATGTATCCATACTCTGTATTTCAAGTGGGAGTCTTGTCAGAGTGTTACATGACAAATGATGGAAGAAATACAGAATTTCAGGGAATCAGCTTTTTGTGAAGAAGAATTTTATTAGGCAGGTCTTAATAAGCAGCACTAATAAGATAAGGGATGTAACTTACCCTCTGGGAAACTCCTTCCAATCAGTGTCATGGGCACAGAAAATTACCAGCCTTGGATTCACAGCCTGAGACAATTCTTGTGCTGTCTGTGAAACTAGTAAAGACTCTTGCTATATTTACCATTTAAATTTGAAAAGTGTGAAGAGGTAGGATTTCTGAGTCCTGGAGGATATTGCACTACAAGTCTACTGTGGAGACTTTGGTATTTGGAAGATGCATTGTTAGCTGAATTACTTGTCAGTAGCAGTGTAGGAGGAAGGGCAACATCTATTTTCTTGCCTTGACTATGTATGATTTAGAAGTGATGTTCAGATTAGAAGGGTGACTTCTGCTGGTAACATGACATAATGAATGAATCATAACTACCTTTTGACTGTAATAGACAACAACTAGTTCGACTTTGACCTCATAATAAAAGGACTTTTTGTTGGACTTTGCTTGGCCTGAATAAGGAAGTAGTCTACCAAGAACACAGTTTTTCTCTAATGGTTTTATACGACAGAGATTTTCGTGTCTTTTTTAGGGGGCTGGGGGTTTAGTAAAAACAAGAACTGTAAAAAATTATTTGTCACTTTACTGGAATCTGTGTCAGGTAAAGATTTAAAGAGGGAAAATGAAATAATATTTCTTTGGGCAAAGAAGAAAATATTTAGGTACTCACAGAGCAATTGAATTCCATCAATACTATGGAGCTATTTTTTTCTGTTAGGATTTGTCAATTTAACTTCACTGAATTTAAAATATTTACAATTAAAATTATAACAGTACTGTGTCTATTTTCTTCACAGGTTTGCTGGTCCTCTGATACATTTCAGAATGCCGCTGGTAAAAAGGAACATAGACCCCAGGCACTTGTGCCACACAGCTCTGCCCCGAGGTATCAAGAATGAACTGGAATGTGTCACAAATATCTCCTTGGCAAATATAATCAGACAACTGAGTAGCCTAAGTAAGTACATTGTCTTAATAGCTATATTTAGAACAAATTTTACAGTCATAGTGTTTGAAGTACACCTTTTCAAATTCTCAGTAGAAAATTTTCACTGGGTCTGGAATGTAGTGCTTTTGTTGTTGGTGTCTAGCATGGATGTCTGTGAAAGAAAACTAGGACCTTTTTTAGCAGCATGTCTTAAAGCACTTCATCCATATATTTCTGTTACCAGTGGAATATGACAGGAAAAGATGGCTGGTAATTAATGAAGTCAGTAAATGTTCACCTTAAAGCAATTCTTGAGTAGGGAATATGACTTAATGAGAAATATATCACTGGTTTCTTAATTCTCTCATCTTAAACCCTTGGTCATGTTGTGATCATTCAGGAAAAAAGAATTGTCTTTTGAAATAGTAAACGCAGAAATGTAATTATTATATGGTATTTGAAATAGTTAAAAGATTTTTTCTTCCTTCTTCTCCCTCTGTCAACAATTGTACCCTTGATGCTTTTGAGAGGAGTGAATACTTCTCAAGCTCTGAAACTCTGATGGAGTTTTGCTGACATGGCTGATCTCTGGCTTGTTTCTTCTTTAAATTACAGGAACTTAATCAGTTGTCAGATGAACCAGCATGATCCCATTTTGATTTTCCAATACTACAAGTGCTTTTCAACTCTAGGTTATTACTAAAACTACCAACACATTAAATATTTAAATGTGCATGTATATGCATCTGCAATGTAAAAAGTCTTTCAGCTCCATCATTTTCTTAGTCACTGGTGATATAGCCTAATTTTTTGATTAGATTGATTTAATTATTGGTTTGATGATATGCTGTATGGTGAGTCTGTTGTGGCAGCCTTTCAAAGCTGTTAGGGTGCCATTAGGTAAAAGGCTTAAATGAGGACACTGAGTTATGGAATTAAGACAGGAATGCTTACAGCACATAAATATGAACATGATTAATATAGCTGTAACAACAAAGGAAAATAACTATTTGAATACTTTTCAGTGAACCAAGAGCATATCGTATCAGGATGCAGTATATGAACACCATCTGTGATTTTGCTTAATTCTGCCAAAAACCCTTCCCAGTCTAGCTGCTCATGTACTATCCTCCCTTTCCAAGTCACTCTTATTAATGTTGTATTATTTTATTTTAGTTTGCTTGTTTTAAAAATTCTTACTTGACTATAAGCTTCAGCTGGTGGAATTTGCTTTTGTAGGTGGCAAAGCCAAATATCTATTTGGCATTTTCATTTGGAAGTATTATTTGACCTTAAAAATCCAACAGTAGCTTCTAACTCAGCATCATGGTCTCAGATTGACCTGTTGAGATTCAGCTGCCTTTGCTATGTTTTCTTGGTATACAGATCTTACATCTGATGTTGTATGTACTGCTGCTTATGAGGTCAGTTCAATGTCTTCAATTAAGGAAGAAAAAAAGAAATTAAGAATATCCATTGAATACTCTTACATTTGTTATGTGGTTTGCCTAACACATCAGACAGAGAAATACTTGCAAGGAAAGGCAACCATAACTGTGTATAACTCCTCTTTGTGAAAGCAGTGTGGTTCTTCCCTGAAACATGCATTCATGTGTTTATACCAAGTTTTTTATCTGATACTGTCTGTGTTTTCAAAAAAAAAAAACCCCAAACTTCTTTTCCTACAATTAAAATAGAACATGTTTTGCAAAATAGTCCTTATTTCTTAGCAGTGCTAAAGACTCTTTAAAAATGAGGATCATGTTACAAAGGTTTGGGTACTTGTGAAAATATTTTGTTCCAGGGTTATTTTAGCTTTTCTGCCCTTTTATGCTAGGAGTAATACAAATTCAAAAATATTTAGGAGTTCTGGAATGGGAATTTTGTGTCTCACACTTAAACCTGAATAACCAGTCTTCACTGGGTGTCACTGTTAGGGGTGTTCAGTGAGGTCTGCTGACATGCAGATAAATTTTAGTAGTTGCCTATGAGTCACAGCCAGCAGGCATGGTTTTGCAGCAGTCCCCTGGCAACCAGCTTCTCTGCAGTCCTTCCCTTTTTGTTTTCCATGGATAATGTGTATGTTTGAGAATCAGCCTTTAAGTTGTAGATGAAATGAGACTTTACTCTGAGGATTGAAACTGAGAGGTCTGGTATGGTTTAGTTTCCTTTAAACTAAAGCTGCTTTTGCTTTTGCTGGTAAAGTTATGCAAATCTGAATGAATGGTGTTTGACCTGATTAGCAATCAGTCGTCTCTGCTTCTAAGATTTTTCATTTATTGACCCTCAAATAGAGGATCAGTCTTCTGCTATTATGGTTATAATTCTCATGACCAGGCAGTCTTAACCTTTCTTCTGACATGATATGGAGAAAGAGTGCTGTCATGGAATTGGAGCCTCTAGTGCTCTAAACTGTACCTAAAGTCATTATTGAGGAAAAATAGGCATAGGGTCTTGTCATGTAAGTCATTGGATCTCCATTTTTGGAGATATTAACCACTCAATGGGGTTAGTCAAGCAGCTGGATCTAATTGGATCTGCTTTGCACGGGATGTTGGACTAGATGACTTCTGGATGTCTTTAACCTGAACAGGATTGTGTTTCTATGATCTTGGATATTACATTTAAATAGGATATACAAGCAGAAATAATACCAATGAAATTACAGGCATTCTGTTTTCCTGTGTTTCAGTATAAAATTAAAAGAGCTTTACATTAGTGTGTCAGTAACTACCATATGTCTCCATAAAAATTATCAAACCTTGCATAGCTTATTTGATGTCCTGCTTCTAATTGTTTGGTTTGAGAATTTTTTGACCTTTAAAAGAAGTAGAGATTAAAGGAAAAATATTTATTTCTGCTTTGAGTGATAGTCCTTGCCTTTATCCCTGGGGCATTAAAACACATCAGTCTGTCTTGATACAACATACAAAATTGGCAGTAAGTAATTTTTTTCCCCCTGTCTATTCCCAGTCTTCTCTTACTTCATAAAAGGATCTGTTTTCTGACAGCTTTTCTTAGCACTGTGGCAGAACAGAAACTCTCTGGACAGCAGCAGCAGCTGTCTTAGTTTCCTAGCCATTCTTCCCTGTATTTCTTTCTTACTAACAGTATCTGCTTTGAGGAAGTGCTTACCTATTGTTTGCAGCAATGCTGCACATACATTAGTACTCCAGTTCTCTATACATTGGTGTATGTCAGGCCATAACATTCCCGCATACATGAAACACAACTGATAGCATTGTGCAGCTGTGCCATTGTTAGAAGGTGGATAAATAGTTCTCTTGTGTGAATGTAGCCTCCTCATTTTGTTCACAGCTATTGACCAATCTTGTTTTTCCTTTTATTCAGCTGTTCCATGGACACAGAATCTCGGTACCACATAAGAAACCTAACTGATGGGGTTTGTTCTCAGCCCCAGTCTCTGACACCTTCATCTAGGGAGGAGAACATTTCTCTTTTTGAGTATATGCCTTCAATGAATGTTTGCATTGCAGGCATTCAGACTCGGCCTTTTATTCAATCATAGAAAGATGTCATTCCCCGTTTCTCCTTTTACCTCTGCATAACCAAAGAGAATGCTGCATAATTCTGCTAAGCTGGAGTGCCTTATATGTTAGTGAAAGCAGTTTTCACTTAACATTGAACCTTTTGTAGCCTTTTCCCTCTTTCTATCTTGTCTGTGTAGTATATCTATTTTTACCATATTCTTCTAATTCTTTTTTTTCCTTGCCCCTTCTTTGTTAGTTTTCAGGAGTAAAAGCCTGACTTTGGAGCAAATTATTTCTCCCTCTTATTTTTTCTTCTCAGATGCGCTTTACTTTTCTTTCTTATTTTTCGCTTACTGAGTCTTCTCCAAAAGTGTTCATCTTATGAGAGACACTTTTATCTTGTGAGAAACACCTTTTCAGCTCAGGAAAACCTTCAGTTTGTCATGGCTTAAGGTGTTAATATTCAGTAAGTGGGAAATATTTCTCCAGAAATACTTAGCCTCAAGGTGCTGGGACTGCAACTAATTTTTAGAACCAGGCCTCTTGAGCTCAAAGACCAGCCTATCTCTTCACCCTGTGTGGACAACATCTTCAGCACATGGTAAGGTTCCTGGAAGGAATGATTGGAAGTAAATCTCTGCAGATCTGCAGCTAGAGCTTCAGTCAGTATTCCAGAAAAACAGCGGAATCTCTGTGTTACATCTTGCCCTGCCCATCCTCCTTCTCCGTGTGTTCAGGAGGACATTCATTGTGAATTTTCTTCATTAGTCACTCCTCTTAATTCATCATTACTACAATTGCAGGGAACACAAGAGAAAGTGTTCTTGTGCACAAGGGGTATGAAAACTGAGGGACTTGAAAACTAAAGCCTAACTGAGCTTGAAAGAACCCACCCTCTCAAAATCTTCCATCTGATTTCTTGATGTTGTCTCTGCAGCAGTAGCAATGTGACACTGTTTTGTGTCCATCCCAAATGGTAATGAGAGCATGAGCAAGGGGGGTAAAGTTTCGTTTAAAGCAACTATGTGTTAGCAGAAAAAAGTCCCACCTGTCATTAATTCCTTGCCTACATAAAGCAGTGAATTCAGCTTATGTTAGAAATAAAAGGAAGAGCAAGACTTCCCTGTGAAATAATCATTAGCACTGCTACTTTCCACATAAATTCAGCTCTCAGCAGTCTCTTTCACAGATTTCTGAATACATAATGGTAATCTCAGCTAGTTTACTTGATGATGTCCTCACTGGTGGTAACAAATGACATCTCAGACTTCCATGGCTAAAGATTTTTGAAGACTGACTTTTTCTTTTTGGATGTCAACAAGAAGCATCAGACCTGCTCTCCATAAGGCCTTTAACAAAGTTTATTTGATACTTTTGATGCCCTGGTCAGGTTGTCTGATAAACATCTGGTTCAATTTTCCTGGCTAAAGGAATCAAGTTGTCTCCTCAGTACTCTGATACTCCTACTGTAATCCTTGTGGACTGCCTCACACTTTCATAATGACAGTTCCTAATTAGCCTCAGTGCTATGTATTTAGTATGTCATTTTTCAGAGCTTGGTCAGCCATAACCAGTGAAGTTCCCAAGGATCTACCAAGGTTCTTATCTCCAAGTTGAGTCTCCTAGCTCTTAGTCTGTTTCCTAATCACTGAGCTGAGAGATTGAAATGATCCTGATGAGAAATAAGGCCAGGCTTTCAAACTCAGATACATCTCATTTTTTGTAAAAAGTAAATTAAGTAGTGAAAATCTGAAGCTGAATCAACAGGCTATGGATATGTTGAATTATATGTCAGAAATAATGGAGGAGAAAAAATATATTAATAGACTTAGAATATCTTTCCTGTTTTGCTTTATAAAGGAATCTTGGCTATATATTGTGAGTGGCTTATGTGGTAACTAATTATCCTGAGAGAATGTTTTCTGATAAATACATTATATTGTGTAGAAAGGAACCATTCAGTAGTGAATACTGTAATTTTGCATAGTGTAAGTGTATTGGGAAGGGATTGGGCAGTGGGACATGACAGGTTTTACAGCTACTCTTGTTCTGTACCTTTATTTTTTAGAAATTGTAGTGGACAAAAATATTGTATAGTGTGTGAACAGGAATTAAGTAATAGAAATCAAGGAGTGAAAGTGTATAGGTGGGTAACAGACTAAATTCTAAGCTTATTCTTTGAGATGTTTTACCAATTTATGCAGTTTTTTTAAATTGTCAAACTCATACTTTTAAACTAGTATTATTTTGAGGTTTATCAACATATTTACTATTTTAATACCAAATAGTAGTGACATTAATTTTAGTGACTTCATTAGCCCTTCATTATACTTTGTACTCAATAATATCACCAAATATTTCATATATTATGTATTTTTACAATTTAGTTCAAACGTGTTGGATTAGATTTTAGGTTTTTAAATGTTAAAATATGCAAACATGCACACAACTGAGCCCCAGAAGTCTGACACATCACTTAAGGCTAAGTTAATTAAGATCAGTACTTCCAGCAAGATTGAACAATTGTCATTTTGAATGTCCTGCTTGCTGCATCTTGCATTGGCCTGAGTTTTACCAGTCATCCTCTTGAATTTCAGAAAGCGATGCTGGTTTCTGGCACTGAGCACTGTGCATGGTCAATGTGTCCATCCAGGTAGCTCCATCAAATTCAGACCATGTTTCACAAAGGCTGCCAATGCCATAACTGACCTGCAGGGTGCTGGTTCAGGCTGGGATGCAGCTGAAGGGTTTGGAACTCTTTTTCTTTAACAATGCAGAAAGATAGTAAAGAAGTGACTTTTTCCACCACTCCTGGTTCAGGACTCATGTCCCACTCGTTGTCCGAGAGCCTGTAACTAAATCTGTCAGTAACTGATCTACTGTTGCAAAATGATTAATTTAAATGGCCTTTCCTATTGAGAATGCCAGAGTTCAGGTGGATTTAAGGACTGGACTTTTGAGAGGACTGCTAGTGGTTCTAAGAATTTGAACAACACAATAATAAAGTCTTTGAGGACATCTTTTTGTCATGCTTTTTTAATTAGCCAGAAATACTGTCCAGAACCTGATGTGGAGGTTGCAGTTGACTTCAGTTCATCTGATATGTATCCAGTCCCCCAGAACAAGACAAAAACCTCCATTTCTTTTACCTTAGTATGTCTTCGTTTTAAGGTGTCAAGTAATTAGCAATTACTCATTTGTGGATAGAAGCCAGAGAGGCTGGACAAATGCTTAAGAAATTATGGGGGGAAATGAGAAAAGAAATTAAAAGGAACATTTGGTGAAAGCAAGGCACTGTGAAACTGATCAGTATATTTTTGACATTTTATAAACCATTGTACACTTATTGCCATAGTAATGAATAAAAATTATACGGGTTTTGGTAATTTTGATTTATAAAATAATGGAGAAGGCAGTAACAGTATAATTTTTACTCTATTTTCAGTTAATAACTACTAGCTACTTTTCTGTTTTCAGCTCAGGTCTGTTTCAAATGTCAGAAAAATAATTGGTGAAAAAGCCATCAAAGTACATGCATGCTATAGAGGGGAGGAAGGACAGAACTTTGTTTCCAAGACATTTTATTTGTCACAAAAAAAGATACTGACTGACACCAGAGAGAGCTCCATTCCTCTGTCCCTTTCTTACTGAAGGTATAATTCTTACTGAAGGTGATCAGAGCCCTTTCATACATGAGGAAAAGTTATGAAAGTAATAATAAGGTGAATAATAAATTCCTTAATTAAAACTAATAATAATGTATCCTCTTATTTAATTTTTAAGTGCTCTGTTAATAAAAATAAATGCCAAGCAGGTTTTGCAAATACAGTAAAATAAGCTTTTCACAGACATTGAATTAATTTAATTACAGAAGTCTATATTGTCATTTAATTTAGTAGGTAAACAAGACCACTGATCTTTCTGATCTGGTATTATGTATCCAACTGTGAGCAGGATCCTAAGGCGTTAATATTTTAATTGTCAGAGTGAACTGTAATTCTCTTTGTTGTACTGTGTGAAACAAGAGTTGAGGTTTTCAGCAGGCCCATAATATTGTTAATTTTCTGAAGTGCTAATGATACTTTGGAATATTAATTGTATAATGGAATTAATTTTGCATTCTTACTCTTCTTACCTATTACCTATAAATTATGTGGAATGAGATCAGCTTTGTTTACTAACGTGCTTTTTTCTCATACTTTTTTTTACTTGTTTGAGTTTGTGACACTTTGTTCAGTGTTATCACCTGTAATAATGTCCTTTGTAATACATTCAAAACTGAAGATAGATTCCTGTAGAATACACAGAGATGGCAACACAAATACCAGATTTTGTGTGTTATTACATATTTATACATTCACATATAGTATTCTTTTATATGGCAGTTGTACTTTTCACAAAAAGCAAACATTTTTCTTTGCTAGAGGAAGTATTTGGTTAAATATACCTCTGGCTAAATAAAGAGACCACCAACACACAGCTAGGTGGAAACATCATAGTTGGCATACCACTGCAAACACAACAGGTTGTTTTTAATGTGTTTCCCATTCGAGGATTAGTGTTCATAAGCATAGGCAAATTATTCCTTGCAGTATGTTCGTGGCTGTATGCAACATAATGAAAAGATTTCCAAGACAGATTATTTGCAATTGGAGCTCATTAATGAGGTAGATGAATTTTAAGCCTGACATAAAAATTTAGCCTCAAAATACAGTTATAAAAGGGAAGTTACTGGATTCTAAAGCCCTGCCCCTAAATTAATTTTTGATTCAATACATGAAGTGTTGTATTTGATTTTAATTTTAATTTTTAGGTTTCTGAATGCTATGTGAGTTATCTAATTAAAATTAATATTTCTGAATGTATTATCTGAAATGCATTAGATTTTTAGTATCTACGTATTAAAACTTCAGCAATCTTGTTCTTAGTGTATGACATTTTTAAGTAATTTCACTTGCTTCAGCTACCGGTTAAAGAGCATAAACTTTTGTCAGTTTCAAGACATACTCAAAAGTCTTATGTTAGGCGAGTTGCCAGCTAGAAGACTTTTACTTACTTTCCATCTATATTTTTCTGTGTGCTTGTGCTACAAGACAAAGGTTCTCAGAATGGGAGTGCCTTTTATCTGCCTCTCACTCTGGCTATTGCCAGTTGCTCCAAGGATGAGAGCAAGACAGCATGTGGGATATTCCTACTAATCTCCCTACTTCCAGCACATTTCAGCTTGGAAGCCTCTCTAACCAGCTGAAGTTTGTCTATATTTCCTAACGCTCAGTGTGTTTCTTTTTCGTGACTTTTCATTGGCAAACTTTAATCTCTTTTTTTCCCAAGTAATTTACATGTATCTTAAATAACATGGATCCCAGCATAGAAACTTAGTAAAATTCACTGTTCTCGACTGTGAAGACTGGTGATTTACTACTATGCCCTGTTTTCTACTTTTGAGGAATACTTTATCTGTACCATTTCTTTTGTATGCTTCATCTGTTAAGTTTTCGCCAAACCATTTGATTAAGGACTTTGTAAACTCTCTTGGAAATCTCAGTAGATCATAGTGCTCTATCCATGTGCTTCTAAACCACTCAGAAATTTCCCTTTACAAAAGCTGTGCTGGCTCTTCTGTCATCCTGATGTTTGCTAATTCAATTCTTCATAATGATCTATACTAATTTGTATGGATGTCAGGCTTATGGGTTTGTAGCTCTCAAGATGTTCCATGAAAAAAATTTGAACCTTATTGAGTGTTTCAGTGTGTATAAGGAAATTTACAATTGTTCCTAATATTTGCTGATCATTTTGTTCATTTAGTTTTGTAATTTTTATATAGTCCCTTCAGTTTCTCTGACCCTCCCACAATGAGTTCTGGCATCGGGATCTGTCCAGTTCCCTTCAGTGGATACCAGTGGGAAGTGTTAAATTAGCTTGTCCACAAATGTCTTCTCTGTATTCCTTTATAATTTCATTGCCAGTCAGCTCTGCAGACTACCTGGCAGGCTTTCTTATTCCTCATGTGTTTGAAGGGATATTTATGGTTAGTTTGCTGGTTGTTCCTCTTCTATTTTCTCCTTCTGTACATTTCTTCTGATACTCTCTTTTATATCCCATTGTTTATAGTCATGCTGGTTTTCTATTGCTGTTACCTAAGTCTTAATAAATGGTGTGTGCTGGCCTTGTGCTTACTACACAGCATCTTTAAATAGTTTCCACAGTACCTGTAGGGATTTAATTTTTGTTCTTTTGATGTGTTTATATAAAAATGTCCTCGTTTGTATGTATACTTCCAGATATATTGCTCACCAAAGGCAGAATTTCCATAGCTATCCTTTGCTTTTATTCCTGTCAGAACTTGAGTGCAAAGCAGGTAGTTAGAAATTTGTGAGATTTATACTACCAAAACCAACATAAGTGCACAAACAGTTCATGAATTACGTATGCACAGTATCATAGATGGTTTTGAAAGCAATCACATTGTATTTCAGAAGTGTGGCTGCACATTCTGCTGTGTAATCTGGTGGGGTTTTTCCAGTGACATTGGCAGACTACTCAAATGGAGTCTTGAGAGCATTAGAAGCAGTATGTGGAGTACTCTGTAGAAGAGAAACTCATTACTGATCCTTTTCTCATATTTGTATCTCCTGCTCTTTTGTGCTAAAAGTATGACGTCCATTGGTGTGAACAAAGGAGGTTTTTTTGGTTGTTTGGGGGTTTTTTGCTTCAGTGTAAATGAGTCAGTTACTAGAATTTTGATCCTTCAAAGTAGGATTTATTATTTTAGTGTGTCATTTTGAATAGCTGGTTCCAATTTACCTGGATGTGAATATCTGATCTTCCTTTTTCTGTAAAGTTCTCTGTTCTGCAGGAGTGGAAGCTCTGCTTCATTTTGAGAACAGTGTTGAGGTAAATTCAAAGATTAGTTATCTCAGACAGGAGCAGCTTCAGATGCTGGAAGTTGTCCTTTCAGAAATATCCAAGATACTGTGAAGTCTAGTTCCATGTTTATCGGCATAGTTAAATAATTTTATAGCAGCTGAATATCTGTCCTGTAATGTATTAAATAGTTTCATTTTTGATAAATAAGTTGTATATAAAGTATTTGACTTCTGTTTGCTTTTCTAAAGGACTCTTGATGGGCTCAATAAGTACAAGTTGTTACAAGTGTTACTCATGCATCTTAGAATTACTTAATTAAAACAGTAAGAAATAATTTTTGCCTGTCTTGTGGCATGCTTGAATTTTCTTTTTTTGCCCATGTTTCAGGTAAATATGCTGAAGATATATTTGGTGAACTTTTCAATGAAGCACACAGTTTCTCATTTAGAGTCAACTCCTTACAAGAACGTGTAGATCGCTTATCTGTCAGTGTTACACAACTCGATCCAAAGGAAGAGGAATGTAAGTTACCTCCTGCAGGGAGGATTTCTCATTTTGTCATTCATTCTTATTTTTTCACTTTGTCAGACAGGTGATAAGTGAAATGGAAATAATAGTTCATTGGTTTAAATCATATTTATAAGAACAGAAAGCAAAGCATCATGAGAAAGGTCCATTTCTATTTTTGCTACAGGTTTCTTTTATGGCCTTGAGCAGTTTTCTGAGCTCAGTGTTTTCATGGTTACTGAATGATACTAAGGAATTTACATAAAAATGGTTACAGGAGTACTCTTATGTGTTAGGAATATTAATAATATTATCTAATATTATGTGAATGCTTGGAGATAAGTCTATACACTTTTTTAAACCTTTCTACTAGTTGTCATGGCATGTAAAGATTTGTGCAAGTAGGATTTTTGCATTTAACTTGTACCATCTTACTTTCTGTATGACATTATAGTTGTATAGCTTCATTTATTGCTGCTGTATAACCTCTTGGATTCTTTCTAAATATCTTTAAGTATTATAAATGTTAGCACTGAGGAAACAAGTATTCTCAAAAGTCATCAGCTCATGCCTGTAAGATAGAATTTGTATGAAATTTTAAAGGATGCCTAGGCTTTGTTTGACCATCTAATGCATAAATGCCATGAAGCTCTTTTGCCTTCTTTGATATCTGTTGGTTGCAGATGGAACTGTGAAAAATCTTGTAACACAAACAATTTAGGGTGTTCTAAACTATGTGGTTAAGACCTAGAAAGCAGAGGAACATTGCATCGAGAGAAACAACTTCAGATTGCTTGTGGGATCCAACTTTAAACTCTAGGAAGCTGTTTCAATTCTGAATGTCTAGATACAATAATTGTGTATTATTTAATTGTGTGATAACACTTTTGTATACAGAACAAATGAAGTGCCAAACCAGGAGAGTGGTCTTCAGGTAATCTTTGCTTATAGATGTCAAAATTTCACCAGCAGCAAAACTAGGCAGAGGGAAGTTTGATTCTGTATTTTGCATGAAATTAATTTTAGAACAGGTTTTGAAAGACAGCTGCTCAGAGCTAGTAGCAGATTTTCCACAAAATCATGACTTGCCATGGGGAATTCTTGCATTAATGGGATTTTCCAAGTCTCTTGATAACTGAGCATAAATCACCCCTATGCACCTCTTTTTCCAGTTGTTGTGGTTGAACCTGGCAGACGGTTAAACACCACACAGCCACTTGCTCATCACTGCTTTACAGTGGGAGGAGGGAAATAATTGGGGGGGGGGGAAATAAAGTAAAATTTGTGGTTTGAGATAAAGACATTTTAATAGGACAGAAAAGGAAGGGAAAACATCAATAATAATATTAGAATATACGGAACAAGTGACGCACAATTCAATTGCTCACCACCTGCTGGCTGATGCCCAGCCAGTTCCTGAGCAGCAGCCCAGCCCCCAGACACTTTTCCACCTGAGTTTATATGCTGAGTATGACACCATATGGTATGGGAGGTCTCTTTGGCCAGTTTAGATCAGCTGTTATGGCTATGTCTCTTCCCAGCTCTTTGTTCCCCCCATCCTGCTCGTTGGTAGGATTTTTGCCATGATTGGATAATGATAAAAAAATCCATACCATGTATGATAATAAATTGTCTGCAGTTGTAATCTTGTAAAAACTGTAATACTCCAGAGTGTTAATGGCATTTCTGCATTGACTCTTGACAGCTTAGTTTTGGTTTAAATCAGAGGGGGAGGTATGTTGATATATATCTAATGACCATATCTAATATGTTAATCGTTCACATTTCCATGGAATGGAGAAACCATATAAAGCCATTGAGTTAAAGCATCCAGGGATGTTACACAATAGCAAGAGGTAAAATTGTCCTATCTTATGTAAAAGGCCTTTGGCAAGTTTAGCTCTAGGTTTCAGGACAAAAAAATCTGTAACTACTTGATGTTAGAGAATTGCTAGAAGTAGTTTTAAGAAATGTGTAGTCCCCAATGCACCATACCAACACATTTTCACAGAGCAAGGCATGCTGTAGTGTTTGCTAAACTGTATAGCTAAGTCAAGGTACAGACACTGCAGTTAAGGAAACAGGGCTGGAAAAAGGTCTGTCTACACAATGAAGTCCAGCATGGCTCAGGGTGACTTGAACATGGTCCCCTGGATTTGTCTCACACCACAGGGTGATAATGACTTCAGAGGAGCACATGCAGTCCTCAGTGGCTGGAGCTGTTAAATTACTGCTTTTATGAATTTAAGAATATCCAGCCCCTGAGCTGTACCCAGTGCTCCTTATTCACAAGCATCTGCCTGGAATGAGTCGCCAGATGAGGACAAAGGAGATGAGGAGACATTTGATATTTTATTTCCTTAAAAGTTAGGGATCTGGAAACTTTTTTCCTTCAATGTTCTGTTTTGGGCTTGATTTTAGAAATCTATCACAAATATGTTTAGTCCTAATGTGGAGTAGAATAGCTGAAGAATTTTAAAGCATGAAGGGAAAGGAAGAGGGAGAATATTTAAATTTACCTTTTTTAACTGTCTATGCAAGAATTAAGCAACTTTCAGTACTTCTATTCAGCTAATAGCATGAGTAAAATGGGATATACTTTTGAAATGAGTCTCATCTGCTCTTTGCCAGGAGGCAGTAATAGAAGATTTAATGGGTTCCTTTGGGCCCATGCTATTACACAAGAGAAAGAAATTAAGATTCATTTAAAGCTAAGTGGCATGAACAAAACCAGCCCAAGTCAGATCCACTAAACGAGTTGCAGATACTTGACAAGATGTTTCTAGTAGAGTCAGAGTGATAAAAAGCTCTGAATTTGTTTGAACAATCTCTGTGTTTTCTCATTTTGAATTATTACAGTGTCTCTGTGAAAGAATAAAACCAAGGTGAAGATTATATATCTGGGAGCCTAACTCCTCGTGCACAATTTTTCTGTCATAGAAGAGTTGCTGTGAACTTGGTTTGGTTTGAATTATTACACTGTTTTCAAATTCTTGATTTCTCAGTATTATTAATTTCTTATTTTAATAGATTTTTAAAAATACTTTGTTCTTTTTATATACATGTGGGTTTTTCCTCTCAGAAGATTCCAAACTTTATGCAGGCAAAAAGAAATTCTCTGCTTTCCGTCAGTAAACTCCAATTTATTTCAATTATATGGGAAACAAGCCCATATGTATCCAAGAGTAATATTTGGGATCCTTTTAGGATTGAGAAAATACATTCTTGCTATAAAGCTGAACTAAGGTCGATGGCTTCACTAGCTCTGCAATATAAGATGTCCTCATAGGTCAGAGAAAAAATCCTGAGTATAGTTTCTTTGCAACCATTTTTCATTTCAGTATTTACTTTATAAGTAACATTACTAACTCTGTCCATATATATGAAAATTTTATAAGTAAAAGAATATTTTTTCTTAATTGATTAATATTTTGTGAATTTAATTGTGCCTTTTAAGTGTGAAGTACTGCTAAAATTGAATAATGTCCTAGCTGTAGAAATCTAACGGTTTTTAAAAGAGTATTAATTTTAACATTTATGTAGTTCTTTTTTGAAATGCTACATGCATACATGGTACAGCTCTGATGTATAGTGTCATGAGGTATTGGAAAATAGTTTTGTGTCACTCAGAAATAAATAATATCAGGGCACAAGGAAAATTCATAAACTCAGAGTTTATCAGACTATTTTGGTATTAATTTAATGGTTCTTTCAATGTGAGCTGCCTAATTTTATTTAAACCTCAAACTGAGAGTATTTTAATCTCAAAGGCAGGTATCAAATTCTTGATTTCTATAGCTTGTTACAGCTGTGACAAGAACTTAAATAAACCTAATGGCAGAAGTGCTGTGGGTGAGCAGCCTGGCACACTTCAGAAAAGGAATCAAATAGTGCTGTGAATTGTGTTTCAGTAGGCTTCTGCCTTTGAATACATGTGTTTGTTGTTTTTCTAAGCATTATATAAATATTGCCCCGTCATTAAAACAATAGTGGTTCAGAAGTTTGGCTGGACTAATGCCAAAAACAGATTTGATGTTTGCTATGTGCAGAAAAAGGTGGGGAGAAACCTAAAAAGCTTGACCGATAACTGTGGTTGGTATGGAAATGCTGGAAATGGGTGACTTGGTCAACTTTAAAGTCTGGATGCTCAGCCTGTTGTGAGACTTAAAAGTAAAGGGTAGTAAATCCCAATTTAACGGGCAGCTCACTGTCTTTAGCCTCTGAAGATTTTGCTGAGTATAAAAGAGTATAAATGTGATCAAAATTAAGAACATGAAAATTTGGTCATGATCTCCACATGTACTATATTAAGGGGAGAGTAACACTATTGTCAATTCATTCATTAGAAATTTTACCCTCAAAGGCAAATAAAGACTGTTAAATTATATAGCAGGTCACTTTTCTGTGCACATCTCTACTTAAAGAAAGTTGGATTTGAGTGTGTCTCCCTCTCAAGATTCTGAGCAGGTGGGCTGGGCTTCAACTGCTCTCCGTGTCCCTTCTTCAATTTTCTTAAGACACTTGATTAAATTTGTGGGTTATGTACTAAGTAAATCAGTTTTAAATTAGTGTGTCCAAGGCTTAATAGTTCCATTGTAAGACCATGATACTGCATATTTTGTGTATAAAAAGAAGGATGTGGACAAAATACCATTTGCTAAACAATGTGGTGGTTTTGTTGAGACTCACCAGCAGATTCAGTGCTTGATGCCTGTGGGTAATTCACATCCTAATGGGGCTTGCATGTTCTACATGCAGCTTTTGAGTCCTCCTAAAATGATTGCTCTAACATTTATGTCTTATTTTTGTTACCTGTAGTAGTTAAGCGACATACATTCTCTATCCAAAGAGTTCTTGAGCTGTTTTGGAATTTTTTAGAACAGTAGTTCAGAAAATTTCTGTTTCTTGTGTAGGGAACAAGCCCAAGAGTCACATCTGATCTACTGAAACAGTCTCTTAGTGACTATCAAACCCACAGACAGAGTATTCTGATGGCAGAGAAACCTAATATGTGTGCATTCTGGTCATTGTTTAAATGAATAATCATTAAAAATATAAAATAAATAAGGTAGAAATCAGACTTTGAGATTGCAGTGTCTTTAAGAACTGAATCTCATAAATCTTTACCTTAAGAGAATTTTCAACAGCACCACTGCCTACCAATTAATTACCTTTAATGGGCAATTTACAACTAATTTATTTGTTTGAGAGTGCCGTTCTTTCCTCTTTGCACTTTTCAAATTGCAGGGTAAGATTTTGAACAGAGAAAGGGAATTGTGGGCAACTGAGTCTTTTGATCTGTATGAAATTTCCCCTAGTCATTTAGTTCTGCTGGGAGTCACAGCTGTGATATTCAAGAGTTTACAGTCTTGAAAGTTGTCAGGATGAAATTCTGCATAAAGTATTAAGAGAGCAAGTTTTTAAGAGGAATATATATGATTTATTTATTTACTGTCTTTAGGAGAATGGTATGTTTTTGCATAGAACCTAATCATAAATTGTGTAGTTGAGGGAGTGTAAAAGAATGAAAATAAACCTAGTAACTTTTTATTTTCTTCTGGTGAAGTAAAATGTAGTATTTAATATATCTTAAAAGTTAAAAGTACCTACCTTCTGTCAGTGCACTGGTGTGCTCTATACCTGACTGTTACTACAAATCGAGGATTGCAGTTTAATGAGATGCTTGCCAAGAGATAAAACATTATTTAGTATACACATTACAGATGTGCTTTTATTTAATTTTTACTTCACCCCAAAAGAAACACAGTTATTGCATCTAATCAGAGTGCAATTTAAATACCCTTTCCCTCCAGTGTGTTGTTGATTAAAAGTAAAAATGGATTGGCATCTCTTTTTCAAAACCAAGTGTACAAAAGATTGACAGTTTAGCTTTCAAACAGACAATTTTTGCTTATGTGGAAAATATTGTTGTGCACAGAGAGTTAGATTGGCTGATATAATATGTCTTTTCATACAATTCAGACAGCAGACACAATAAAGACAAACAGGCAGTTGTTTAGATTGTTGAATGAACCTTCAAATTAAATTGTGAATATCTCAACATTTAAGAAAATTATTTAAGACCCCATTTTTTGTTAATTGCAGTGAACACAAGTAGTGTAGTAGGTTGACTTTCAGAAAAAATATATCCATATCAAATTTAGGATCTTGTGCTGTACAAAAAGTTCTGGTGCCTATAAGGAATCAAGCAACTGGAAGCATAAGTTTACCAGCATCAAGTCAAATGCCTGCAGCTTTTCCAGCTCCTTCTTCAGCTGCTTGTCTCTTCTCACACCTGAATTCATACATCCAATCAGTCTGACCCGTCCCCTTGCAGTGCCAGTTTGTCAATCAGCCAGGCTGTGGGACCAGCCAGGTTTTCACGTCTTCCCCCTGCTGAGGCTGTAAACCACGCAGGGCTTTTGTCTGTTTGCCAGCTGGCCAGCTGAACAAGTGGCTTTGTAAGCCAAACCCTGCACAGCCTGGGATTACGCTGGGTGTGCGACGTGGGATTTACCTGATCCCTCTGTGTAGGCGAGTTATATCCATGTCATGATTCTCCGTGTTTTGTGTGCCACATCCTTCTGTTTCCTGAGTAATGCTGTCCTCATGCAGTCTGTTGTTAGGAATCATGGTGTGCTTTTCAGGGAATGCCTGTTACAGGTTATCAGCATAGGAAATGCACCTTGAAATCCGACGGTGTATCTTTTCCGTGAAGCCCTCTGCTGTGTATCTTAGGTTTGGAGAGAAAATTATTACACTTATTGTTTGGGATTGATTGATTGATTGATTGATTGATTATCCTCTGGTGTGTTATCCCCCTGTACATGTGTACAAAATGTAGAGTTTTAAGCAAGAAAAGGGAAGTTATGAATTAACCTGGCTGTGCTTGCTCATTGAAGAGATGAAATGCTCATAAGGAGTTTGTGGAACAGTGTCAATAATATGGTGTCATATACTCTGTGAGCATTTTAGTAATTAACCAAAGGACTGTATTTATTTATTGGAATAAATTGATTAAGTTCGTTGTCTTCAGAATGTACACAGGTTCAAAGAGAGGTATACTCAGTTTTACTTTTGTTGGAAGTGTCTCCAATATATGACAGACAGTTAGAAATCTTGCAGGATTGCCAAGCAACACTGAGCAAGTACATTTGGTGTTATTTGTATAACCAACAATCCTAAGGAAAAGCAGCTAAAGTATAAAAAGATCTAAGACTTAAATTTTTAGATGAGGTAAACCTCGGTTATTCCAACTGAACTTTTGCCAGCTGATAACAACCTGTACTTCATGACAGGTACAAAATATATAGGGTTATTTATGACTGCAAAAATATCTACAGAAATTGAGACTCCTAGCTGACATTCAGACATTATAATACTTCTTTCACACACTTAAAAAGGCTTCTGAGTAGCTAATTAAAGCTATTAAAAAGAATAAAAGACACTGTGATGAATTAGAACCTGAGGGTAAAAAGGAGGAAACTTCTCTAGGAATACACAACCTTGCCAAGTGTAATAAACTTCAAAAGCCAAGTTGAAAATCAAATAAATCTCATCTTTAGCCTCACGAAAGATGTTGCCAATATGCTTAGGTAAGAAGACAGAACATTCCAGGATCTGCAAACCTTCTGGAAAAATTCCTGCCTTCTGCCCCTTTGTGATCACACAGTAGAAATCCAGCTCGGTGTATGTGCATATGTATGTGCACACTTGTGTGTGTTATGGGAACCTGAGTAAAAAAAAAACAGTCTTCAGCTTAAACTAGTTTTCCTCTAAAATGTTGCCAAAGGCCCTTGTGATAGCAGGGCAGGGGTAGAG
This sequence comes from Muscicapa striata striata, assembly GCA_030060385.1. Taxonomy (NCBI): domain Eukaryota; kingdom Metazoa; phylum Chordata; class Aves; order Passeriformes; family Muscicapidae; genus Muscicapa; species Muscicapa striata. Next base: position 678,441 of record JAREIS010000309.1, read on the forward strand.
TTGTCCTCTCATCTTGCATAAAGGGGCATTACTATCAATCTGTTTCTAGAAAATAAGCATAATTATTTATAGATGAAATGTATATGCTGAAAATGCTCTTTGCTGCTGTGTCGGAAAACTGTTCTCGGTAGTGTTTGTGATTTTTAAAAAAAGAGCCCAAAGTAATGAAAAGATCTGCTGCTTTATCTAATGGAAGTCTCCTGCTGGTTGCAAAGGTAGCTTTCAGGCACACCTGGACTTCACAGGTGCAGTAACTGAAGACCAGGGAGGGAGAGAAATATGAGACTAAATAGGTATACTGTTTCCAGAATTAAAAGTGCAAAGCTTATCAGTTGTGGTCACTTTTCCATTAATCTTTATCTAAATTTTAATGAAATACAAAAAACTCTTTTGAAATTGAGGGAGATATGTAGGCTTTGCCAGGAGTGGATAAAAATAGTTGCAATCCCCCTTTAATGTGTTGTGTTCATATAATATTGTTTTCCTTTGGATCTTACATAAAGGTAATTGATTATTCCTAATGACCATGCTTAAAAGTCAAGGTGGCTCTGAATTAGACAGAGAAGGCTCATGGTGATTAAACAGATTAAAAAGCATTTGACTGTTTTCATGTGTTGGAACATAGAATCACCTTCTATTAAAGCCCATCGATCTCAGTGGCATAAGCTTAAGTGATTTGCTGGTTTGGCATCTCAGTGGGCCCTCGGTGGAGCTGCTGCCTGCATGCAAGGAATGCAAAGTTTGGCTTGCTGATCCATAAAGGTAAAATCTATACCTGAAGATAGAGAGCAGTTTTTAGTAGCAAAAGGATTGTGAAATGGAGTTGGCAAATGTTATTAGGTACTTCTGGACTACTGAATCATACTTTACAGCTACAGTACACAATTTTTTTTTTTAAACTACTTAGGAGAAACTTAGCAGAATTTAGGAGTTCTGATACCTAGGTGATAAAAATTTCCTGTGAAGCTAAATAGAGGATAATGTGCTAAAACATTACAGCCATGTTTTTCGCATAGTCTGACAATATCTTGCCATGGCTAGATGAATCTGTATTTGCTGTAAAATGCCCAAGATGCAAGCAGTAGTGCTTTATATTTTGACCAACGTTAGGCAATTCCAGATTAATCCGAACAAAATTTAACTGGTGGGATTTTTTCAAATGGCAATATCCCCTTTCAGTGTCACTGCAGGACATTACAATGAGAAAAGCTTTCCGGAGTTCCACGATTCAAGACCAACAGCTGTTTGACCGCAAAACTCTGCCAATTCCTTTGCAAGAAACTTATGACATTTGTGAACAGCCTCCTCCACTTAACATTCTCACCCCTTACAGGTTAGTAAAAAAATGAATTAAAAATAATTTCTATCTTATTTTATGTAATAGAGAGGATATATCCAGGCAACTTGCTCACATTCAGTAACACTTGAATATTTAAGGAGCCAGACTAGAAAACTGTAAAGCTGCTGGAGGAATGAAAGCAGCAGAAGACATTATAAACATTAAAATTTTGCTCCATTTTACTCAAATCTTAACTCAGTGTAACATGGTAGGAAATTCATTTTTATTTTCTGTATTTATTAAACCATATGATGTAATTGGATGTGAAGGGAAGAAATTAAACAGGTAATTGTGTAGAAAGAAGGATCTTCAATGGAAATGAATGTTGTTTGCTGTCCCAGGGATTCAGTTTGAATCAATAGCTGAACATGAGCAGCCACACAAATTTGCTCAATATTTTAACAGCAAGATTTGAGTTATTGGAGTGGGAGTTCTCTATTTTGTAACATTTTCTTTTTTGTCTGGAGCTTGTGTTAAAGTTATCTTTCTAAAATTAGGACCTTGAATGCCAGGAAAGATAGTAAAAAGTGATGGTGCAGGAGGTCAATGATCTCTCTTTTGTGTTCCTCAGTGAAACATTTCAGGGTCTGAGATACAATATATTCCTTAATGTGCCCTTGCTTTGTCTTAATGTTTGGATTCATGTCTTGTCAAATAAATAGTATGCCCTGTTTGTGTCTCTGTATTTCAGGGATGATGGAAAAGAGGGTTTGAAGTTCTATACCAATCCCTCATATTTCTTTGATCTGTGGAAGGAAAAAATGTTGCAGGACACCGAGGACAAAAGAAAAGAAAAGAGGAAGCAGAAGGTACGTATGTTAACTTTATATGGCTTATCTTTGTTTTTTTGCTAGAAAGGGTTTGCTTGCAGATATGCTACTTTAATAGCAATCCAGACTTGACAGAATCATCTTTATCCAACTAAAGCTACTTGTATTCATTCAGTTCCATCAATTTGAACAATTAAATAATAATAATAATAATAATAATAGTAGTAGTAGTAAAGCAGTAAAGAAGGAAGTAAGGTTTTCATGCTGTCTTAATGTAACCAACTTTTGCCAAAATTTTTAGAGTATTCTAGCAATCACTCAGAAAGGAGAAATACAGAAGGAATAAAGAATTTCACATAAAGAATTTCACTTAAACACTTACTTGTAAGACAAAATTTTGACAATCTTACAGATAAAAAAGTTTGAATGACATTCTAATAGACATGTTTAAACTAGAAATAAATTAGTAGGAATAAAACACTTTGCTTATATTTTCTTAAAATTAAACAAGCACTTTTGCAAAAGGGAATGCTGCTTTTTTGTTTGACCATCATTCTGTATGTTTCATACGTGGTAGAGAGAGTAAATATGAGTGTCAGATTCATAATTTGATTTCAGACTCAGAATAAAAAGCTACTTAAACAGGTATTTTTCTCTATATTATTCTGTTACTTATCCACTAGACTCACATTTCTGACTCTTACAAGTCTTTCTGTTCTATATATTATGTTTAGCCTGAAAGCAAATTTTTCTTGCATTTGAAATGAGATTGTTTTTCATAATTTTGTGGCTGATGTTTATGTGCAAGTATTAAAAAAACACTGTCTCAGTTGTCAGTTTTGTTTGCACAACTCTCCTACAGCAGAAGAATCTAGATCGCCCTCATGAACCAGAGAAAGTGCCAAGGGCACCTCATGACAGACGGAGAGAGTGGCAGAAGTTAGCCCAAGGTCCAGAGCTCGCAGAAGATGATGCTAACCTCTTACATAAGCACATTGAAGTTGCTAATGGCCCAGCTTCACATTTTGAATCAAGGTTCCTTTTTGTTTTTCTATCCTTTGTGAAGTGTTTTTGTGCTGCGTAGCATGGTCAATGATGAGATCCTACTGCCCCCCTTGAAAGGCCCTGGAAATCACTGCTGTAGCTTAATCAAAACTCAGTTAGTGTGTCCTTAAAGGTGTAGTTGCTATGTTGTTATTTTCAAGGCTAGTATATATCCTTATTGTATCCTTGAGGATGTGTTGTCCTCTGCAGCTTGATGAAGGTGTAGTGTCACGGCTGCCAGCTTGCACCCAGGTGTGTCACTACATTCCAGTCCTGACCTACAAAATCCCCGTTCTTCCAGCCTCTTCATTTTCCTTAAGCAGACTCTGCCAAGAATATATCATGTGTGTGTGATGTGAACAAACGTCCACTTGGAACTCAAATGAGAATGCTGAGCTTCTCTTTACTCTTGAACAAATCCATTATTTGATTGACATTTCTGGTTATAGCCTATTACAAAATCCAACCTGTTGAATTCTCATTTCACAGCACTTATTTGCTGGTGGCTAAAAGTAGCATTTCACATGGTAAACACCTGCTGTGCTTATTCTTCTGGTCTTGGTGCAAAATCAAGTCCGTTTTACCAGCCAAGAAACATCTGATAGCAAAGAGGACTGACAAGTAATGTTAGGACATTTGGGGATATATTTTTGGTTAGGGGATTTTGAGTGTTTTGTTTCATTGTTTTTTGGGGTTTTTTTTTCATTAAAAAGTATTCACTGCCCTCCCAAAAACTGGTTAATTTTCCCCCCTGTCTTTCTATGGTCAAAAGTACACCATATGAGAGTATTTTTTTTAGTTTTGTAAGGCCTTCAAACAAGCTTAGTAGTGATGGTGAGTAATTATGACAACTCTAGGAGAGAGTGACTGTTGCCTGAAAAGTAGAAAAACCTGCTTGTAGAAAACTTAGCTCAATTCAGAATGTGCAAATGCTCTCAGTGCGTTTCACTCAGTGGGGTACAAATTAAGTTATGGTGATTAGCATTTTTCTAGGAACAGCTTTATAGTATCTCTGTAAACTGCTGTGTCAAGTCATTGGCAGAAACATCTGCTTTCCTGCTGTCCTTTTGTTCTGTTGTATGTTGGGTTCCACTTTAGACATGCTTGTTTTATATCCAGGATCCTGGCCTAAACCTTGATTATCTCAGTACTAGTAATGCAATCACTAATAATGCTGAAGTGCTTGGGAGCACTGCATGTGCAGAATGTGTTGTTCAGATACAGAACAGCACCATGCTTTGGAATAAACAAGGAAGATTTTCACCCCTGAAGAATTTAATAGGCTTAGATACTACAGTGGTGGCACTATGTGGAAATGTGGAGTGTTGCTCTACTTGTTGGAAAGTGTTCTACAAACACTTTTGCTCTGAATTTAACAGAGAGTTTTTTAAATAAAAATAAGTAATTGAATAGTTAATTAAAATTTACTAACTGATCAGGTCCTTGAGGTGTGTCTAAAGTTGTCATTAACAAGTTGAATCACTTTTATTTACTGCTACTACTCAATAATAGATATTGATTGAGTCCTATGTCTATTAAAGCAGCAAGTTCTCTATCTATTGGAATAAAGATCCTCTGACAGAAGTTCAGCTAAATTATTCAGTTGTAAATTCTACCATTCTAACATCGATGGATGTTCCATGAATATTATAAAAGAAGAGTGGTTCTGATTGTATTGCTGTGTTTATTTAACTCAAAATAATGTGACTAGCAAACATTAAGGTCACATACTATAGAAGCTATATGATATACCTGCCAAAATCAAACCCCTGAGCTGCTAGAAGTAGTAACAGGGAAAGTGGGATAAATTATTGAAAGGCCACACTGTATAATATGCAGCACTAGTGGAGAGAAGACACTTGCATGCAGAAGTCAAGCTGAAGTATGGAGCAGTAGCTGAGGGCACTAATACTCCTGCTAAAGGTGAAGCTGGACCGTTTCTCCCTGTTTTTGCACAGATCTCAAGCGTACGTGGACCACATTGACGGCTCGTACTCCCTCTCGGCGCTGCCCTACAGCCAGATGTCCGAGCTGCTGAGCAGAGCCGAGGAGCGCGTGCTGGTGCGGCCGCACGAGCCGCCGCCGCCGCCGCCCCTGCACGGAGCCGCCGAGGCCAAGCCCGTGCCCCCCTGCGTCAGGTACCGCCCGAGAGGCGCTGCGCACCCACCGCCGCTGCTTGGGCTCCCTGCCGCCCCACTGACAGCTGCCAGCCTTGTTTCTGTGCTGCCCAGACACCCTATGGCAGCCCACAGCCCCAGCCAGCCTGCAGGAACAGGGCTGCCAGGGGCTGGATGGGAAAGCTGGCATCTACATCCCACAGGGTGCTCTGGTGGAGACAGGTCTGCCTTGCCATTAGTGCTGTGACCGTGCTGCCTTCTGAGTTAAATGGCAAGACAGATAACTGTATGGAAAGTGTTTCTGTGAAATATGTTAGCATTTCAGGATGTAGCTTTGGAGTTTTGGAAATTTGTACAACTGAGCTGTGTTTCAGCCTACATGAAAAGAAGAATATATTACAGTAAGACAGTCAGCTGTCAAAACTATGTACTCGTCACATTTGCTAAATTGCAAGTGCTTCCCTCTCCCAAAGTGTTTTTATTTTCTATTTCTTTGTACCTTTTGAGAAGGGAATACGTACATAGAATATTTTCTAGAAGTGAGAATTTCTTTGTCAGTTCCCTATTTTTTTATTCCAAAAGTCTTATTTTATGGTCAGGTACATACAACTTAGAATAGAGGACAGTTAATTCAGATGGGGTTATTACATCAGCAAGATGTTAGTCTCTTGAAAAGAATGATTTTTACTGCTTAGGAGATCATACACATATATGCATAACTCTTTAGATTAAAGAAATCCTCTAGTGGTCTTTCAGGAAAATAAATTTACTGTTCTCTCTTGTTTTCTTCAGTTCACCTATTCATTGTCCTATAATGAGTATCTAGCATATAACTGGACCTCTCTGTACATAGTAGTGATGACCTTTGATATTAGTCTCACTCTTTTTGTCATCACACCTTAAATATATATTTAAGATTACCTTGTCCTTATTGTTTGCATTGCCTTATTTTGGTTTTAAAGTTATGTGAATCAAAACAGTTAATCAATTGCTAGTTCCCTGACTTGAGAAAAATAATTTGGATTTACTTAGGGACAGCAGGGAAGAATTGTACTAGTATAGGAAACCTTTGATAAAGATGCAGGTGCATTGTATAAGAACATAAATTTGGTTAATAGCTGAATTTGTGCAGAGGTCTTTTGGAAACCTGATGTGTGCTCCATGCTGAAAGTTAGACTTCCTTGTTTATGAGGTGTGGACAAACACCCTGAAATCATCATAGAACATACTATGATGTACATACTGGGCTTTTCAGTACATACTGGGCTCTTTAATGCCCAGGTTTCAATGTTCTTAAGCTGCAGAAGTGAATCTATAACTATTTTTTCCACTCTCTAGCTCTAATAACTCTGTTCTGTTATTGGATGTTGCAGTTCTACTCCTGGCTTGGTAGAAAATCGTCCTCAGTCACCAGCAGCAGGCAGAACACCGGTGTTTGTGAGCCCCACTCCCCCTCCTCCGCCACCACCACCTCTTCCGTCTGCTTTGTCGACTTCATCATTAAGAGCTGCAATGACTTCCACCCCTCCACCCCCAGTCCCACCCCCACCACCCCCTCCCACAGCTGCTCTGCAGGCCCCAGCTGTGCCACCTCCACCAGCTCCTCTCCAGATAGCTCCTGGAGTTCTTCATCCAGCTCCACCTCCAGTTGCTCCTCCCCTAGCACAACCCTCTCCCCCTGTCACTAGAGCTGCCCAAGTGTGTGAAGCTGTACCTGTTCACCCAGTTCCTCCACAAGCTGAAGTGCAGGGACTTCCTCCACCACCCCCACCTCCTCCCCTGCCACCTCCTGGCATTCGACCCTCCTCCCCTGTCACAGTTGCAAACCTTTCTCACCCTCCTCCTGTTCTGCACCCTCCTTCCACGACCATTGTCCCTGGCCCTCATGCACCCATAATGCCTCCATCTCCACCAGCCCAAGTGATTCCTGCTCCTGAGCCCAAACGCCATCCTTCAACTCTTCCTGTAATCAGTGATGCTAGAAGCGTTCTGCTGGAAGCAATACGGAAAGGTAATTGGCTATTAAGCAGCTAAAAGAACAATCCCAGAAACCTGCTAAATACTTGTGACCTTTGAGAGATGGATTACTTCACACGTGTAAGAAGTTAGAGGAAGTTTTCTATCCTCTACAGTGTATGTATTGCCAAGTAAACAGGTTTTTTTCAATTTGTAATTGCATTTATCAGATGCTTGGTTTGGATGGCAAAACTGGTTCTCTGTGGAAGTTAGATTACAGAAAAAAGTGCATGTGTTTGTAGATGATCTGTGGAGATTATCTTTCCATTTCTGTTTACCTGCAAATGTAGCTATTTCTGATCATCTACAGATTGTGTAGAAGACAAAAACATTGGTTTTCACAGACTATTAGATAAAAGCAAAACGAATCAATTAGCATTGGAATTTTGATCATCTGTCACTGTATTACAAGAAGATATAAGCAGTGTTCAGAAATCATTGCCGAAGACTTCAAGCTGTTAAGTATCTGATCTGGACACAGTGCAGTAATGGAGCAGCCTGCAGAGCTGCAGGGCAGTGTTTTCCTGATGATCTCATGAGGAGCTGGGTGTGCCAGCTGTACTTTTCACCTTATGGTGCCTATGGCCAGGAAAATCCCTGCTGTACTGTGTGTGCTGCTGTTTGATGGTGGGGTGTTTCAGTAGTTAAGATCTCTCAAATGTTTCAAGTCCTACATTCTTCTACTCTTCCCCTGCAAGTTCAACAAAGCACAGAATCTGTATGGTATTGTAATATCAGCAGATAGGCTATAGCACTAATTTGAAAAATTCTTGCATGTCTATATGCACATGAATTGATAACATCATTGAAGTCTAAATGTTTGACAACAGTTGGGTACAGCAGGGGTGCGTGAACATGCGTAGAGAATGTCATCAAAAATGAGAAAATAGAACCTGCTGATATAATCGAGGTCGTTGCTGAAAACACTTTTGACCACATCATGCCCAAGAAACAAAGGCTCGAGTTACCACAGCTTTGATCTCCAAGTAATACTTCATCCCAAACCAAATCATTACATGATAAAAAACATTACAAGTGGTGCTCTCTTGATAGGATACTCAGATAGCTATCTACTTTCATTAAAATTAAGAATAGAGAGTTTAGAAAATGTTTGGAAATGCAAATAGCAAAATGGCTTAATCACTTACAGTGGTATTAAAAATGTATTTTAATGGGAAATCAGAATCAGGAAATTACAGTAGAAGGACTCGAGATCTTGTCTGCCACTGCAATTCTGACACTCCTCTCTTTAAACCCTTGACAAAAAAAATTCTACCTGAGCAGGACAGTGTCTTCTGTCTTGTTTTTGCTTGCAGAGCATTTTGTGAATCATGAACTAAATACATTTGCAGTGTTGAAGGAGGAGAGTGATGTGTTTGTGCTCTGCTGTCCCCCAGGTATTCAGCTCCGCAAAGTGGAGGAGCAGCGGGAGCAAGAAGCTAAGCACGAGCGCATTGAGAATGATGTTGCCACCATCCTCTCCCGTCGCATTGCTGTGGAATACAGTGATTCAGAAGATGATTCAGAATTTGATGAAGTAGATTGGCTGGAGTAAAATTCTTGCGATGCTGTACACTGCAAAATCGAATGCTAATGTCCATTGTGGTGCTTGTTCTTTGAAAGTTTGATGGTCATTTCTAGTGTTTTTTGTATTCTTTTCTTAACATAATTAATCCATGTTTTTCTACTTTTCAGTTTACAAAGAGCTCCTAGTGCATCTTCAAAACTAAATGTTTTACAGTGGCTTTTCTTACACATCTCTTTTGAAAGAACATACTTTGTTCCAATAGACCACTAAGTATTAAGCATGGGCAGCTGTTGGTAGAGTAGCAGTTTCAATTTTTTGACATATCTTAACTGTGCACTTTGTGAATTTTAAGTTGATGAAGGCAACTGAGATTGACATTCCAAGGGCAGCTGTATGTACTAATGAGCCTTATTCCACTTCTAATAGTGTTTTAAAACGTTAAACCTAGCTATCAAAATATCACTGCCTCGATCACACCAGTACACTAGAAGTACATATAGTTAGCAGCACTGAACACACTGAAAAGCAAATGGATCTTTGGGGGGGGTTTATTATTGTTTTATTGTTGTTTTTAAATAATTATGGCCTTATTTGAATGTTTAGAGATTCCTCTTCCCTTCTTCCCTCCCAGGTACATATTGTGTGGTACTATTTTGCCTGCATAATAAAAGTTTAAAGTTTTTTTTTTCCTTGTGGAATCTTTTGACTTAAACATGCTGTGTAACTTATGTAACTGTTAAAATAACAGTTTGATTTAATAAATGGTTCATTTTAAATGTTTCTGGGTGTTGCTTTTTCAATGAAGCCTGCTTTTCACTGGTACACCTGAGTGATGCTTGGATTTCAGGTATTTTATCTGTGGTGTACAAAGTTACAGTAAATATTCTGTATACCTGATGTAACAAGAGACTATCATTAAATTATATCTATATGCACATCTACTGGGGAAAAACAACCCAGCTGGAATCTTATCATGATCTTAGCTTAAAAAAATACAAATACAGAATTGGGAACTTGTGGCTAATTGGCTTTAGGGTTGGGTGGTTTTTTTTAAAAAAGTACTTTACCATCCGTGTATTTTGAGGTGATGCAGTAGTTAAAATCATGATTGATAAAAGATTACTTTTTAAAGTGCTATCTAGCAGTGTAGTGGATGTTTTGCACAGCTTTTGTGTTTCTCTTCCCTGGAGTAACTCCTTCAAGTCTGAGTCTCCTTCAAGCCTGTTGAGAAGGGAAGCATGAGAGAGTGCAAGAGCTCTCTTATCCTATGATCTCGTTCCTGGAAGATGGAATCCTAAAATAGAAAAAAGTCTTTAAAGTCAGAATGAGATTTCTGAAGCTGAAGCATTAAATGTTCTACATCTTACAAACCAGTTTGCAGGGACACGTGGTTGTTAGCCTTCTCTTGGAACTGGGCAAAACTCCCGAGGTATAGACTGGGGTAGGAATAGTGTACAGCAACCCTTGCAGCTTCACTGTCACCATCCCAGCCTCCACTGTGATTGTGCACATGGCCTGCCCTGCTCAAGACTTTTTCATCTGCAACAGTAATGCCTTTGTTGGTTTTGTGGAAGAAAAAATATTGTCACAGTTTGTGAATCTGCATCTTTGTAACTGTGGCTGCAGATCTCTGTGCCCGGTTCTCTCTGACAGCTCCTTCACAGTAACACCGTCTGGTTTGTTCTGTTGTTGTTCTCCTTCGACTTCTGAAGTGCGTGTCCTTCTTAACCCCTCATTGTAATGGTAGAGAAAGCATATCAGAGGCACTGCTGCATGAATATTTGATGGTGTTTCCTTGGATCTCAGTAATCCTAACTCACCAAACCTAACTAACTTGTCCAGGAACTAAATGTGAGATCCTATTGATGCAGCTGTAAAGATTTGAGATCATAAAGCAAAGTGCATTATATGCACCTTTAACAAGGGACCCAGATCTGCAGTCCAGGCAGCTGAAAGAAGAGCTTGTCCCTGAATTTCTTGTGTAGTTCTGCCATTCACAAAATTACATTTCAACTGATGTTTATACCTGTTCCTTGCTCAAGAACTCCTGATTTTTCTGGTGGATATTACAGAAAGCCCACGTTGTCACTTAAATGGAGCAGCAGTATTTCTGTGCCCAGGCTGTAACTGTTCAAATTAGAGCATCTCACCATCATGCCTGCATTAGTGGGTGTGCTCCGAGCATGTCCAGGAGCTGTGAACTGGTTATAACTTATATAAAGTGAAGAAAAAGGGAAGAAATTAAAGTGAAAAACCGCCCTTATGCAACTGCAGCTATCACATAGCACACTTGAAGGTATTAAAAAAAAAATCCTTATAGACAAATGGTTGTTATTGACCTGTTTTGCTGTCCTGCTGATTAATAATATCCCTTCCAAGCTGGTACCCAGGGCAGACAAAGCACTCATTTAATATGACACAGTCACACAAAGTAATGAACCTTGTCTGTGAAAAGTCAAGAGTTAAATTCAGTTAACATTTCAAAGGCAGGATTCTTGGCCTTCTGCCACTGCTACAGCTTTCTGCCATAGCAACTCGTCTCCAGATAGCAATAGCATGATTCACTAGTAGCAAGAGGTGATTGTTGAATTTGAATATTTGTGTTTGTAGATCAACTCTGAGCCGTGCATTTGCAATTCTGGTGATTTGTGTCTCTCTAACCGTGGTCTCCAACTGCCTTTCTGGTTTGGTGGAATGCTGTGAAGAGGGCTGCTGGGCTCTTCATGCCTGTGATTAGATGTGTAATAGATTATTGATTGCTTTGTCTTGTAAGGTACTAAATCAAGTCTTTTGTATTGAACTGTTTACGGAGTCTGTTGTTTACCTCTGTACATTTGCAGCAGCTGGTTAAAACCAAGGCTTGAAGTCTGACACAAATATCATGTGTCAGTGATGGTCCATATAAGTGAAGAGAAACCTTTGTTTGTCTTCACCCTTTTCTCAAACTGTAATCTGGGACAGTTAAAAATTATCTTCCTCTTCTACTGAGAATTGATGGGAGGAGAAGGGGGAAAGAACACTGTAAAGTGCATAGAAGAAACAAAATCTGCTTGGTGGCAAATGACTAGGGAGATGCAGAATTGGTCACTCTGGGGTTTTATCAAAAGATAAAACTAATGATGCAGCCATCATGGACAAACCAAAAACAAATCAGTAAATGGAAGAGAATAAGGACTGAAGAAGCAAAAAATTTAAAAGAGAAATAATTCTGGTGTGTTGTTGGGTTTTTTTTTAGTGGTGTGATATGAGCAGTAACCATTACATACTAGATATTATTAAGGGATTATGTTATCTCCTAGTAAATTGGGATTTTGAAAGCAGGAGGCATATTGAAAGACCTTTAGTTGATATGATTATTATTTTCTGCATGTTACACAGAAGTGCACTCCTCAGCATTTAGGTGGACACTGATACACCATTGCCTGTCTGATGGATGCACAGACGTTCCTCAAAAGGTGCCCTGGTACCCGGGTGTGCCAGCAGGTACCTGCAGGCCCCAAGGCATAGCAACAGACCCTTCAGGATGATGGGACTGTCTCGGCTTGGATGTGGCTGCCACCCCTGAAAGTGCATCCACCAGTGATTCAGCTGAAGGCTGTGCGCCTGTGTCTGCTGGGAGGATGCAATGGGAGCAGACCCTGCCGTACCCCAGTGACAGATCTCATATCCCAGCCCATGGATCCCCACGGGAGGGGGTCAGGACCTGGTGCAGAAGCCCCTGCTTGGCAGGCGGGTGCAGTCACAGCAGTGCAGGGTTAGGGCAGCTGCCAGAGCCCCGAAACGCAGCCCTGCCACAAAGCACAGCAGCTCCGAGAGGAGACACGGAGGCAACAGGCTCCGCCGCCCAGGGCTGCATCAGCAAAAGATCTGACAGAAATTCGACTCGAGCTCCATCAAGTGTCTGCTTTGTCTCCTCAGCCACAGGCCAGAAGGAGTTTGACTGTCCCCGATTCTCTTTTGCAAGTGGGGACATTAAAACACCAGGAGAGGAATCACAGCCAGAGACCAGGGGCAGCAGCAACAGTGATCTCCCTTTTGGATCCTCTCCCAATTGTCCCCTCTCCTTTCCCCTCCTGACTACTTTTCACACTTGAGCGATTCTCAGCGGTCTTAGTCTGCCCACGGGAGACTTTTCACGCACTCTTTGTGGCTGCAGCTGGGAGAGACCTCCCTGATTCCCAAGCTGCTTCTCGAGTACATCCCCAGGCCTCCTTAAATGCGAGTTCCCTCCGTCTCCCTTCCCTCGTTCAGCCCTAGTGAGCTGGGTCGGGTTTAAGCGCTCCAAAAGCAGGTTCCTGGCAGCTCGGGGACTCGCTTTGTGCCAGGTGCGTGCGGGGAGCGCTCCGTGAGCGAGTGGCTCGGCTGTCGGCTCCGGGCTCAGTGGGTGCCTCCAGCACCGCCGGGCACCTGCGGGAGAAGGAGGGGATGGGACCTCATCCCCGCCCCAGCTGCTGCTGGAAGAGCACACATGGACAAACCTCAGGAAATGGGCACTGGGTTACAGAGCAGATACAGCGAGGCTTTTCCCCCCTGCTAGCTCCTGCGCCTGGAGAATGGGCTCTGCCACATTAGTCATCGCTCATGTTCCTCTGCTGCCAGCAGCCCTTGACAGCAGCATCAGTAACAGCCTCTAAAGAAAATTGCTTCCAGCCCGTTTCTTCTAAATTCTTATTTTTACCATATTTGCAGGCTCTGAGCAATTGCTCCAGCTATCTTCCTTTTGGCGACTAGGTTCAGATCAGAGAAGTCATCAAGCATCTCTCACAAACGGGGCTGAGTATTCCCCTTCTCACGTTTCTTTATCTGATGGTTCAATAAATTCACTTTCAGACAAAAGATAGCTGAGTGCCCCCTACAGACAGGTCGTTTTCATTTCCCACCTTCCCCATTTTAATGCCTTTAATATCAGAGTGTTATTTATTGCAAAATTTGTAATATTTTCTCACAGCTTCATGGCAGTATCATTCCAATAAAGCTGAAAAAATACCTCCCTTTCATGAGATCTTCTGCTGTGTTTTAGCCACTTCTACTCCTCTGCAAGGCATTTCCTTCACCACAGTTTAAAAATCTCAGAGCAGGTCTCCTCTCAACCCACCCCAGTGCCTCCTGTGGAGCAAGATCCATGCTCAGTGCCATATTATCACAGCTTGATTTTGCACTTCAGTATCAGCCAGAAATAACTTCAGAAACTGCCCAAGACTTCTAACCTTGTGAGAAAGCAACTCACAGCCCAGGTCTTGGCATGCTGGTATAGTTTAGAAATTCCTCTTCATGCCAAGCAAATGCTGGAGGCTGGATGTTTCCCAGTTGCATTTTGGCAAAGCCAAAACCAGCTTGTAAACATCACCAGCCGGAGACACAGCCCCATGCAGGGATGTAGGAGGCCATCAAGCAGCCTGGACAAGGGGCTGCCCCCCAGATAAGGATGCATCTTCTGGGTTTTAAAAGTACAGAGAAGTTAGCAGTGCTCCCAAACAGGACAGGTGCTCCCCACAAGCCAGCATCCTTTGCTGATCAGTGGGAAACCTGGCAGTAATTCAGCTGTGGTTAATTAAAAGAAAACATTAGGATAACTCTTTTGCTTCTTTATACTTTTTCCTATGCAAGATACCTGTGCACCAGCACCTGCCAGGGGGAGTTTCATTGCCAATGATTCTCTTTGGATGAATCAGAGGTAGGAAGAGCAACTCAATCCCTGTTCCCACAGCAGAGAGAGCCCAGCTCTGGGAGCAGCCAAATATATCTGGGCCTCCCAGACAGATTCTGCAACTCTCTGTAGATCTCTCTGATGGAGGTCTAAGGTCACATGGAAAAGTTGCCACCCTAAATCCCAGACAGGCCTTGATGCCTCTTTGGGTTTTGAAGTTTTCCACTGACCTGCCACCTCTGCAGCTTGCAAAATCCCAGGATGTGAGGTTTTCCTGAAGAACCTGCAAGTGGGGGTACAGCCAACCCTATCCCCACAGTGTCCCCGCAATGCTGACTTCACATCCCTTGAAACCAGAAGGCATTTTTGGAAGATGTGTACTGAAGCACTGCCCCAGCAGTGGCTACTGTGGCCTCTGCCACAAGGCCTGAGAAGATCCCCCAAGAGCAAGGTGAATGAGCTTTCATGGCTGCAGCCCCACATGAGCATCACCCCTCATTCAGACTTCACAAATTCCTGCTTGGAGCACCCTGCTCTCAGCCACCTCAGCTCCCAGTGTTGGCCAGTCAGTGACACCTGTAAGAAGTGTTTAGCAGAGGTCTGCTGGCAAAATATCATCCCCTCCCAACACACATGGGAGCAATTACTTCTTCAGGTTTTTAGTCTGTTTTTAGTAGTCCTCATATTCTCCATAAATTTCATTAGCTGGATTTATATGGTCACTAAACTGCATGATACAGTATTACAGGCACAGCAGGAAATTATTTGCTGTTCTGGTGAAAATGAGTATTTCCTAGTTTTTTCAGTGCAGAGAATTACATTATCAGGGAAATAATAACCAGCTGAACTGAAGGAGGGTTTGATTCATGGTAATTACTGATTATATGCAGATTACTTTATGGCTTTAATTCTTTGGTCTCCCACTGTTTGCTTGCAAAACCTCTAAAAAAAAAAAAAAAAGGCAGTGAGCACATGAGAGTCTTGTTTGTAAGGCAAATTACAGAATCTAATTTGTTGATTACATGAAAGGAAGCAGAGCTCTGCACAGACCAGGACAGCGGTGGGAAGGAGCCAGCAGAGAGCTGTGCTTTCATCCATCCCTGGCTGCAGCCACTTCTGTGCTGCTCTTCAGCACCCAGCTCACGTTCCCGAGATTGCCACCCTGACCTGTGCTTAGGGCTGGTTTTACTGGGGCAACAGCAGGCCTGAAGGTGGTCTGTGCCCTTTGTCTTTCACCCCTGTTCATCAGGCAGAGATAAGAGGATGTATCAATTCATTTGTGCTCAATATGCACCTAAAAACATTTCTTCCAATTCAGTGCAACAACCAGGCCCTTGCAAACCTTCAGTTTTAACTAGCACTATGCTTTAAGGCATCAGAAGCTGGTTAGCAAACTGCTGCTTTTGACAAGAAAGCTATCCAAAAATAGAGCAGAGCATCACCACTGCTTCTCAGACACTCCTGCCTTACCAAAACAGCTTTTCTCTTACTTCCTACAGCAAGCCTTCAGCAGACTTGCAATCCCCAGGGATGAAACTAGCCTTTTGATCTCACATATTATTCTTAGCACTGCTGGAGCAAAATTTCAGACCATGTTCTCTCTGCAATGGAGAGATGGGGAGCGAGACCCTGCTCCTGCTGCCTCTGGCTGCCTCCCTGACTGGGAAGCTTCTTCATTGCCATGGTGCCCAGGGCAGAGTGCTGATTGCACACTGCATTTATTCTTAAAATACATAGCTATGCTCTCGTAAGTAAAAACAAGTGCTGGGGTTTGAATCAAAAATGATGACCCTGTGTCACAGCAGGCTCAGGAGCACGGCTGGGTGCTCCATGGTGCCTGGGTGCGTTTGTCTGCAGCCGCTTCAGCACACGTTCCAGCTGGGATCTTTCATCTGCCAGCACTTCATCTAACAGATGAAAGGGAGAAAGAGGGAAAGTACAGTAATTGCCAGCCCAAAAGACAACACTCTGTGTCAGGCATGCCTGCCTGCACCCCTGGGGCAGTGCAGAGGAGCAGGGTGAGTATCACCTGTTGAATCCATCAGGATTGGCTGGCACTTGCAGCCCGTGTGAGTTCTGTCCTCATCACGACTCAGTGCAGGGCCAAATCCAGGCTCTGGGATGAAGGGTTGGCACAACCAGCATCCCTTTGGGAGCCCCCGGAAAAGCACCCAGTCCTCTTGGTCAGTACCAGCCATGATGGCTCCCCCAGGCCAAAATCGGGGAAATACTGTTCCTTCATAGAATAATAGAACAGGAGTGGTTAGGGTTGGAAGGAACCTTAGAGATCATCTAGCTCCAATCTCTCTGCATGGGCAGGGATACCTACCATTAGACCAGACTGCTCAAGGTCCCATCCAGCCTGGTCTTGAACACTGCCAGGGATGGACCATCCACAGCTCCTCTGGACAACCTGTTCCAGCACCTCACCACTCTCACAGTGGAGAATTTCTTCCTTATATCTAGTCTACCCTTTCACTTTAAAGCCTTTTAACCTTTGTTCTAAATCCATATTACATTGTCCCTGAGTCTACATTATCCCCCTCACTGGAAAAGAGTCCCTTTCTGAATGGAGAAGGGTATCCTTCGCTGTTCCGGAGAGCCCCAGCAGATGAAACATCCTGACTCTGTGCCCTACACACTGCAGAACCCCACTGAAGGGACAGTGTCTTCAGAAGTGGTCCCCATTCCTGCCATAACGTCCACGGGTGTGTTTCAACCACTACACTTTGATCAGCCTGTGCAGGATGGCCACCCTTGGGAATGCTGAACTTCCCATTCTCCCTTTGCAGGTCATATGTCTTTAGAAGAAAGCTACATGCCCCTCAATGCTGACCAGTAAGAGCTATTCATCACCACATATGCCCTCTCATTTCTCTTATTTCAGTGCAAGAATAATAATTAAATGGTAATTATAATGAAAAAAAATACTATTTAAAGCGAAATATTTTCCTTTTGGCTGTTTGCTGTGGAAAGGCTGCTTCTTCCTCTGCTGTTTCACTAACACCTACGATCAGATAACATCTGATGAACCACCACAAATTAGGATGCAGCTGACGTTCCCCTTTGATTGTGCTGCTTGTGCCTGGAGACGGCGTGTGCGGTTTTGCTGTATCCCCGAGCTGGCTGCCCCGGGGCTAACCACAGCCCACTTCAGGCCGTGCCCAAAACCGCCGGGATGTCGGCGTTTCACGGGCACCTGAAGCCCCGGGCTGCTGGCGGAGGAGCGGCTGCGGGGCCGCGCCGGGGATGCGCATCGGGAGGTGGCAGCATCTCACCGCTGCGCCGAGCCTTGCCCGGGGGAGGACAGCCCTTGCCCAGCCACGGTGCTCTGCTCCAGAGAAAATAGCAGCGTTTAATCGTTTAATCCTTTTGTCTTATTTTCCAAGTATGCCAGAGTTTCCATTTGCTGCTTGTTGCTTTTATGGCTCTCCCTTTTTCTCTCTTTTTACTTCTCTTCTTCCCCCCTCCTTTCTTCTTTATTTCTTTATTTTAAAAGAGGCAGCAAAAAGGCAGCAAACCACCTGCAGCACCCGGAGCAACACCCCAGAGTGCTGAGCCTTGCTGGTCACCCCTAGGAAGAAGGGGCCCCAAAGGAAAGCACTCCCAGGTGTGACACTTGCCAGGTGACACTCACCCCTGTCACCCATGGGAAGCACGACCTGGGCCTCCACCTGCTCAAGGGCATGGGGATTGTAGTGAGGGTCCCCTTAGTCTCCTGCTCACCAGGGAAAAAATCCTGCAGGAGCCCTGTGAGATCCCCCAGAGTGATGGAGAAGTCCTTCTCCCCTGGTGGTCTCAGGAGCAGAGATGGCTCAGCTGACTCTGAGAGCAGCTCTGCACCACGAGGGGCACGAAGCCCAGGGGATTCCCCTCAGGAGGGACCTGCAGTGGGCTCAGCACCTCAGCCACAGCCACATGCACTCCAGAGAGTAGAGACAGGGGTCACTGCCCCACCATCCTCATCTCCTCAACCAACACGAAGGCCATAAACCACAGGAAAACAGTAAAGACATTTATCTGGGCCAGTTGCTGCAGCAAGTGCTCTGCAACACATCCCTTTAAAATGGGCAGCCCCATGCAGGAGCAATGCCTGTCTGCTCCTCCCTTATGAAGAGCTATTGCTCCTCTGGGTGGTTTTATCAACCAGCCCATGTCCTGTCAGCTGCACAAAGTGCTCCTAAACCCCAAAGCATTCCTTGCTCTCGATGTGCCAAGTCTGGGCTCCTGCAGACCACAGATTAACTCCAAGAGAGCTTGAGAGCTCTCTTAAAAAAAACACACCCAGATGACTTTGGATAAATGCTGAGTTCTCTTTTCCAAAGAATCCACAGTGCTTCAGAGCCCAGGTGATCTCTTGGAAGTGTGTGTATCATTTCTTCCAATGGGACAGAGCTGGTTCCAGAATATATCCCTTGGTTTGCAGAAGGTTCCTGAAACACCTTCCTTTAGAGCAGGCAGCCCAATGCAGGAGCATCCCTGGGCTGCAGCAATCCTCTCCCAGTGCACACCCAGATCTGGGGAGGAGCAACCTGCACAGAGTGGCTTTTTCCACCCCTGGGAAGAAGAGCAGGAAGGCAGGGACAGTGCTAAGACCTCTGTGTCTCATATTCACAGCAAAAGTCCTGACATCGACCCAAGGAAATCTGCTCATCCATGGAAAATGGCTCACAGAGGCTCTTCTCCCTGTGGAGCCAGCAGAACAAGCATTTCACAAAAAGAAATCAGTGAAGGTGTATAAATTCTGCTTCATAAGAGCACTCGTGTGCATGGGGTGGTTTGTGCCTGTCCTGCTCCTTCCAGTGACCCCGGACAAGTGAAGCAGGGCTGAGCTGCAGCTTGAGCCAGCACAGCTTCAGCCAAGGGGCCAGACTGCTCAGAAATAAACATGGTTGGCAATGCAAACAGCCCCTGAGTCACTTTAAATTAAGTAACTGATCCCCCTCTCATAAAAGTTTTTGTGCAAACAGTGGGGCTGCACATTTATTAGTGACTGGATATTGAGGTATTGGTGCCCGTGATTTGGCAGCTTGCTCAAGAGCAGATTTTCCTTTTACAGGCTGCAATAAATTAGGCCAATGGTGATGGCTAAACTATTAGTTTTCTTTTTGCTGGTTATCTGCAGATTAGGGTTTTCCTATTGCTGATAACTGCACCTATTGTTGTGTCACGTACCTTCCTAACAGGAAGATGTTTTAATAGTACAGAGAGAAAATGCTGTAATGTCTCCCCTTCTCCTTAAGGCACAACCAACATGAAGAACCAACTATAATACAATATTAACTCTTGTTGCAGTCACATAGCTGTACTAAATGTCTATATTAACCTGATGTTCTCACAAAAGTAAATGCTCTGAGAGGATATCAAGAAGGGTAACATTTTGTTTGGCAGTGGATCCCACAAGTCTCCAATGTGTTTTGCTACAAACCATTTTAAAGGTGGTTACCAGCAGCCCTGGGTGTGCTTAGCAGAGAGAATAGAGAGACAGAGCGTTACAGGTGTGCACTGCCAAAAATGAAAGACCAATGGGTAATGAACTTGCTCTGTATCACAGATTTTAAAAGCCATATGTAGGTTTTCAGGCAACTATTACTTAAGGCAGTGAATGAGTAGGTTTCTGCACAGAGTGATCAGTGCACCATACAGCTTTATGGATGTCGGACAGTATCTGGGCCCTGACCCTTATTCTGTCCTGTCAGCATCCCTGAGTGAGTCCAGAAAACTGAATTCTTGTCTTTTTTTTTTAAATCTAACCAAGTTTGACTAATTCAATCTCAGCAGCATGATTGTCTGAACAGATTTCTTCCCCCAGATTCTCTACAAGGTTCTTGGTAGAAAGTTATTGTAATTTAGATAAATGTCTGCTGCTGTCACCAAGCCTATAACTTTGACAAAGGCAGGTATTGATTTTGTCTGATGTGATCTGTCCCATATGAACACATGCAGCTTCTCATTCGTCAGCTTATCTGCTATATTATTACTTATTGATTCCCTTATTTGCTCTTATTTACCAGCTGTAGAAGTTGGTGGAGTTGTTTGGCAATTATGAGGACTGACTTTCAAGAAGTCACTTGGCTTTACTCCAGCTTTTTCAGCAAAACTTGGCCAAAGTCTGTCAGAGGGATGACATACTGCTACTTTCCATAGGTTCCTTGAACAGCCTGAGCAGGACAGAAACTGGGTGGTCCCTTAAGAACCCTGCTATCCTGACCTTTCTGTGAAAGCCATAAGGTCTGTCCTCTGAGGCTGCAGACTCTGACCTGTGCACATATGCATGTGCACACCTACCTTAGTTCTGCTGTAAGACACCAATAATTCTGTCAGCTACCATTAATTATAATTAGCGTCTGTGTCCTAATGACATGGACTAGAATTTAATCCTCTTTGTTTACCCACATTGTTATGACTTAGTTTGCAGTCTCTATAGTGTTACTACAGACATGAGAGTCTCAAGGAGAGTTTCTTCCAACCCCTGATATTTTGGGCAGCACCAGCCCCTGCTCACTGGGGGCTCTCCAGAGAGCAGTCTCTCACCATAAAAATGAGAAGGGCTCAGGTCTGGGGCTGGCAGTTTGGTATTAGGAGCTTGCAGTGATTCAGTAACCCTGTCCTCACATTGTTTGTAGGTAACCTGGAATAAAGAACATTTCCACAGAAAATGCTTTGCCTGAGACATTTTTCCTAGACTGGATTTTTTTTTCCTCTCAGTTTCCAAATTCAACTTTAGCTAAGAGGAAAGATGATTTACTCCATAATATTTTTGCATGGTATCTCAATGAAATAGAATGCTTTGACTGGTACCTGCAGGTACAGATGTTCTGAGACTCCAGTAAATTCTCTTTAAAAACCTGGAGGTCAGCTGGGAGCAGTAATTAAAGGAAGTGTACCAAAGCACCTCCTGTGGTGAGGGATGATTTGTAGCGCTCTCTCCTAGCAATGGGCTTGCACAGAAGGAAGTCCAATGAAAGAAAAGCTGATTTTAAAAGATGTGTATATATACATACATGGGCAACCTCAGAGTTGCTTAATTCAATGCTTGATTAAGAAGATGCTGACACTCTGCAGGAAATATTTTGGGGGAAAGCCTGCCATATTTATTAATAATCAATTCTGCTTCTGTGGGCTCCATCCTGCTGTCTAGACCTTGTATGAACTGGAAAGTAATCACAAAGTGTAGACTGAAAAGAAGGCAGAGAACTGTGGCAGTTGTAGCACCTGATTACCTGCTGCTCAAACTGCAAATTGAAGAAGTGCACGTGGCTGTAACAGTGACAAACTAAAACAGCTGGGGTAGAGGTCACACAAGTGTACACAACCTGTTCCTCTCTCTGGAGACAGGATCATTCTCTCTGTGCTGTTTCAGGTAGATCTTTACAAGTTGCTTTGAGAGATTTCCAGAGATGAAGTCTCCATAACCTCCCTACACAGATTGTTCCAGTGCTCCTTTGTTTCTGGCAGTTTTCCAGTGTCAAGCCCGACTCTTCCTTGCTGCCATTTAAGCTCATCCTTCATTGCTCTAAAAACCATGGACTTTAGATGCACAACATTTCTTCCCTTTCTTTACAGCAGCTTTCACATACTGGAGGAGCTCCCCTGACCCCTCACAAATGGTGAGGAGAAGCTGTTGACCAAGCTCAGCTCACTATACTCCTCCTTGTGTTTGCTGCATGGCTGTTCACTCCCCATCTGGATTCCCACTGCTCATTTCCCACTGGCTTGCTGTACTTGCCTCTAACAAAATGTCTTTTGGTTTTTTTTTCCAGAATCTCTTTCAGACTTGATAAGATCATGTTGAATACCAAGTCAATCCTCTAGGATAACTGCAGCCCCTCCCTGATGTCTGACAGCTGCCCACTGAGTGAGTATTGTCCCTGCTCCATCACCCAAGTCATTTATGAGAAAATTGAATCACACTTGAGGTGAGACAGACACCTGTGACTCAGTGCATCCTCCTGCTCTGGCAGCACATCCCCAGTGAGTGCTCTCACAGGGGGCTTTACAGAGAAATTTCACCCAAATGAACCTCTCCTCCCTTGCTTTTGAGAGATTACACAGAAGAAGAGGGGGCTGTGTCAGGCTTTCTCCCCTCACTGTAGCTGTGAAAGATATTTTCACAAAGCAGCTGTCTTATTTGTAGAAAGGAAAATAAACACAAACAAGGCACAAATGAGCAATAATAAGGCTCCCAGGCTCTGCAGATTCCTCAGTCATGCCGCCTTGAGGTAACACCTCAGCAATTAAAGCCAGAAACAATAACATAAACCATAGAGGGTTTTGCTCTCTCTACAAAGAAACATTTCCAAAAGTTGGGTCATGGCACAAAGGGGCTTGCAGACAGATAACAACTTGTGATAGATGGAGTGTGCAAGCAGCTCTTGGGAAGCACAGCTCGATGGGCAAGCGAGTGAGCAGCAGCTCTTGTCTCGCCTCTGCTGGGGTGAAGTGGGGCTATGGACCTGGCTCAGCACTGCACAGCAGCACAGCACAGCCAATCGATAGCCCCAAGAGCTGGAACAGCCCAGAAATTGTTGCTATGGATTTATATAGGGTTATACATTTTAAAGGGAGGCCACCCGAGAGTAATCTTAAGAAGCAGGAACAGCCTCTGTGTGGAAGCAAAGAGAGGTGATACCAGGACAGACAAAGTTATAAACATCATATTAAGGCTTTTGGGAATGGAAAGAAAGGCAAGATGATGTAAAAGCTGCCTTAGGTTGTTTAAAAGATACTTTTACTGCCTGTGGATGATATGTTCAAGGACATAAATTTATTTCTCAGTCTCAGTTTGTGATTAAAAACGCCAGCTAACTCCAGACCATGACTGGAGCCTCTCCGAGAGGCAGCAGAGCAGAGTGGGGAGGAAAGTTTCCAACCTGCACAGCACCACCACCTGCCCTAGACTTGGGGTTTTTGTGACCCAGTTAGGAGGCAAAAGACACCCTCTTCCCTGAGGGAGTCACAGAGGGGCTTGTGGTGCAGCTGGCAGCTGCAGATCCCCTGAGCTGCATTGCCCTCCCCATCTCGCCTGTTTTGATCTCTTCCTTCTGCTTCCTGCCTGATAGATGCAGTCATTTTTGCTTGCCTCTCTGCCAGAGTGGCCCACAGATCTTCATTATTTATGATTTCCCCAGATGCAGCAAGAGCAAAAGCAGCACACAAGTAACACCATTCCCCTTGGAGCAGTCCCTTCTGAGGGAGGGGACTTGTAGAAAGAAAAATAAAATCCACCCAACTCCTTGCATGTGAAACCCCTCCAAGGGGAGCAGCAGCAATGCCATCTGAAAAGAAATGGAAGTGGAGATGTGTTTGAGGAAAGGCAGCCCATGCCAAGTGGAGGAAACATACCAATGTCACAGTACTTCAGGGAAGAGAGAAGGAAAAAACACCTTTGGGGATGTGAAGGGAGTGTCAGGGGAAGAAGACAGATAAATAGGAATAACAGAAGCATATGGATGTTCCCAAAATGGGAAGAGAAGGCAGGCATCCTATCTGTGTGTTGTAAGCAGATAGCTTTTTCCAGGAGGAAAAATACTTTTCTGATGTTCTTTGGTAGCTCTCAGGCAATTTCACTGCTACCTCATCTTCCCATATCATCATTTTGTTCCCTGCAGAAGAGAAGGAGGATTACAAAGCACAGGTTTCCACACAGGTCCAGCTGTCACCCATGACTGCACAGAGCAATATCAGACACCTTCCATGCCTTGCACTGTCCAGTGCTGTGCTGTACCCATGAGAAATGGGGAGCCCCCTCAGCACTGAGTGCTACCAACACACTCCCTGGTTTGTGGCAGGGAGAAAATGGGGAGGGGGTGTCAGGGGGCTCGTGCCCTGCTCAGCAGTGGCTGAGGCACTGGGCAATCACTGGAGAGGAGGGAACAGCCACATGGCTTGGCAGAAAAATGGACTGAGTGACTGGTTGTGCAGTAAACCTGTTCTGCTGTCTGCATTAGAGAGAAGCTGGACTGGCATTGCCAGGTCAAGGATCAGACACATCCAAAGTGTTTCTGTCTGCTCAGATAAAGTAACAAGTGCTCATTCAGATGAAGCATGGCAGGATGGGAGGGTGTTATTAGGATTCTTTTATACATCTGACCAATACAATGATCACTACGGTTAGGCAAAAGGTCCCAGTTTCAATAACAATGAAGACAGAGACAATGCCTATTTCAACTTCTAAAAATGTCTTAAGAAAGATGAAAATGTTCTGGTTGACACAGTAAGAGCTGCATGCTGCTAACATAGCTGTGGGTTTCAGCAGGCAAGACAGCAGCAGAGTATTTACCTCAGCATGGCTGGGAGAGTCATGGGGCTCTGCAATCTTTATTTCCACAAACATACCTCACGTGGAACTAACGCTGTGACAACAGGTACAGCAAAGTGTTCTAATCTTCTCAGTTTCATTCAAAATCAAAAGAATGCAATTAGCTGTTCTTGTCCATGAATAGGCAGAATCTGATTACTTTTAGAGCTCACTGTTCCAGTGTTACAAGTGAGACCTCACACAATGGGCTGCTCTGCAAATGCCTGTCTCCCATGTGACGGCCTTTGGCTGCCACGAGGCAGCTGAGAGCCCTGGGATGGGGAGTCCATCTCCAGCCATGTTCAAGTAAGGCAGCCACTCAAAGTCTTAGGTTTATGCTTGGTGCACAGATCACACTCCATACCCAAACCCTCTCTGCAAAAGGTTTTCTGATGCATTTATTTCAGCAACGTAATTCAATACAGTTTATTATTTTCTTTGAGACATTTGCAGAATAGCAAGAACAGAAAGAGGGAAGCCTTAAATTATTTGTCTCCCATTTTCCTTACGTGCCACTGCAAAATGAAGTTTAAAACAAAATACACCCCTGCTTGGGATAATCAGATAAACTCTTTAAGAAAACCCAACTTCCCATTTAATAACAAAAATTGGCCACAGTATCAAAAGTCAGACTGATATTGGAATGTAGCATGATCCCCATATTAACTGACACATTTATTTTCCATCAAAACAGATTTCTTTTGACAGCATCATAATATTACCTAGATGTACTTCTTTCTATAAAAAGCAGCAACAACTAGAAGTGACAAATTATATCTGCCTGCAGGTATACAGTCACATTATCTCTCTGTGATGCAAAGGTGCTGATTAAAAAAATAATTCAGTCATTCAGAGAGTGTCATAGGTATAATTAC
This sequence comes from Muscicapa striata striata, assembly GCA_030060385.1. Classification (NCBI taxonomy): domain Eukaryota; kingdom Metazoa; phylum Chordata; class Aves; order Passeriformes; family Muscicapidae; genus Muscicapa; species Muscicapa striata. The sequence continues at coordinate 704,077 of JAREIS010000309.1, forward strand.
ATTCCATAGGAAACTAAACCTTTATTTAGACAATTTACCTCTTGTAGAATATTTCTAGAACCACTCCTTCTGCCTTGGTTTTAAACATATTTATTAATATGCATACCATCTTCTTGGTGGTGATAAAATGAGTGCTGATGCACACAAAGTAAACCTTATCTCAGAAAGGACAGAAGGTTCAAGTTCAATTTTCAAAACTCTTTTCCAATTATTTTCTGAAAAATCTCAGTCTTTCAATTAAGCTACAAAATGAAACAACTGCACAGCAAGAAGGTTGCTTGGAGAAAATATTCGCTGGAAAAACAATATTGTTTTGAACCAGCCAGGAGCTAGACAGTGAGTAGGATGGAAAAAAAAAGAACCAAAACTTTAAAATATTGTCCCAGTTCAGAATTTCTTTCCTTCCCCAGCAGTCAATTTGCCTCCTCCTGACCCCATCCACCTTCTGTGCCTGAAGCATAGCAAGCAGTTTTTCCCTGCTGGAGAAGCAAGTGTTCCCAACAGTGCTGATCAACCTCCATTGCATAAAACTCCCCCATCTGCCTGTGTCCTGGGCTCAGCCCCTTTCCCTGCTGGAGTGAATTAAGTGTGTGGGAACGTTGGACAGCGCAGAGACAGAAAACCTGGATAATTCTTATCCTATGTGGTATTCCTGTGATTTCCTCCCTAGCAAATGAAGCTATGTGGAAAACATATGTGTACAGAACACCTCAATCCCTCCAAGTGTAGTGGGAAAAGGCAACTTCCAGGCTGCTGGTGCTGCTTGGGCAAAGCAATCTGTGGATGTGCTGCTGCCTGGCTATAAGAGCACAGAGGATAAAGGCACAGAGCAGCTGATTGATTCAGAATTTGCATGTCCAGTCAGCAAGCCAGACTGCAGAGACACCCACCTTTAGGAGCATGGGTGCTGAAATCCTTTCCCTAATTATTTTCCTAAGCATCTTATTCTCACCTTAAAGTGCTGACACATCCTTAAAAATGTGCTTTTGGATGGCTATAACTCTAGTCTTGCACAGGTGGAGAGTGAGCCTGTGCCACTGAGGAAGGTGCAAGGGACAGTACAAAGATAATCTATCCCAGAATCTTGTGTCAGGGGGACAGACTGGCAGCAGGGGATGGAAAAGGTGTTGTCTTGTAGGTGACTACCAAGTCTGGGTTTGCAGTTAGAAGTTTAATTGTGTTCAAAAGCAGCACAAAAGTTGAATCTGGATGGCATTTCTCCCTTTGCTGGCTGGATGGTAGCTTGGGCATCTCAAGAGATCTGCCTGCACTTGCAGCTTTCAGCTCAGGAGGTCTAGGATTGAGGATAACTTAATGTTGCAGTGAAGAAATATTTCTTTCGTCTTGTGTGTGGCCCCAACCCACTGCTGGAAGGGAACACCACAGCCAGCTGATGTATCTGAGCTACCTGCCGGAGAAGCTGTTCCCATGCCATGAGTCACACTGTGAACCACTGCCCCTTTTCCTAACCAGACACAAGCACATTCATCTTTTCTCTTGCCCTTTCTCTCCCACCACTTGTGATGACGACAAAGTAAATTAATTTTTAAAAAAGGGTGAGAATCTGCTGGAAAATGCCCTTCACTGGGAGGCTTTGCTGCAACATGTGGAGCCTTCACAGAGACCTGACCAGAGTTTCACCTCTCGCTGCCTTCTGTCAGCCCTTTGCAGCAGACAGAGCTGACACGAGCAGCCCTGCCTGCCTCCGCTGAGCCGGCTGCCACCTCTGCTGTCAGCACTGAGTCAGCGCTCGCCGCTCTCCAGCTGCCCCAGTAGCAGCTGGGTTATTTCCAGGACACTGGAGTTACTGCCCTCAATACATGGAACTGCCACTGGGGGAATGCTGTCCCTGGGAGAGCCTTCTGTAGTCAGAGGAAAGAGCTTAGGCATCAAGAGGGCAGGGAAAGACATAGTGGTTTTCTACCCAGGGGATTTGTGTGAGGCACCCGTGAGCAAAATGCAGCAGCCCGGGAGCAGCTCTCTGTGAGATTTCAAGGGAGGAGCTCACTCAAGGAGGACCAGGTGATGGGGAGACACCTCACAACACAGACTGTCCCCCAAACAAGCAAACCCAGCAAGCCTTAAGGTGAGATCCAGATGTGCTCATCCTCCATGTAGAGCTGAATGTCACCTGCTGGTCACTCCTTCCAAGTCACACATCTCATCATAAAGCAGTAAGAAAGAGAAAACATTTTTGTTTATTCCCCTTTGTCTTTTTTTCTTTTAATAATGACTGCCACAGTAGTTAGCTGAAATGCTGAGGAGCAGCTGCAATATCAGAAATTATTTTTACCTCATTATAAAAATGTATCCTTTCTAAAGAGAGAGAGGCAGAATGGAGATTAGAGCTAGTGCTTCGTCAGGTGTTACTTAGTACCTGTGGATCATTACATTGATAAAAATATGTACAGACTCACTTTTCAGGTTTAAAAGTGTTTTGTCCTTCTGTTTGCTTAGCTAAATAAAGAGGTTTTGTTTGACCTGTGATTTTGAATCCAGCTGGCTTTTTAATATACAGTGACTCATACAAAGCAGCCTGCAGAGTCAGTCTCTTTTCCACTGTTTTACTGCTGATTTGGGCAGAAACCCTACAGAAAATCAAGCAGTGTGTGGGGCTTTCAGCCCTGACTGGCTCCCAACCAGGTCTTCCTCACCAGATCTCTGCTCTTCATTCTGTAATTGTTCCTGCTGAAACAAGAGAGCTCATCACAGTGAGAGGTGCTTCGAGCAAGCCAAATGACTGGGACCTGGTCTTGCAAGGCATTGCAAGTCCCGTAAGATTTTCAAGGTTGGTAATGAACCATTAATTTCTAATGAAGATTGGAGCTGAGGCCTGTCTCAAAATGGTAACTTTTTTGTAATGAGATACTGCTATTATCTTGGCTGAAATGCAATAGAGCATCACTGGTTTCAGTGGTAATAGGCTGGGAGCTCTTCTAAACCAAGTCTGTCATTATTTTACCTAGATCAGAATAGGGTAGAGATTTTTTAAGGGTGGTAAAGTGGAAAATCTCATTTCCATTTCCAGAAAAGACTACAAAGAATACACCACAACCAAACATTGGGCCTGATCCTTGCACTTCATTCAGTGTCTGTTTTCTCTCCTTATAGACTGCACCATTGACATGAGAACATAAAAAACATTGAGCCCATGGGCCTGCAGGGACAAGGAAATGGTAATGGCAATTGGCATTGCAGTCCTGGTCTCTGTGCAGGCAAAGATGCCCACAGCCTTTTGGGACTAGATCAGACATGGTCCTCCTTGAGCAGACTCATGGTTGTCCCCTGGGCTGGCTTCCCACTGGGACTGCCCTGCTCAGTGACTGGAAGTAGGGCTCCAGGAATTTTTGCCTCCCCAAATAATTTCATGTTTAAGGTCAAAGTGCCTTGTCATCTGATAACAGGATGAGTTTGTGGGTCCAGATACTGCAAATGTATCACCATTTTCTCAAATGTCTGCTGTTTCAAGAAAAAACTCAGAAAGGAAAGTACAGGTATCATGATATACACAACTCCTGGACTCCCTCCATCATCTAAAATGAGATGCTGTTTGGGGAGAGATTAAGTAGCCTCCTTTATGTTATTCCACTCAGGTGTTCCTGCAGATCTGGATTCACTTTGAAAATTAAAGCTGTTTTTTACTGCAAGTGGGTTGATGTCAACTCCAATGTCAGGGCTAACCAAAGCCTATCAGAATACTCTCTCCTCTTTTACCTTAGTTTTTTCTAGAAACTATGAGTCAGCATATATTTCTGAATGTGGCATATAGAAAAAGCTCTTGCATCTGTATTGTCTCAGGAAAATGAATGGCTAAGATCGCTGTTACCCAAATTTTCTTCCTGTAAGAGAAGAATGCTTGGGGAAACACTTTGGAAGTGTCACATTCTTAACAGAAGGGATCCAGCTTTATTTTTTACATACAGTGAATCATTGGGGAAAGTGGTAACTGAAAATGTGATCATATAACAGGAAAAAAAGGAACAAAATCTCATTTAAACCAACATGGACTAAAATTGGAAGGGTAGCTCACCTAAATCCTTTACACTCTTTGATTGAGTGGTTCAGTACTGAAGTGGGATTCTATTCAGTAAAGTTCTTTATCTAACTTTTATACAGAATGTCACTGTGCAATGAATTCATGCCCAGGGTTAAAGGAGGGAGGTTGCATTAGAGGTGATCTGTGGCAGATTCTGCCCCCCTAAGTACTAAAAGTAAGGATAAGAAGTTTCTCCTAGGGGTCCTAGAGCCAATGCTGATCTTCAGAGCCTGTACAGGGCTCCCAGAATCCTGCTTAGGTCCTGCACAGCATCTCACACCTGGGCGCAGGGTCAGTGCCAGGGTGTGAGGATCTGCACTCAGCAACCCTCTCCCATGGTTTTGTTGCAGTCAGCACAGGAATGACAAAGATTTATGAGGCTAAAGCCTAGCAGATGGAATGGTTTCTAGCTTTAACAGAAAGCTTTGCCATATTTCACCTGTCTGAGGCACTCACTGGTCTTTTCCCTTAGCAGTTACTCTTGTGAGTGTTGCAGCACCTTTGGCTGAGTCTCTGCAGAGTGAGGTCAGAGCATGGTGAGGATGCTCCAGCCAGCAGTTTGGTCCCTGGCTTTGCAAGGGGAAGAGAGCTTGAGCACACTGTGTGCCACCCAGCCACAGGACTAGATGGAAGGCACTCTTTTATTTGCTGGTTTAGACATAGCGTATGAGATGCGGGCTTATAAAGGGGGTAAAAAAAATCTTTTTTTTTTTTTTTACCAGCAACTTGAGAGTTCTTAATTTGAGCAGTATTTTGACCTATAATAAAATCTAGTTTGAATTATATTTGTTAACACCTGTGCAACACCTGATGAACTGCATGCCTGATGGTAGTCATCAATTACAATGTCAGATTTGTGATTATCAGAATTGATAAAAATAGTGGAACTAGCAGTCTGGAATACCAATTTTTCTTTTAAATTAAATATTTTTGTATTATCAGTGAAATGATGCTGGGTTTCATAATACTTGAACATAATACAGCACTAATGATTCACAGCCTCTCCTTGTGGACCCAAGTGCTCCAGCAGACAGAAGTTTGATCCATTACCCTGTCATAAACTGGGAAAAACATTAGTCCAAACTTTTTGTATGGTACCATGCATATAAAGTAATCTGTTTTAGCCCTTAAATACAAACTGAAATGGTAGTGATAAACTGTAACATCACCAAGATGTAAGTGTAGCACAACTATAAATGGACAGCAACACTGCTTCTGAAATCTGCTGCACGTGCTGTTGTTCTGAGTAGATCAGTCAGTGATGGATTTGAACCTGAGGGAAGGAGTGTTCCAAACTCCAAACAACATTGACCTCTGATGGACTCTTTGAAGCCACTAAGCCATGGGATTGTCAGGAGACTGTATACTGCTCTGAGACAGGCAGGCAGCAAAGATGCACTTAAATGATTTTTCTACAGCATGCAGTCCTAAAACAAGGAGGCAGAGAAACAATTCAGATTCCCCTCAGAACTGCGGATGATAAGGAAAGCCCACATATTGTGGCATTTTACAGGCTTTTAGGAAAGAATACTATGCCTTTTTTTCCCTATTCCTTTTTTCCCTTTTAGCATTAGAATAAAAAAAGAGCCCAGCTTAGAGAACGCTTCTACCCACAGTCTGATAATTTTTAAATGAGTCATTATTGTAAAGGACTAATTTATAACATGAAAATTAAAGCTACTGGGAACCTGGTGAATAACTGTAACAAGCAGCCTATTTGGCCAGGCTATTTGTTTATTTGTTTCTTCAGTTGTTGGAGGATAAAAAAAATAGTTTGTGCTCTTCATTACTCTTTGCCAGACTAAAGAAGAAAACAAGCAAAGAAGCAAGAAGGTGCCTTTCTTGTTCCAGTATTTCATCTCCATAGTGAATGATGATCTCTTTAGGCAGAATTACATGGGGAGCCTTCAAAAGTAAACAAAGGGACTTTGCTCAACTGGCAAATTTGCTAACTCTCTTCTTTCTAAATACATCTAAACACACAAGGTTATATTACATTTTATATTTTTTTATTTGTATACAAAATGTTATAATTTATCAATGTTGTGCAGCAAAATATAGACACATACATCACATACATACACCCCCACACCCTTGCCCCCCCCGGACACACACACTTAGAAATACGACACAAACACAGCTTTCTTTCTCTCTGCCCTTCAGAAAGGCAACACTGTTTTGGCAGGTCAGCAGCTAGAAATAAGGTGCTATAATTAAGCAGTACCGGAATGTCTTCACTTTACAAATGTGATGTGCAAATTTATATACAACCACTTTTTTTTTTTTTTTCAGGGAACCCGAAACTCCATACCCCGAACCACTCTCCAAGATACAAATATGTATAAAGTGCTAATACTTAAGCATGTTTCCAATGACTTCACGACGTAGTTTGAAGTTTAGAACAGGCACTGTAATAGTTCACTGGGTGGATTGTCACTGGGTGCAGTTTGACAAAGTCACTCAGACATCGCTGGGGGACCGGGAGCGAAAGGACACTTTAGCCTGAAAGCAGCCACAGAAGAGCACCCACATGGACCTCTGGATTTCCTGGTTTCTGTAGGCATAAATGATGGGGTTGATCATGGAGTTGTAGGTAGCGGGTAGGAGCGTGGCGTACGTGTACACAGAAGGGTAGTCGGGATCCCCCACCACACAGTAGATGGCAAAAGGCAGCCAGCTGGCTCCGAAAGTCCCAAGGATGATAGCCAGGGTAGAGACACCCTTTTTGGTGGTGACATAGTGCGAAGCAGTCAGAAAGTGCTGCTGGAGAGCTATCTGGTGGGCATGCCTGCAGACGATCTTGCAGATCTCGATGTAGAGATGCAGCATGATGAGGAAAATGAGAAAGAAAGAGGCAGACAGCAGCGTCACGTTACTCTTGGTCAAGGGTCTGACGACGCTGCAGGAGGTGCGGTCGTGGAGGCAGTTCCAGCCCAGGACGGGCAGCAGCCCCAGGCACAGGGAGACCCCCCAGGCACCCGCCAGCATGGTGTGGATGCAGAGCACCGTCCTCTCCGAGTAGTACGTGAGGGCATTGTAGAGGGAGAGGTAGCGATCGACCGTGATGGCCAGCAAGCTACTCACGGAGGCGGCGAAGGAGGCGACGAGGAAGCCCACGGTGAGCAGGCTGACCGTCTCTGAGCGGATCACGTACTGGAACACGAAGTTGAGGATGAGGCCGAGGCCGGCCAGGAGGTCAGCCGTGGCCAGGCTGCCCACCAGCACGAACATGGGGGTGCGCAGGGCGGGCGAGTAGCAGATGATGGCGACCACCAGGGCGTTCTCGCAGGCGATGGCGGTGCCGGACACGCAGAGCATCACGTCCCAGGGGTTGAGGGCGGCGGGCGCGGGGGGCCGCGACGAGAGCTCCAGCGAGGCGTTGCCGCCGCCGGCCGGCAGCCACGGGGCCGCCGCTCCGCTCTCGTTCAGGGCTGCCGCTGCCTCCATCGGGGCTGTGCGGGCAGCGCGGTGCGGCGGCGGGGCGTGGGCAGACGGGGCGGCTGTGGGGCGGCGGTGGGGCGGCGGTGGGGCGGCGGTGGGGGCGGTGGGGCGCGGTGGGGCGCGCATGCCGGGCGGCGGCACCGCGCCCGCCCTGTCTGTGGTGCTGAAGCCGCAGAAGTTTCCCGCCGGCCCGGCCGGCCTCGCGCCCCGCCCCGCGCGCACGTCAGGGGCGGGCCGGGCCGGGGCGGGCAGAGGGCGGGGAGCGGGGCCGGGCGGCCGGGGCTGAGGGGCTGCGCGGGCGGGAGGGTCTGTCTACACTTATAGACACACAGACACACACACAGACACACAGACACACACACACACACACACACACGGGACCGCTTCTCCCGCTGCTTCCTCCCCCTCCCGCTGCTTCCCCCCTCGGTTCTGGCGGTTCTGGCGCGGTGGGTGCCGTCCGTGCAGCGCTTGCTGTAAGGGCTCTGAGCGCAGCGGGAGCTCCGTGCTCCGCCGGGTGGAAATGTGCCCGAATAGCGCTCGGAACAGCTGTGGAAAAACCTGTTCCACAGTTACGCTCTATACTCTAGGGCTGACAGTCTGCTCACCGCTGAAAGCATCCGCACTGTTCTCTGAGGTCCCTGAAATGATACGGTCAAATAGAAGACTCAGTGCCATGGGCGTAAAAGGTAGCAGCTCTACCCTTGTCTCACCCTTTGTATCTCACAACGAAGCAACAGCCAGCACATTTCCACTCTAAAGCATGAATAGATGAAGCAGAATCACAGAGGGGATCTCTGGAGATCATGCAGTCCAACTCCCCTGCCAAGGCAGGGTCAATACAGAGCCCGTGACGTGTGGGATACATAGAACCTGTCCAGGTGGGTCTCCCTGTCCCTCCAGAGAGGGACATTCCTCAAACTCCCCCGGCAGCCTGTTTCAGTGGTCTGCCATCCTCCACGTAAAAAGTTCTTCTTCAGGTTGAGGTAGAATTTTTGCATTTTAGTGTACCACCATTGTTCCTCATCCTGCCACTGGGCATCACCAGAAAGAGCCTGGCACCATCCTCATGACACCTGTCTTTGAGATATTTATACATATTGACATGGCCAAAGGATAGCATTCTTGTCCCCAATGCTGGAAAAATCAGTATAAAAAAATGTGGGTAGTGGATAGTTTCCCTCTGCAGCAACACAGCTTTCCTAGGGGACAAGCCAAAAGGTGTTCCCACCTCACTCTGGGAGACTCTGTTCGTTCTGTGACTGACAATCAAAAATAACCTCTCAGTTATGGGAACAGCATGTAAACAATCTAGACACAATTTTGAAAAATACATTAGAAGAAAATGTGTTTATTGTCTTGAACAGTCCAAATGAAGAAAGCATGCAGGCTGTGCCACAGTAAAAGGTGGGCACATTCAAAAAGAATTAGTGTCAGCACTCATTACATCCACCCCCATCAATGTCCTCCTGCAGGCTAAACACTATCATCAAGCTGTGGACACTCTGTACCTCTGTAAACAACTGAAGCCGTTGCTCCCCAGGAATTCTGAAACACAGATCTCAGAAAAGCTTAATTTGGAGGGGACCAGTGGAGGTCAGGTCTGGCACATCTCTCCTGTCCTACCACCTGCTCAGAACAGGGACAGCATCAACAATGCCAAGATTTTTCTCAGGGTCTCAGTCGGTCAAATCTGAATATCTCCAAGGAAGAAGATTGTACAGCTTCTCTGGGCAGCCTGTGGCTCTGCTTCACCCTCAACTGTAAAGATGTTTCTTCTTCATTTAATAATTGCCTTCACTACAACTTGTGTCCACAGTCCCTGTGGGGTGTCCTGCCATCTGTAGGTTTCTCTTACTTATCCAGGCATTAGTAACTGCAGCAAAACCATTTTCAAGCAGAGTTAAGAAGGCTTTGCAAGTCCCCAACTCAAGCACTTGGTTGAGTATCCCTACTGTAGTTTAGAACATAGCATTTACCCTATACCCTCTGCCAGCTGTAAAACAGGTATGTAAATGTAAACTTGGCCAATGTTAACTTGGATTAAGATTAATACTCAAATCACAAGAATCCCAGTGACAAAAGAGCTGCTACAGAGCAAAGCAACTGAAGGCAAGGTAAAATCTGAGGTAAAGTAAAATTCTGCATTTGCCCAGAGGAAATCCTCCAGTCTACCCCTCAAACAGAGATGGTTAATTTCAGCATTAATTAAAATGACTGTGGCAGAATAAATTCCAAACGTCTTTCAAAATTGATTAAAAATGCTGCCATTCAAACTTAGTAAGTCAGGTTTGCAAACATGAACCAGCTTGGGTCCACTATGAAGCTGTAAGATCTGCAGTATTTTTGCAGCATCTATAAAGCAGAGAGAGAAATGTAGTTTATCTGTTTTTCAATAATGAGATGTGGTGTGGAAAGTCTTGGTTGTGGGCAATTTGTCACATCTTTGACCAACATGTTACTGCTGGGAAACAAGTATGTGGCAGGTCTTGGCTGCAATAGCATGTGTATCATAGGGCAGTGTATTTTTTTTATATTATGGATTTTAAACAGTTTTCCTTAACTGAAAACATTAAGAGTGCATGCTGCCAAGGCAGAAGTCATTTTATCTGTGGTGAAACCCTATGAGACTGTTAGGATCTCAGAGTGAGATAAATTCTTAGCCTGAGAGCGGGCTAGTCTCACAGCCTGTGCCTGTGGTCACTTATTTCACTCTGAGAAAGAATTGCTCAACTGCTGTATGGGAGATGTACATGTCCAGCTTATCTTTGCTCCTTGTGTCAGGCTTTTTCTGAGTTCTTCCATCTCTTTAGTTCCCTCATTTCCCTGGGCTTTTACCCTTTCAAGAGGGATGCTCTTACAGTCCTCATCAGATTCTTACAGAGCCCAGGTAATAGCGCTGTGCATCTTCCTCATCTCCCTCCCCTTGCCAGATATCAATTGGCAGGGTTGGGGACCAACTCTGTGCTTATTAAAATAGTTATACCTCCTTGGGATCTGTTTGTATTTCCAGAGCTATCATTAAAGGCCTTTTATCTTCTTAGTAGAGATTCTTGCATCAGTAATTCCAACAAAAGGTGAGCCATCTGGATTGCTCTTAATTTTAACTGGTTGTGGGAAAAAAGGGGATTCGGAGACAAGATACAAAGCTGGTGCCTAAGAGCCACCACATTTCCCACAGCACCATAGGGTGCAGAGAGAGAAAAGCCTGGTGAGACCTCTTGCAATGTCATTAAGATATTTTCATCTTGCCCTCCTATCTGAGGCTGGATCTACAGATCTCACAGAAGAATAGAAATATGTTCCAGCAGCACATACCTAAGCATCATGTATGATATAACTCAGTAATTATCTTAGTGAGTTTCTGAAAATTAAGCAGCAACAAAATTAAAAAGTTGCTGAAACAAATGATTTAAAAACCTCTCTGCTTGAATTCTCCATCTGTTCTGAGAGCTGAGCAGTATTGTCGTATAATTTTAATATGTGATTACTTAATTTCAGTTAACTATGGATTATTTTGCTAGCTGGTATTTTTAATGATTAATAACTAGGCTGAGTAAATGTTAAGTATTATTAAATGTGCTTTACATAGCAAGAGTTGAAAACACCAAAAATTTCTCTTCAAAATTTATCTTTCCAATAACATGCTGAAAATATTGAAGAGTCATTTTTCTTCTGGCAACATAAAGAAGCCTTAAAATAAAGGCGGGAGGAGGGGAAGAGAGGGGGGGATAACACAGATGGTGAGCTAACCAGAGCTGGCATTTCAGAGATGTCTATGCAGCTGATGTGGAAAGATGTTTTAAGCCCTTAGCAATCCAATTAGGCACTTCTTCAAGTTTATCATCTTCCTGACTTGGTGAACTCAGCTGAGTCACCTGGTGACACCAATTTCTAGGTTTTTACTAGTGATACCCTCTGCTTGCTCCTCCATATTTGCAAATATGCCATGCCTGCAAACATACCACATTGCAAAACCTGCTGGTGACATGGACCTCAGAGGGGTTCAAACACCATTTAGAATTTCAATCTCATCCTCCACAGTCCTGTTTCTCCACCACGCACTGTGTTTCCCACATGGACCTTGACTGTGCTTCTTGATGGAGTGCCATCATGGTGCCACTACCCCTTTTTGACAAATCTCCTGCTGCTTGGCTGCTGTGCCTCTCATAAAAGTACATTCCAGAAAACAGCCTGCATATCTATAAACACTGTTTCACTTGCACAGTAAGGCTACATGGGTCTGCATAAATGCAACAAAACAACTATCACTTTTTCTAGCACATGCTTGAAAATCCTTGTTTACTCTGTTGCATTCACAAGGCTGCATTTCTCCAATGGATTTTATGGGCGCTTTGGAAAATGATTCTGCATCTTATGTGGACTCTGAATCACTAGCAGAAGGTACACGGACAAACTTCATGTAAGCAGGTGAAAGTCCGCTTCCAATCATGTAAGAAATACCAGTCATCAGGAATGGACTCAGGCTGAATCTTAGGTTGAAATTTTGGTTTTGAGGTAGAATTCCCACCCAACCTCCCCTAACCCTGCCCCACTCACAGTTCCAGCAGCTGCTGGTTCTGCCCTTGGCTGACAATGGCAAAGTTCCAGGCTTTGATTCCTCCTCCCACTCCCACTGCAGACAGGATGAGTTTTGGATGCAGCTTTGACCTCTTAAGCTTAGTCAGACAGAGACGCCTATTCTGAGTGTTCACCACCCAGAGATGTTTGTTTTTGTAGCACTTGAGCTTTCATATCATCATTTAGAAAGGGCAGATACTGTGAGAACTATCAACACATGTGCTTAGCAATCTCCACATCTGTCAACCCACTGCCAGCAGCCAGCCAGGCTAAGGCAGAGGAGCTGGCTTAGCTTCCAAAGGAATAACTTAGGCCAGAAACTTTGGATGTGGAAAGAGCTGCACATGGGTTTGTATGGTCATTGCTTACCCTGATTGGAAAAGTTAGCCTCTGGTCCACTCTATTTATTTCTAAGAGATTAGTGATGAATCAACTGAAGCTAAATACACATATTTTGCAACCTTTTCTTCCTTGCCCTGCTTGTTCTGTTGATGGAAAGAAAGCAGCAGCAACAAAGGTAATTCATCACTAGATGTGTCATCAAGTGCAGTGAAACAAAATCTTTTATTGTTCTTATTCTTTTAAACTTTTTCAAAACCTTTTTGCTCAAGTTTTTAAAAGGCTTCAAACTGGCCTTTAAATTGCACATCTAAGAGAGAGAGTCCAGAGTTCACCTAACAAATGTTGTTTTGCAGCTTTGTAAAAAGCAACTGCAAATTTATTTCGCTAAAATAACTAAAAGCACTGGTTTCTGTTGTTTCATGTGATCCTATAAGTTGATGAACAGTGGTTACACAGGAGGGTGTAGATAGATTTTTTTTCATTAAAGTTAATAGCGAATTTGAGAACAATTTTTCCAGATACTAGAATGCAAGCTAAAAATAAATTTCATTGTGGAAAAAGCACTATGACCATCTTCCTCCCTGAAATTGCTTTCTTAGAAATTGCAAGAAGACAGCCCCATCATCAGCCATGGGTAATTTCCCCTCCTACAGCACAGAAGTGGCGCTGTGGGCCAGTCCCTATAAAGGGTTTGGGGAACAACAGTAGGGTACCTGCCTCCCCGAAATGGGAAAAAATCTATTTCTAAGCCAGGAATCCCAATGCTGAGGATCTGTTGAGCAGGTAAAGCTCAGAATAGGATCCCACTGGAAATGGAGTAAGCTCAGCTGTGAGTCTGGCCGAGGGATGGGCTGAGATAGCAGTTCTGCACTTCTGCCCAAGCAGGATCTGCCCGAGAACCCTTTCCCAAAAATTGGTACTCATGTAGATAGCCAAGCAGGGCTTATTCACTCATTTTTATAAAATCTAGGAGAGAACATTTGCCCAGACACAGCCCTTTAGATACTCATGTAATGGCTGAACAAGTCCCTGTAGAAATCATTAGGGAAGTTTGATTCTCTGCCCCACATCTCCCACAGGAATGAATTATGCCCCACCTAAAATTTGGGCCAACAACCATATTAAGCAGCCACTGCATGTCATACAGAAACATCCAGTTTCTCACCTTGTGAGGCTGTAGTCAGGCTTTCTTTCCTGTGCTTGCTCTGGTACATCTCCACACAGCCTCAGTACAAAATGAACTGTACTCAAGCTATTCCCTGTAGTTGGTTTTCAATTTGCCCTTGAAAAAAACCCTTAAAATTACCCTTAAAATTTCAATGATGGAGTTGGTCTGATCTCCATAGGCAATTTCTTCTAGGGCTCAACTAATTTCCCTAATTACAAGGTGGAAGCCAAGAAACACTGGGTGGCCTTGAGTCACTAAACTGCAAGAAATCCCAGGCATCTGAGAAGATTGTATCCTAAAAAGACACAGTAGAACAGGTGGGATTTTTTCTGTCAATGGCAGGAAAGTGGGCAAAGAGCTGCTGCTTTCTTCTTCAGAGGGGAAGGCTGTACCTTCAGCAGTGGGGAATGTTATGGGGAGAAAGCAAGGTCCCTGACAGTGGGAATGTTGTCCTGGGGTGCTTGGCCTAGGAGTTTGACATCACAGGCACAAACCCATAGACCCCAGCCAAATATATTATATATCAAATTAGATATTACCCAGAGACACTAATAACTCAGGTGTAAACCAATAGCATTTACATATATATAGCTTTGTTATTTTAAAGTTTAGTTCTTTATGTATTTTATATGAGTCTTCCAGATACAAATATAGTTTCATATTTCTTTACTTGTCAGCTTGGCAAGCCTTGGAGAAGACATTTCCTCTAAGAGAACAAATTAAAGCAAGTCTAAAACAAGCCAGTTACTGCTCAACAGCCTGGGTGCCTGCCAGCAAGAAACAAATTGATGAATATTTAGTTGTGTCAGTAACTGAGAATTGCAAATTCTCAGAAAACTTTTTTTGTTTTTTTTACCTTGGTGATGTCAGCTTTACAGCCAAAGGTAGAGCTGGCAAGGATGAATTTATTAGCACTGCAGGGTGCTTACAGGGCAGAGCATAGGGGCAGGGATGTTAACATCTACAGAGGCAGAGGAAAGGCTGGGGAAAAAATCCACAGACAAAGTGATACATCCAATTTGCTCTGCTCCTCATCCCAAAGGTGCACCCATGCTCAGCTTGGCAGCACCAAATGCAGGGACCCAGTGGTGTAATGCCTATAGCTCTGGAGTCTTCCACACAAATGCTCATGCTGATGTAGAACACAAATGAGTAGTTTTCCAGGCAGAAGGATGATTGTTTCACCTCTGTAATCCCTGCAGAAGGGCCTGCTTCCTGACATGAGCACTAGAAGGACCTTCTAATATGTCTGGTTTTTCACTGTTATTTCCAAAAAGCCTTATGAGGTAGAAGTATGGGTTTGAAATACAGTGCTAGGATATGGAGAGCTTTAAACTCAAAATTATGGGTTGGTCACTAGCTAGAAGTTAATAAAAAAATGAGGGGTTTTGAAGAGCTGAATGTGCTCTGTGTAGGGTGGGAAAGAACAAAGCCCAAGCTGAGCATTAATACTTCACTGTTCATATATGTGCTAATTGGTAACATCCACTTTTTATCAATAAAGTTTGTATATGTGCCATAGAAAATAAAAATTGATTGTTTCCTTCTATGGTCACAAACATGTGGCGTGGTGTGCAGGGGCTGAGCTCAGCCTTTGGTTCCTCTTCTTGGGAATACCAGAGTAGGGGGCTGCAGTCCCTAAGAGACTGATTGTCTCATCTGTATTTGGACAAGGAGAAAATGTAGCAAACATCACTTGCCACCATTAATAAAGTGTCTTAAAATAGCAAGAAGACCTTTTTTAATCCAGAAAGTGCTATATTCAGCTGGAGATAATTTGATGGTAAATTACACTCTGACAAAGAAGAGTTAATCACTGACCTCAAAATTAGCTGTTGCCTAGGTACCCCTGGTCAGGCTGTGTTGACATTTATGTTGTGCAAACAGAATGCGATACCAAGCACTCAGATGTATATTCAGCGCTTTAAAAGTGGCCAGTTTTCCAAAGTGTAATGTGGTGCCTGGGACTGTAGGTTTAATGGTGGAAATGCTGATGCCAACTGGATATCATTCAGATAATTCTATGGAAGCTCCTGCAGATGCAGTTCCAGAAATGTTGTCAAAACTAAAAAAAAAAAAAAAAAAACAAAAACAAAACCCCAGCAAACAACTAAATCAAAAACCCAAAAAACCCCAACCAAACAAACAACCAAAACAACAAACACTCCACAGCATGCTTTGTTGAGGAGAAGCCATCCTGATTAAAAAAAGATGTGCAGACAGCTTTAGCAGCTAAAAATCATACACTGTAAACCTAAGTAATGTCGTTAACATGGCTTCTCAAAAGACACACTACTCTAGATAATTTTTCTTTTCCTCTGTTGTGGGATCAGACACCTCTCTGGAATGGAACCAATGCCTCCATGCAGAAAAATACGTTTGAATTTCTCCAAAGTGTGGGATTTGGTACTGTGTGACACCAAGGATTTTTGTGACATGGTGTTAACAAGGTGTACAGGGTCAAAAACTGACTGGCTGTCAGATTGCAGCAAGTGGCTGTAGGGGGAAATCAAAGCTTGTGCCTTCACTGGTGTCTCCTAACTATTATTACTGTTGTTGTTGTTGCTGTTTTCTAATAACCTGGCAGGCAGGGGTGGTGGTCAAAGCAGAGGGTTCCTCACCACCAGGCCTTTTGTACCATGACATCTTCAAAATCGTGCCTGTCGTTTTGTGCCCCTTTGCCATCCTGATCTGAAAGCACAGACAGTCGAGAAGCAAACCCTGCCTGGAAGGGGGAGTGTGATTTTGGCATCCTTAGCTGCCCTGCAAGCCTTTGCTCCCCGGGTGATTCTGGGATTTTTTCTCCCTCAAGCCAATGGATCCCTGGGAGGTGTTGAAGGAGCCGATGCCCAGCACTGCTCCAGCCACCTGCCAGCCCACTGCTCATCTCCTTGGGAACCAGCCCCAGGCACAGGCTGATGTGCCAGGTGGGGCTTGCTAATATTAGGTGTGAAGATTGGTTCATCTGCAAACCGGGAAAAGATCCACAATTCCTGATTGGCATTTCCCAGCCTCTGGAGCTCCAGATGAATTTTTTTGCAGTCTGGTTTGGGAAAAAAACCCCAGAATTTTAGAGGATAAATCGAAAGATCTGCTCTGATATTGGCCATAGCACCTACTTCTCTTCAGCCAATAGTGTGTGTTCCCATAGCAACAGGAGGAATTAATTTAATGGCATTATTAAGCCTTATTTACATGCATGCACACACACACACCTGCATGCCCTGCACACAGAGAAAGAGAATGAGATTCCTACTCCTCAGGAAGATCCCCACAAGAAGTCAGTCACAGTGACTGCAAGATCCCAATTTTTCACTTTCCAGGCACAAACCCAGAAGCTGACTGACCAGTCAAAAAAATTCAGCAGCACAGCCCCACAACAACAGGGTCCAACCTCATTCCAGTGATACAGCTGGGAGTGGGGATACCACCAGTGGAGGCTGGAAGGTCCCCCTTTCATTGCCCACCCCTCAGTGCCACCTCTCACCAGGCAGGAGGTGCCAGAAGAGAAGCAGAACCCCTCTCCCTGTGTGCTCCCTGCAGAGGAGTGGAACTGTGGCAACATTTCTGTCCCATCCATGTTTCCTTTGTGCCGTGGGAGGATGCTGCACACCGAACCTCACTGTGTTTTACCTGCTTCACCCCAGACCCAGGGGCTTTTGGGCAACCTCTGTGTCATCAAACATGAGTCAGCAATTTCCATAAGCCCCGAAGCTCTTCTTGTTTATTGACCTTCTGCTATTTGCAGTTACACATTAGCCAAATAAACTTCAGAGAGATCGTTGCTTCTCTTTGCACTTCAAAATGCTGGCACTTTAGGGTATCTCACAAAAATCTATTAATTGAGGGAAAAGACAACACCATTTATGCTCAGATACCATTCTCAAATGTTTAGTAACTTTGGTATTTAAACTAAGTATTTGAGAAAACCTTGTGAATTCCTTGTGGGAGTCAAATTATGTAAAAGCCCAGGTACTTTTAAGAGCTCTCCAAAAATGATGCTTGCTATCTGTTTGACATTTAAAATGCTAATACGGCTTTTGCTTGTGTTTATTATTTAAGGCATAGAAATATTTATTTTTAAATGCCCAAAGGGCTAGGGATGATCTCCAGTTGAAGACATTTTGTAGATTATCAAGATCAGGCAACATTCTAAATTAATTCGGATTCTCAAGCTGAAAAAAATTGTTCTTTGTTAATTTATCTGAAAGTATCCAGTGCAACTTTGGAGATGAGCCAGTCCTGCATTCCCACACATCCCCACAGCATGACCAGCAGCTCTCCTCTCTGTGAGCAGGGGAAGATTTCAGGTCTGGGTTGAAAAAGACAGGAAGCTGATTTTCAGGGAAGCATAATTTAGTGTATTTTAATGATGGTTTTTTTCTGTTTTTGAGTTCATGTGCAGTGTCAAAAGTAAGCACAAGCCTTTTTTCGTGCACTGATAGCCTTCTAATGGTGTTTGTTGGTTATACCTCACCTTCCTCTAACACTACTCTCAGTTAAGCCACAATTTTGTTACTCTAACCAGTAATTGATCTAATCTGTAATAGTGAGGGTATGTGCCTCTAGTATGGACCTGAACATTACTAGAGTTGGCAGTCCAGTGATGGTCTCCTGGGTTGCATTAGATGCCTCCGTTTCTAACACACAACTTCATTTTTATTCCTTTCCTGGGCAGTACTGTGGACTTCTAAAAAATCTTGGAAGTGAACAGCTGAGTGGCTGTAGAGGATAGTTGATGAGCAAGGGGAGGAATGTGATGCAAAGGTGACTGGCACAGAAAAACCTTCTGTTTTCTTGGACACATGGCTTTTTACACCATTGGACCTCTCCAAATGCAGGAGCTGCATCTTGACAGCTTGCTGCAGATGGACAACCAGGGCAGGGATTTAGTCTTTCCCTCATAACCCATTGTCCTTGTTCTTACCAGAGGAAAGAGTGACAGGAGCCACTGGCTCTCCTCCACCACTCCCACTGAGGTGAGAGGGGAACCTGTGCTGTGCTGCCCCTCTGCTTTCAAGGCATTGCCTGAAATTCTGGTGTGGGGATAACTTGATTTCTATCTGGGCAGCAGATGGCAAGAGGCAGCAAACCTCCATGCATGTTCTCCCATTGCCTGCTCCCAGACCTCACCTGGCTCCTTTGTGCCACCAAGTTCCCACAGATCACACCTTGGCCATTTGCAAAGCTCTGCAGAAAATCAAGATCTGAAAGCTTTGTTGCCTAAGAAATCAAAGTTATTTCAGATCATATTGTGGGGAAGAAGCAGAGATGTGGAATTTGAACACTGAAGGAACTTAATAAAATAACTCTGCTGTACCAGTAGCCCCACACAGGTAGCACCACATTAATCACATTGTGGAAGTGTGGACTCCAAACCTGTAAATCACAAAGGGCTTTAAAACTTCAAGCCCAGATTGCAGACAGAAGTGTTAATAAACTATTTGCTTGTTCTGGGTGAGTGGAAATAATGGCCTTATGTGTATTTTTAAACACAGAAGCAGACATGGGCTCATCAGTTTTGCAGGTCAACATCATGGATGCCACCTATGCAAGCAGCTACACAGAGCTACGTGGAGCAGAGATTTCGGGTCGTGGCTGTCCCAGGGCAGGTTTTTCAGTGGGTTTTACTCTTGCTGCATGACAAGGTCACTGAATAGCACAGCACTGGCTGTACCAGGAGGGGAGCTGCAAATCCTCACTCACGTGTGAAAAACCAGCCCCAGCTGTGGCTGCACCACCCTCATTTCCTGAGAGCAGAGAGTCAAGATTCTGAGGCACCCTCTTCATCAAAGCAGCAGATATAAATTTACCTTTCTTTTGGTCACTTCCCCAACCTGCTGTTATGCTTTTTGTCCTGTCTAAATTGATATTTCATGCTTGGAATTCATCCATGCTCCAAAAATATCCAGATACAGAGTGAAAGGCACTGGGTGAGTCACCAAAAATCCAAGCTAAAGAATTTAGGGATACATTTTAATTACTGTTGGCATTAATTTAATGCTAACTACAATGCTTTTCATTACACAGTCATTTATTTTTAGCACTAAAACACATAAAATATTCTTTTGGAGTACTTGACTACTAGCATATGCAAAATTCAAAAGGAAGACTGAACTGTAACCAACATGATATAGCTTATGATATTATCAATTCCTAGTATGTTGGAGTCTCACAAAGTCACAGGCAGGGAACTAGAAAAACCCAGAAAATTAAGTTGCTGGACATCAAGAACTGAAGACATCTGCTCAGAAATAAACTCAGTTCCTGGTGAATATGAGGCAGCATACTGTGAAAAGGCAAAGCTGCTGAGTTTTAAAAAGCTTGTTTGCAGGTCACTTTTAAAAAAACAGCTCTGGTCATGCCTATTTCCAAAAAATCTACTTTTGAACCTGATGGCTTAGCAAATAATCATCTCATATCAAATATCCCTTTCAAAGCCTTAATGCTGGAACATGCAGTGCTGATAGGGCTCAATATAAGCACTTAAATAAAGGTTATTATTTCTAAGTCTATGATATATTAAAATAAAGCATCAATAGGGCAACTGAGTTCAAAAGATGCTGAATAAACTTATTAGATGCTGATTCTACTAATTTTTTCCCTTCTATTAGATATCTGCAAGCCTCTAAGTCCCTCCCTGCCATAACAGTGCTGACAGCACCTTCCTCAAGAGCCCTTTAGGGGAAACCATGCCTCATTTCCAGGGATGCCAGTGCACCCCCTTCTCTTACAGTGCCAGGGCAGTGCTTTAAGAACCAGGCTTCAAAATCAATTCACACAGTCAGCTTGGAAAAATATCAGTCTTTTGTGGTCTAGCCCATCACTTCAATGCAGGTGAAATTTTGATCAGTTGCTTGATCCCCTGTTAAGAAATAAAAATAAGGAGAATCCTCATGATATTGCCCTTTCATGTATTTGCTGCAGTCAGCAGCAGCTGCAGAGGTTTTCCTTGATGCTTCCATCCTTTGAAGCTCTCACTGCACACTGTGCATTGCATTAAGTGCCTTTGAGGTCTGCACCTGGGAGTCCTCTTGCCTCTTTATGTGGAAAATCACCCCCAGAAATACATGCATGGTGTTCAGGGAACCCAACCCATGCCAAATGCAGCTGTTGTGTGGCCTGGACATTTCTGCTAATGGTGAAAACAATCAAATTCCCTTCTTCCATCTGAACAGGATTCAAACAGGGTGTGGAAAAAAGCATATACTCACTGCTGGCCATGGGGTGGATCTCTGGAGTTCAGGTGGACTTCTCTGTAGTCATCTTCAAGTTCCTTTCAGTCAGTTTGTGAGCGTGTACACTGATTTCAGTCATGGCCCTACTCTGCTGGATTTAGGTCAAAGAGCAGCCTATGCCACTGAAATCAGGATAATTCCTAGGACATAAAGGTGGTCTGAGAAGGATAAAGAAGATGGGAGTCCTCCTTTAAGGTGTTCCCATTGCTGGTTTGGTTTCATTCTCTCCCCTCTCTCGAATATTAAAAATACTTATGACTGAAAGACATAGCTGAGTTCTTTCCCTCTCAGCACCATGCTCTGGCCCTCCATCAACAAAGCACTTAGGGTTATGCTTCTTTGTAGGTATTTAGGCAGCACCATTGACAGAAATACCCATAGTACAGAGCCCTCAGGATCCAAATCAAGGCTACATGACACATGGGAGATCTTAAAATGTTTTTTTTTCCTTTCCAGCAATGATGCAGGACTCGCCCAAATGAACAAACAGAACTCTTCCATTGAAAGGCTGCCCATCTGGCTCCTCTCCTAAGAGTGCTAGGGCAAACAAGGGTTTATCTAGTTTGGATTATAATTATATAAACTCATGAAAAAACATATTATTTTACAGCATAGTACAGGATAGTGTATTGTAGTACAGCATAAATATAATATCTAACATGCATATGATATATCTAATATATATTTAAAGGGTGGACCCTGTCTTCCTCATGGCAGACAATAACAGACATTGAAGTAACAACATGAAAACAACAGCAACTCTTGAATTTTTTGCTGTCCTGCCATAAAAAAAATTTCGGCCCAAAGAGTGAAATTCAGTAAAGGCATAGCAACCAAAATCAGGATTCTGGAGATGTCAGGGAAGCATAATGGATGTCACTACCACCTACACTGCTGCTGAGAAGACAGCTGGAAACACAAGCACAGTCTGAGATGCATGTGCCTCGGAGTTTTTCATAAATCTGCACAACTCTGGGACACATTTCAGAGGAAGATGCACAGGCACTGTGACAGGTTTTATGCTCTGGTAATTGTAATGCCCGTGTGCACTGTGTTCAATGGATGATGGATTAAGTGTCACAGATTTTGCAGGATAACCTCTTTAAAAGAAGCACATTTTCAGCTCAAAATAAGTGAAAGGTAAGCTGAACCACTTCAAATTCAAACAAGATGCAGGTCAGTATTTTCCTATTGTATAATCTTAAAAATAGATGCAATTTCTGTCATTAAGTGTCGATGATTCATCCTTAACCTGGACTATTTCCTCCTCAGTTCTACTGACATTTCCCACAGCTGTGGGTTGAGCTGCCCACCAAAAGCCACTCTATCACCCCTCTCCTCTGGTGGACAGGGGAGAGAGAATATAGCAAAGAGCTCATGAGTTAAGGACAGGGATATTTCAGTGTGCCCCAGAATCTGCCTTCCCCAGCAGCTCATCCCAGGGTCATGAGGCCAGCACTGCTTGACAGTGAGACAGAAAACAGCAGGGAGATGTTGGGACAAAAGAGTGTAAATGTGTGAGTGAAAGCAAGTGAGTTATTAACACCAGGCAGATGAGAAGAAGTCATGGTGGAAAAAAAAAGGAAGGGGAGAACAATTATACCACATTCCTACTGGAATCTGAAAAACAAAAAATCCCCCGAATTTGGGCTCCTGTGTCAGAGGATGTAAGGGAAACGTATTTCACACTCTCCTTGTGTTTACTTGGTGCAGAAGGTCACACCTTGCAGCACTGTTCGTTGCTGTGGGGTCTGAAGCAATGAAGACCAAGGCCATGGACCCACTGACTTAGTGCTGGCCGTGGACCACTTGAACAGACTCTCAAAATTACAATTTGAAAGTAAAAAATATTGTCAATTGTTAAGTGAGGGAGAAAATCAGGCTTTCTTTCACCCTGCTGTGAAGGGCAGTGCCTGCAGACATAGCACCAGGACTCTGGGCAACTGCTTTTGATTCTTTCTGGTTCCCACATGGGCTTTCGCCCCTGCCTACATCCCCACCTAGAAGTGGTGGCTTTAGTATCTAGCCACTGTGCTCTGCCCAGATGAGCACAGAAAAGAAATCATTTTCAGATTGCAATGTAGGAAGAGAAGAAGAACAAGGTGGTAAAGCAAAGTGCACAGAAAGCAGGAGAGCTGTGAGTCTGGCCTGGGAAGAGGCCACTTCTTCTAAAAATACCTTTCTGATGGAAATTGATTTTATTTGCTGCATTTCCAAGGAAACTAAGTAAATGAAAGATAGGCTTTGTAGTGTATTCTTTCAGTTATTATTGCCTAATAAAGGTTGAAAACAATACTTCTGCTGCCAGCAAAAGACATCTATAGTCTGCAGAATCTTCAGGGTGTCACTGGAATGATGCCCCTGGTTAAACTGTAACCTCGCTGCTGTTAAACGTGGTGCTGCTGTGCAATGTGAGGAAAATACTGTGCATAAACAGAATGGCCTAATTCTACCCATGTATCACAGGTTTTAGAAAGTTTTTATGCTCACATTTTAAGGCTGATGCCATTCCCACTGAACTCAAAGCAGTATTCCCACAAAGCTCCATGTAAGACTTGGCACTGATATCTAGTGTCCTTACAAGTGAGGTAGATGAGGAGGCAGAGACCAAGAAATGTGTGCACTGTCCTTCTGCCACTGGGTTTCCAGAGTTAAGACTCCATCATAGCCTTTGCAGCTGCAGCCTCCCTTTGTGTTGGTGTCATTCAGAATGAAGAATGTTCTACCCAGACTGAAGTGAGAGCAATAGTTTTTAGGCACAGTTAAAGCAAGTAGCAAGTCTCCAACCCCCCCACCCCGAGGTTATTGGAAGACTATCTGAAAGAGAGACCATGGAGTGCAGCATGCCAGCATGAACTAACTACAAAGCACAGAGGGGAAAAGGGAATGAGGGAGTGAAGAAGGCAGCATGAGTGTGAGGAAGCTCAACAGCCACCTTGGCAAGGAGCAGACTGTCAGCAAAGAGGATGTTTACAGTCTGGAAGTCAGGATTCAAAGAGCAAGTGGCTGGCATGAATCTGCACTACAGCCCCTTGAGGTAGGTAAAGGCTGAGAATACAGAACACAAGGACCAGTTCTCAGCATAGATGAGAACTGGAGACTTCCTGCTCGTGCTCCTGCAGTTGTTGAGTTACAAACAGGACAATGTGCAAAATGATCCTAAGCTGAGTGCAAGTGTATGTTCTAAAATCCCAGCACTGAAAAGTATTGGCTTTTTTTTTTTTTTTTTTTTTTTGGATCAGTAAAAAAAAAGGAACTAAGAAATAGAGAAATATTCATTACACACAAATATCAAAGCTCATTAATTTCTTTATAGGGATGTTGTGATTGCTCCATAATTAGAAGCTGAAAAACAACTTATGCTTATGAGGGATGCATGTAACTTCCCAGAGTTACAGCACTTACACTGAGGATAAATATTTTTCAGGAGATTTACAGACTAAGCTAATAATCAGCTCAAACAGTTCCTTTGAAAAGAAATCATACTGTATCAAACACTTTGTAATACTGACAATGCTTTAATGGTATTTTTATTTTGCACTGGAAAACTTATGCTCTAACAGAAAATAAAACAGTTCAGCTTCAAGGAATTCTGTGGGAAAAGTGATGCTCTTTCAAAATGCTTCCCACCTCCTGCTGTGACCAAACACAAGCTGGCCCATCTCTGCTGCCTGTCCCTGTGTGCTGACACACAGCTGTGCAGGGATGCTCAGCCTGGAACTCACTGAGAATACAGGCGGGGTCTGGGAATGTTTTCCTGTCGTGGGTGAAGAGCTGTTGGAGATTTCAGAGGACAATAGGAGAGAACTGAGATAGTCCTAAGAGATTTTGAGCCTTTGATAAAGGGGGGAAAGAGACACTTCATGTTTATGTCTCCTCAGGGTTTTTTAGAACAGCCTCTCCTCTTACAAGGAAGTGATGAAGTGGCCCTAGAAGGGTATTTTGGGACTGCGCCCTCAGCACTTGGACCTTGCTGCAATTTCAGTCAGTGACAACCTGTTGAAAGCATGGAAAGGATTTTAGCTGCCTTTATGAACTGCAACCTTTATTTCTACAAGCACAGCTAATAGCCAAATCACTGAAAAAAGAAAAAAAAAGGAAAAAAACCCCAACAAACAAACAAACAAACAAACAAACAAAACCTAAAAGAAGGAAAATATTAGGGGATACAATCAGACATCTAATTCCAAATCAGCCCAAATGTGGAGTCCAGAAAAAACAATGAAGGAACAAACTAATGCCTAGAAGAAGAATTAGCAAGAAACACATCCTTAACTAAACTTTTCAGCTTCACATTTGCAACTCTAGACCTGGAAGGTGAAGAGATGTTTTGCAATTGCTCAGAGCAGGAATTGTGGCCCTGTGCTCAGACCCATGGTACTGAAGATGTGCAGGAAGATCAATAAAATCAATAATAGCAACGATATGTAGAATGAAAGCAGGCAAAACTCTGTGTATCTAAGTTATAAGAAAAGAAATCTAAAGGGGACATCTGCAAAAACAACTAACTAATGCAGTATTTGTGCTACCACCGTATGCTCTGCATTTAACAAATGGGAATATAATAATTCACCAACATCTAATAAATGGAGGAGATGAGTATTGCTGGTTAAAACAGACAACAGATTTAGTGATCTGGGGAACACTGAGTGCTGAACATCCAAAAGCAGGATACATGAGTTAGATGAGGTTCAGGTAGTATTCATATGGCAGATAAGTGAAGATTCCTAATTGTGACCAATTACTTCTGATCAAAAAGGCAGGTAACTCATCTTCAGGTGAATGACACTTTCCTGAGCTTCAGGCAGAGTGAAGCTCTCTCAGAAACTTCCCCATACGGCTTTTGCTCAGCAGGCTGCAGTGCAAACACTCTCCAAAACCAGCATTTTGAAGGGAAAGCATTTATTAAGTGGGAAGTGGCTAATTCTGTGGAGTCTCTAATGGTATAAATGTTACTGGAGAAGCCATTCTATAACATAATGCTCATCAGAGATTCAAGCCAAGGCAGCAGATGGAGAACACGCTGTCAGCAGGCAGAGGAGAAGCAGAGCTAAGCTTTGTGAGTCCCAGGGGAGTCCCTGCATGAGGCTCCTGACATGGGTAGAGAGGTCACCATGACCCATCAGCAATGGAGACAGACAAAATCCTGTTTTGTCCAAAGCCAGTGATGATTGACAAGCTTCTGTAACCCTGAGCTGCCTGTTCTCTGGCCTGGCTGGTGATAGATCAGAAGTCCCATCTACCCCTGACAACACAAGGTAGCCCTGAGGTGGGACATGCCCTAATTTTAGAGAAGCACTGTACCAGAGGAGTATCTAGCTGTGTCTGAAATAGATGAGACAGAGGTGCTTTTGTAATGGACCCTCTAATGTAGCTGTTTACTTATCTCACAGCTCTGCCAAGTTTTATAAAGGTTACTGAGGGACTCGTCTAATTTTAGCTTTTTAAGTGCAGGTGTTTTGGCTAAGTCAAATGTTATGTATGCTCCTCCAAGGAGGCACAATGGGGAGAAATGAACTCCTGCAGAGGGGTAACTTCTTGTCTCCCAAGAGAGGTGCTCTGAGTCACCTCTGGAAGCCCTCCTCTCTGTTTATAGCCTACCTTGCTTTGATGCCACTGTCACCAGGTAAGGGGGAATTCAGATGGTGCTTCAAATCAGCCTGCACCTCCAGAAAGCTGCTCTAGAGGTTTTTGTGCAACACTTAGCAGGACATGCCTGCTAGGTCAAAATCTGATCCCTTACATAGTGTGTCCAGGACACAGCCCCCTTCTCCTACAACACCCCAGAAGTGGAGAGCAGTGAGATGAGACTGAAGCCTTGGGGGAAGCCCAGTGTGCATGGCTGAGTTACAACAGCATGTCCCAAGGACATTGCACAGGGCCAGCTGGAGACACTTGTTAATGAGAATCCTGGTACACAGAGAATCAGAAATGTGACCTTTGGAAATTCAAATCAGGCTTGGCACATGTGTCTTCCAAATGACTGCTGTGACTCCCGTCAGGGCTCATGTGGATATGGGGCATGTCTCAATGGCAGGCTTGCGGCTCGTTTTCCACGTGCAGTGACCCCGGCTGCTCCCTGCCACAGCAGCACCAGCCCTCTGCTCCACGTGTCCCTGAGCGTGTTGGGCCATGCTCACACACTGAGCTGGGCTCTGCGGCCCTGGGAGCTCTGGCTCTGCACCCTCAGCTGCCCATCCGGCCAGCAGTGTGTGCCCAGGCGTGTGCACAGCTCTTCTGCAGCTCCTGGCAACTGAACTGCAGCCTCCCTGACACTCCACTCTTCCCTGTGCATCAGCTTGCTTATTCAAATACACCTCACTGGTGCCCAGCCCTCTCTTTTCACCCAGACGGCTTCAGCTCTTCCCTTATTTGCCCTTTTCCTTTCCTCTTGCCTCACTGAGATGCATTTCAGCTCTTGCTCACCCCTGGTATTAAGCCCACTGTAAAGGACTGTGATTTATGTGGAAAGAAGAAGGAAAAAGGGAAAAAAACCCTAAAAACCTCCCTGTACAAAGGTTATCAGAGCACCTGGGGAAAAGGATTTTCTACCAGCTAATTGGTGTAACTCTTCCTTAAAATCCTGCCTCTCTCAGGAAAAGTTTTACTGAGTGGTCCCTCTCTTGCTAAGAAGGGAGTTCATGAGCCTACAAAATACCCTTGCAAGCCGTGGAGGAGAAAAACAATAAAAAAATCCCTCAAAATATAGTGTAGAACCTTAAACTCAGCATCAGGTTTCATAGCTTAGACTTGTGAGCATCTGAGTCAATATTCCAATAGTCTGATCTGGGAAAAACCCAGGAAAAGAGTGGCACGGGATATTTAATTTTATTATGGGAGAAGTTATTATGGGAGTTCTGGTCTGTGGAGAATGTCTCCATGCAAGGTTTAAGAGAGTCAAAATCTTATCAATTTCTTTAGTTTCTCCTTTTATTTTCTCCTCTTTATATAATCCACATTGTATTTCCAGGGAAGTAGTTGAACAAATTAAGAGAAGTTACATTCTCTCATTGATGGCAACTCAGAATACATCAGTAATAAAATAAGCAAGACAGTGTATTAGAATTACAAAGTTTTGCTTCAAGAAGTGAAAACTCCAAAAGGATGAGATGGATATAGTGGGAAAACTACAACTTGTGGCACAGTCACATGTGAGAAGAAGGATTCTGAACCACAGATGTTGAAAAAATCAAACACACTACCAAAAAATCAGAAGAAAAATAAGGGAAATAAACAAAAGATTTAAAAAGGAATATAAATGTTCTAGTCAAACCTCGGGTCATGCAAAGAGCATCTTTCTGGGGGAGCAATACATTGTAACACCAAACATTGTTTTTCATGCCTTTTCTCAGCACTCTCTTGCTTGGTTCCACTGAACAGATCAGCAGCTGCAATGTTTTTTTTGGTAGCAGGTAGATTTAAGAACTCCAGAAAGGAACTGCTGATTATCAATATTTTCAAGGGCTGTAATTTCAATGTATGATTTTTTATTATTAATATTTTATAACTTTATGCACTGGTTTTACATTACTTCTAAATCACCAGCAAAAGTGACAACTTTAATTAGGTTTTTAAATTTATAAAAGACAGAAAGAGGCATTTTGAAGCCAAGCACATTGTATTTTTCCCTATCAGCCTCCAGGCAATCACTTGAATTGAAACTATGCCAGCAAATGGAACACTCCTGTGTACATACCTCAGTTTTACCCTCAGTGAACTAGACTTATTCATGTAATTACTGATAGGGTGTAACCCCTAAGGAGAATGAAATGATCTCCTGAGTGAAGCTGGTATTTCCTCTGACTGGAAAACATGACCATTTGACAGGGCATATGCTTTGGAGTTTATACAAATGAAGGCTAGCCCAAGTCTCTGAAAGCCAAGAGAACCTTTTCCTGGATGATGCAGAAAAATCTCAAAGTCAGTAACAAAACAGAGAGCTGACACAAGTGTCACCCCAGAATTATACACAGCTCTTTTGCTTCTTCCCCCTGGTAGCTGTGTGGGTGTTGAAAGGTCCTATTTCAGGATCACAGATGAGTCCCTCTGGAAAATCAAGAACAAAAAGTCAGTGGGTTTGCAAGTGGATGCAAGACTCACAAGGAAGGGAAACTACCAATAGAAATTGTGGAAAAGAACAGGTCCACTCAGACCGTTGAGATTACTCAGGGTTAAGCTGGGAGTCTTGCTTTGTGCATTGGCCTTTTTTTTTTCTTTAAACAAGCCTATTGAAAGTTGACATTGGCACCCTGAAGGATTCTGAACAGCTGCTAAGAGTATGCTGATGGTAGATCACACAAGCCATCACTGAGTTGTCATTCAGCTCTCAGAACTGTAAACCAACCTCCTTTAATCCTCTTCTTTGAGGAGTATCTGAACTGATGAGGCTAGAGCTGTACAATTATTACTATCCCTAAATTTTGCAACATCACTGGTTACTGAAAAGGGAGTTTCAACTTTTGAGTTATCTGTGGGTAAGTGGCACACTTTCAAGGGTAACTTATGAATTACCAGTATCTATCAATAACAAAAGTAAGGTCTGTGATAGTCTAGAAAATATTCCATGCGATAGTTTAAGTGCAGTAGGGAAAGTGTGTGTTTTTCTCATTAAGACACAAACTCCAGCTCTACATTTTTTCAAAGCATTTATTCCTTCTAATTATTTTCATATTGGGCAAAAGAATTCAGTATAGGTTTATTTTTCCAGAGGAAAAAACATTGACGATTGCAATGAAGTATTAGCTAAAGTCCAAATTCATTCTTGCATCTCCTAAAATACAACCATTTGGCTCAAAACAATTAACAAAAGAGAATAGACACCAAAATGCTTTGATAGCTCAAGGTACCATGTTCTCATTGACTGCATACAAGTCCTTCCCTGTGACACACAAACTTGTATCACAAGAAATCTTTTTTCCCTTTACCCACTGCATCTTTTCTTATATTGAATTACTGACAGAGGTGCAACTGCATAAAATATTCAAAGATATGCAACCATGTTTGCAGTGAGCAGCCACAAATCTACAGTAGCTGCCTGAAAAGCAATTTACTGTGAACACAAACATGTTCTCTACATCTGTTACATTCAGTTGGCTATATCTCTAAGACAGTCATTCCACTACTCCAGAAAATTCTGAAACATGGTCTGTACAAGCTTGTGGAACAAGATGTTTTGTCAAGAATGCTGC
The DNA here is from genome assembly GCA_030060385.1 of Muscicapa striata striata. NCBI lineage: Eukaryota > Metazoa > Chordata > Aves > Passeriformes > Muscicapidae > Muscicapa > Muscicapa striata. The sequence goes on from JAREIS010000309.1 coordinate 734,068, forward strand.
TGATATTGTCGGTCTTCTTCAAGGCAAAGGCCTACAAGAATTGGGAATTTTAGCTTGCAATTGCAAACAGTAGGCTTCCCCCCTTCATTTATTTATTTATTTATTTATTTATTTATTTGAAAAATGTTTTACTCACAAGCCCAAAAGAACCTATTTAGACACCTGCTGCCTCTTTACCTCTTATGCAGCACAGGACATGATGTTCAGTCTTGCCTGACCCGCCTACTTCTTCCTCTTGCACAATCACCCCAGCTGATCCAGTCACTTACCAACACCCCTTTCCCTGGAGACTCTTGGCTTGAACCCCAAGGCATCTCACAGGAGCACAAACACAGGGATGGGAAGAGTATGCCTCAAAAGCACAATGTCTGTTATACAGAAAAATGGCAGGATGGTTTGGCACTCTCTAAGTGTCCAAACCCAGTAATGTGAAGAGCATTGCCTCACTTGCAGATGCAGTCATTATGGGGCTCTCTCAGACTCCTACTAGAAACCTGTGATAATTAGTCACAAGCCATCCTCACCCTGCAGCATGTGGCACAGATTCTGCAGCTACCAGCACCACTGAGATCAGTTTTGACACATATTAGGGTTACAGAGTTTATTAGTGGTGATGCAAATTTTGATTTTGACATAAGCCACATACTTTTGACTTTTGCTTAAGAAAGCAGAAAATTGCAAGCAGTCATTCCAGCACTCACTTTGCTAAAAACCTCAAGAAATATCAGAAAATATTCTGCTGTAAAAGAAGATTCTTTTCTGTCAGGGAAGAAAGAGGAAGAAAACTATTCTCTTCTGATTCTTGTGTACAAATCACTCCAGTTTTATTAGCAAACATAACAATATAAGAAATTAATATAAAAAACCCTAAAGATGCCTTATTTTCTTTGCTACAAATTGCTACATACTCTCCAGTGACTCTGGGTGCTCTGATTATTCACTTAGTCTCTTAGGATACACTCTCAGCTAAAAAGTTATTAGATAACCTTTAAAATCAGATATGAAACCACCTTTTCCCCTTAAGCACAATACAATAAATGGATAACAGTAAAGAATAATAAATAGAAAAGTTAGTAATAAATTCATTACTGCAAAAAAACCAAAACTAGATTTCCTTTCTAAAATTATTTTTGTGACTTATCAGTACAGTAGATTTGGCAGGAGAATCCAGCTTGGATTTACATGTATCTGTTTCGAATGTACTCTCTATACATGATGAAGTCATCTCTTCCCAGGGGCTGCACGTTTCCTCTTCCAGCCTGAATGTGTGCATGGAAAATCTCTATTGATTTCCAATCAGCTCTTGGAGGCTGGACTTCGTAAATATTGTCTTGAGAAAAGGAGGAGATAGGTATTCTGGAAAAAAACAAACATGCAGAATATTTGGAGCTTTAGGTAAAAATTTTCCACAGAGAGAGAGGAGTATTTCTTTTCTTTGAAATATACAGGAAAGTCAATGAGAGGGCAAGTCCCCAGTAGATCATTCATTTACCTAGATTTTTATCACTACTGCAGACCTGATAAGACCCAGCTTTCCAAGTAGGGTAATTAGGTAAGTTGTCATTAATCCCATTACAGAATGCCTTCTCACTTCCCTTTGCCCTGCCCTCATTTCTTCATTCTTCCTCAGATCTGCTGTGGTCAGTAAGTACCCCAGCTAAAGTAGATCTGTGCCATGCATTATAGCAGATGAAAGAAAGACTTCATTGAGCTACTGAGCTATCCACTCAGTAGCAATTATAACAAGTGATTATACTCTGAGCCAACACAGAGAAAGGATTAATTAGGCAAGAATTTTCCATCTAATTATCAGGAAATAGACAATTTATTATAAGCAATAGCACTTAGATATTTTATGAAAATATTTTTAAAATAATCTTCCTTTAACAAATACCATACTTGAATCCTAATATGCACGTATTTTTGGGCTCAAAACTTCTCAGGTAAGAAAGTAAAGTGGCAACTTACTGTCAAAGCTCACTACTTCATAAAACAAACATCGAGCAGCCCAAATGCAATGAAGATTCAGATATTAGCATCATTGCCATATTCTACAGAAGCTGCAGTCATGACTCACTATCTGTGTGCTTTTCAGGAGATAAGAAGTTATTTTTATGTGTAGAATCTCCTCTTTTGAAGGTAAAAAAACAAGTAGGAACTGGAACACTTAAGCAAAGGAAAAGCCCTTCTAAAATAAAATGCCCTAATAAACTCCTACTTGCATTATGGGGACACACTAATGTTTGACACTGTTTCTAAATGAGGATCTCCATTAAAAGTGGCAAGACCTCTTGCTCCCTCATTTTACAGCCTTTTATTTTAGTAAAATATATTGTATTTCAGATGTTTCATCATGACAGTTCATTAGTTTTAAAAAATTACTGCAGTGTGTCAGGTAGGATATACTGTGCCTAATATTCCACTACAACTGGAATATGGTATATAAACCAAAAAGGTTTCCAGATAAAAGTAATACTTTCCAATTTTATATTTCAACTTTGCATAGCCATACATTCATTTGATTACTCTTTGACTGCAATGATAGAATTACTTATACAAGTATACTATTGAACTTGAGACAATAAAATCACTGGTCACCCACAGAGTTTGGCTGCATACTCTAAAATTTAACTTTTTTTTTCTCAACAAATTGATAGTTTCTCCTCATTATCACTTCTAGGTTATTTAAGTTTGGTGTTGTCAGAACTGGTAAAAAACATTAGTCTGGATGCTTTAGAAGTAGATTGCTTTTCAGAGCATCCATAGTTTCTGCATTACTTATTTAACCACTGTAAAGCATCCAAGCTGAGACTCTAGCAATAGCATTTGACACTAGCACACTGTACTAACTTACCAATGTCACTATCTAACAACAAAAGATGTCACTTACTCAAATGTAACTGGTCTGTCTGGTCCACTAGCAAGTGGACAATTAAGTAGAGCAAAACAGAGCCATAACACTGAATTGATGCCTTCTCTATTTATTGATTGGTTTCTAAAGATATGACATTTCTGAAGCACTAATGACTCAAAAAATCCTTTCCTTAGGTACAATGGAAGCTGGGCAGCAAAGTGCATTTCATTTTGAGCATTTAATAACTGAATCTCAATTTTCCTCCTACTTGCATCAACATGATAAAAATATATTGAAAGAACCGCATGTTCATGCATGCCAACTTTGATTAATAACCGTGTATTAAGCTGTAACTATTTGTAGAGTGCTTATATTATCCAGTCATTTAATTAAAAGTCATTTCTTTAACATATTCGTGTAAAAATCTATTCTACTTAATAAGTTTAATATCTTACAATGGTCACGAAGGAGAGCACGTTATTTATGACTTGGCTATCAGGTTTCCCTAGAGACCTGGAGTTTTATGGCCTGCCAGTGAAAATTACGTAGATAGGAACATAAAATTTACGTCATGAGGGACAGCCTCTTGACACGCAATTTTCAATTATTTTCATGCCACTTGTGAGCAGGCTTCCTGGTGTTATGGTTTAACCAAGAGTATCATTGTCTCTACAGTAAAAGATACAGTTAAAACCTTCAGTTATAATGAGGATATTCCATGCTTACAAGGAATAGTGCATGGTAATGTGGATTAGTTCTCAGACACACAGCAGTCACCAAAAAGCCACTGCATTTGTTTCAGCATTGATTAGTTCTCCTCAAGTCTCTGCAGTGTATCCAAAAAGTAAACAAAATGTACTTTTTCACCTTGTTTGAATCCTAAGCAAATATCCGTGAAGATGATCAGAGGACTAGAGTACCTCTCCTATGAAGACAGGCTGACAGAGTTGGGGTTGTTCAGCACAGAGACCAGGAGGCTCCCAGGGAGACCTTATAGCACCTTCCAGTGCCTAAAGGGGGCTGCAAGAGAGCTGCAGAGGGACATTTTTTTAAAGGGTATGAAGTGATGGGACAAGAGGGGGTGAAAGTGTGATGAAAGAAGACAGGTTTAATTTAGGCAGTAGAAGGAAATCCTTCACTGTGAGGTCAGTGACGCACTGGAACAGGTCACTCAAAGAAATTGGGGATGTCCCATCCCTGGCAGTGTTCAAGGCCAGGCTGGATGGGGCATTGAGCAGCTTGGTCTAGTGGAAAGTGCCCCTGTCCATGGCAGAAGGCTGGAACTGGATGGTCTTTAAGAGTCCTTCCAACCCAAAGCATTCTGTGACCTGAGCTGAAGCACAAGCACTGGAGACAGCTTGGACCCTGATGCATGCACCAGCCACACTTTGGTACAAGGATGTTTAAGTGTGCCCACACTTTTCTTTTGTGCTACAGGGAATCAAAACACTCAGTTCCCTTTTCAGGCGGGAATAAAGTTTCTTGTACTCCTAGATAAATGTATGAAGTCCACTTGAAAAGGCTTTGAGAATGTATTTTTACAACAGTATTATTTATATCATACCGAAATGAATACTAGGGAATTAGGAACAGGTGCACTGTGTCAGCCAACAGTAATTACTACAGTACTTAGAGTCTCTCTTCATACAAATTATAATAGATTGTGCTAAAAGTAGTCCAGCTCTGTTTAGCTCTCTCACTTTTTCCTTCATGGAATTTCTAAGAACAAAAAGAAAAATTTCAATATCCTTCCACGTCCTCCACTCAAATTCAGTATTATTTCACTGCATCACTCTGGTCCCTGTTCAAGTTCCCATTTTTTATTTATAGTCTATACTTACAGTTTCTAAATTTAATCCAGAACCTTCTCTTCAGTATTTATACAATTCATATTTAAATTCCTAAATATCACTGCAGCGACATAAGAAATATTTCTTCTTTTGTAGTGGTTTCATGTACTTGATTAAAATTATCAAGTGTTTAAAATTGTGAAATGTGGGGTTATTAAAAAAAAATTTCTTGAGAAGTGGGGAAAAGACAACTAACCTAAGCCTAAATTATATCTCACTGCTGACATGAAACCAAAGTTTTAGATTGAGTACTTCATTTTACTACGAAAAGAACTAGGCTTTGATTGCATTTGCATCATATATGAAGCAATCACTGGAGAATTAGATTTGTCAGATTATTTTTTTAATTTAAAAGGCATCTAACATCAAATTAATGAAAGTTAGTATAATTTTTCAATTTCTTCAAGCGCTCCTTGAGGTGCAAGCTATGCCTTAGTTGCTGTTACTGAAAACCTTCCCTCTCTCTCTAATCTTAAATACACTTTTGTTCACTCTATTTTATCTCTAAAAAGTTAGTATTCTCCAAGGAAATTCCTGATTCAGAGCAGCAATTCAAACAGTAAGAGAAAGCTTCCTTGTTTCAGAGTTGAACAACATGCCTTTTAAGAATGGCTACATTTATGACTTTAACTAAAAGAACAATCTGTCACCATCCAAACAGTATTAAAACATTTTTAAAAAGCTACAGAACAAAACCCAAAGAAAATTTTTAAGGTGTCTAGGGATATACTGTAATAAAAAAGAAATTACCAACTCTTAGATACCCTATTTCCTCTCTGATCTGCACAGAGGATGTTTGGTAGAACTGGCAAGGAGAGATCATCTACATGACTTACGAGTAGTGACAGGATGCACAGATTTGTGTGCCCTACGACTTTTACACTTCTACTATTCAGAAATACATGGAAATTACACTTGGGAAAAGAGAAAAATTAACATCTGACTATCCCAAAGCCACCAGAATTATGTATAGCGATTCTAATGTATTCATTTTAAAGTAGCTCAGCACTGGGAAAAAATTTACATTTAAAGGGGTAAAAAAGGAATGATTATCTTCTACACTGTCTTACATGCTGGGAGACGTTGCAATTACAAAAAAGAAATCACCTTCATTCATAGCAAAAATATTATTCTTCTTACAAAATATTTTCTTAAGAAACATGTCCATTTAAAACATTCAGGCCTGCTCTCTCATATTGAAAAACATTTTTACAGTTTGCCAATCTAATTTACTACTTTAATACCCATTAGGCATGTTTTATTATAAAACTACAGGCTCATTTACCTACAAATGTGGTATCACCACTTTAAATGTAGCTAATACCAAGTGACTAAACACTGCTATTAGACAGTACTGTCGCATAAACAGCGTTACATCTGTTTCATGTCATTCTTTCTCAGGCCAACTGAGACTCACTCAGTCTCTCTCCCTACTCAGGTAAAAATGCTGTGTTCAAGGTTTCCTCACTTCACCAGCACAGAGGGCTGGACAAGAGGCAGTGCAGGAAAAAAAGTGGAAGCTTCTGTAAATCAATGGATTGAAGAAAAGCTCTTGCAGTTGTACGAAGTGGCCAAGCTATTGGATAAAGGATCATGTACCCCAGCGACAGAAGTAAACAAAATTCTGCCTTGCCTTGGTGAAAATTTAAGCTGCCTACAGTACAGGAAGATGTCAACTGGTAAGGTAGTACTTGATCACCTAAACTGTAAGACCTGGTTCAATATTAGTAAGACATTTGGGTCTTTTTATGACCCTTTTTATACACTAGCATTAAGAAGATTCAAATGCAACTTTGAATGTTTTTACTGAAGAATATGCAAGGAGAAATTGCCCTCTAAACTCAGTAGATTCAGCACTTTCTGTTCATTCAGGATTGCTTAGACTTTTGAATACAAACCCCTTGATACAACAAAAACTAAAAAAAATGAAACAAAAAATAAGACTCCTCAAAAGAACATTAAAAAAAAACAAACTCCTAAAAACCCAAAACTCCCAAAAAACCAGTTCTTCATGCTGTGCATTGAATCCCCTTATGCAGTAAAGAAAATGGAAGTGTGCCTCTCAAGAAATTTAACATCAAATTCATCTGATCATCTTTCATATCTAATGACAAAATAAAATCAGGCTAAAAGGAAAAAGAATACTTACAAATTTATGACCTTATCCAAGGGGCGTTTTGAACAAAATTGGTGGCTGCCCTTGTCTTGTTTATGCTGACTCTGTCCCAGCTGAACAAACCTGTAAAAAGCAGTAGATCGAAGAATAAATCAAAGAAATAAAAGAACTATCCCCAAAAAATCATCAAACAAAAGAAAATGACACTAAGAAACGAGATTTTGAGTCACACTATGTAAGTCACTGATCATGATGCACTTCTCTGGTGAACAAGAGAGATTTTTAAAACTTCATAGAGGATGTATTAATGAACTCAGAACCTCCTTTAAAAAATATTTGCTTATCAATTGGTGTCACCTAGTAAATCATGGGAAGAAACAGGCAGCCCTCTACAGTCGACTTCCTATGTCTTTCTCAAAGCAATTAGTCAGAGGAATAGCCTATGGAAAAATCAGCAAAAGACAAAATCTCTCAAGTTTCAGATTTAACTTAGTCCTCTGCTGAATTCAATCTAGTTTATTCATCTGAAATGCTGTTAGTCCAGACCACTTATTTACAAGCACAACATTTTGGGACAATTTCTCCATCTCCAAATATTTGCTGGAAGACGCTGCCCATGGAAAATACTGTCATGGCTTTTTTTTCTTGGCAATGTAGTGGAATAAAATCTTCTGAAAAGTAGTTTATCACTAATCTTAGTCACTCAGCATAGAAGGAAAAGTCAGACAGTTTCAAATGTAAATATATGCAGCTATCTTGCAACCAATTTGTTCACTCTCCAACACAGCTGTGCCACTGAAAAGACAAGTAAATGACAGTTGTGATTTACTAGTTTAGTTTTCTGAGGCAGAGGGTTTTTCTTAACAGTGAGCTTCCATATAGCTTAAGAAGTTTTACTTAAGAAGTAAAGAAGGTGTACTTCAGGAATATTTACTACATTTTAACAAGCAACTATTACCAGTGCAAAACCAATTGCAAAAAAGAGTGTACAGAAGTCAAATGAACAACATGCTCCTAAACAACTTTTTGCAGCTTTTATTTCTGCTCCATTCAGATTCTATTCTGTAGAAACAAAAGCCTCAGAGACAAGCAACATCACTTTGACCATTAAAGTAATAAATACTTATATTACTAAATAAGAGAATTTTAAGTGGAAATCAAGATAATTAAGATCTTCTAGTACAGGAGCCTGCTATTGAAACCAACTTTAAAAAAAACCAAGGCAAACCAATTGTATAAGCATTTTAATGAATTGCTTCAAATTTTTCAGTATTTTAAAAGTTACAAGACCTAAATGCACAAAGCAAGTTTCCTGACAACTTTCAGGAAGATAGCACGCACAGTTGATCTGCAGCATACATCCTCAAATTATTTGAGGGACTTCCTGTCCCTTCCAAATTCAACCAATCTGTGCTTCTGTGATTTCTGTTTTGATGAGAATTATCTCAGCCATCGGTGAAAACAGGCTGAATAGATCCAAATGACTTTCAATTTGTATTTGAAAGTAGGCTTAATACAGATGCAAAGCAACTTAACCTGAAGCACCTTGAATCTTCAAGACCCTAATCCTAATGATGAAAAAACATGTAATATGTCCAGCGATGTGACATGAAGTCAGGATCTTACATCCCTATTTCCCTTATCACAGTAACAGAAAATGGCTTGATGTGAGAAATGTAATCATACTGTGAAAGAAATTGCTGCTATTCTCAAGTGATGTACATTTTGGAAAGTATAGATTTTACTGACATCCTTTATTACATAAATCAGCACACCAGACCAGAAATAGCACTGTGTCTTGTTAGCTAAAAGAGATAAAGAATTTGTAATTTTTTCTATTTTTAAAACCTGCATTGCTTGAAGGAAATGAAATAAATGCAAAGTTTGTCTTTTTTTTTTTCTTAAAAAGGATATAAATAGGGAGCTTCAAAGCCTCCAAGGGGTTTACAGTTTTACATTAACAATAGACTGAACATTACTCCAACCTGAAGAAATTATAAAATTGAAAGTAGCTGTAATTCTGGATGTTAACACAGAATTGTTCATCTGCACAGAGAGACTCGCAGTAGATACCACCTCACACTGGGCCATTTTCAGAACCACAATAACTACCTGCTGTATCAAAGGATAGTTGTCAAATTTGCATCCATCTTCTAGGGTTAAAACAAAAAAAGAAACAAAGGTAGAGGTATAGATTGAGGTAAAAATTTCAGATATAATGAGAAACATCCTCCTTAACCCTATTCAAGTGTAGTACCTTCAAATGACTCAGCTCGTAGGAAATAAGTAGAAATGGGAATTTTAAAGAACAAAAGGCTACAAGAGAAAGAGCTACATCTAAAGAAAAAGTAAGAGTAAAATAATTTTAAATAAGAAATAAAAATGCTTTCAATGGATTAATTAAGTCAGATTGAAACACCACATATCACCAAATTAGATATCACAGTAAATTAAAAATTCCCTTAAAAATTGAAAAGGTTCCAAATATAACAAGGTAGCTACTGCTATTACACATTAGAAAATAAAAACAAATGCACACAAGGCCATTTCAATGCATGTCTCACAAGTATTCACTTCAATATACACAGTGTTTTCCTGAGATGAAGTGTAAATTATTCAGACCCCTTTATGACATCACGTTAAACAAAAAGACAACTTCTATTATTTTATATGCATTTTTACAGAATAAGCTATTTCATTATGACTGACTTGAACTGGAGTAATTCAACACTTAAAAAATGCAAACCCCACAGGTTACAAAGCTTACAATCATGGAATTATTCCTGTGAAATTTACTTATGAATTTCTAGGATTATATTAAGTGATAGGTATTTCTTTTGAAGCATCTTTCATTTGATTTAAGCTCCAAATTTTGCTTTCAGAGACATCTGCATAGCTTCCACTGAAATCAGAATTGTTACAAACTGCTGAAAACAGTTGGATTTTGAAAGAGATAGCATATATAGGCAAATTTCTTATTTAAATAAGTTTAATCAAAGGCAGCACTTTGACAAAATGCACTCAACTAGCTCAAATCATCCTTTACTGATTACCACTGGAAATTTATCTCACCTTGCATATATTGCAAGATCATCTTCTGAAGGGATATCTGAAAGATTGACTCCATACACATCTTTTGTTGATTGCACTACATTCTGGAACATAAGAAAGTTTCAGATTAAGAATAGCTTAACAACATCCAAAGAAACTTTGCACTTAGAAAGAACTTCCTTACAAACCAAAATATAATTTCAGAAGTGCAGACAAAACCAAATGGGTTTCTTACATCCACAGCAATCTTAGCTTACACATTTTTTTTTTAGAAAATAATCTATTAAAAACATTAATCAACACATTTATTCGACGAGTAAAGATTTCTTGAAAGATACCATCAGCTAAAGCAACATATTAGGAGAATAAATTATATTCACAGAACATAATGGTGTAGTTATTAAATTCTATTCTGTGTTGAAACTTAATATAGAATAAATCATATTAGTTCAGAACATGCTCCCACATTTGTTTTTACATTTCTTGCTCTCAATTCTGCAATAATTACAAACCTATTGAACAAAACTATTTTTATTTTATACATTATGCAATCGTGTCAGTCAACTATAACAAGGAATCAGTGCACATGCAGTAGTTCACTAACTGTGTCTAGGGATTCAGTGCTAAACTGAGGGGGATTTTCTGACAAGACACATATGACTGTGAGTCAAATATAAAGGCAGTTTTCTCTTAATTCAAGACAATTCAAAGTCAAAGAACTTCAGAAAGGTATATCCTGACCAGAAGTATAAATGCATTTTTTATTAACTTCCCAGAGATGTGAAAAGAAAGGAATTAGCTTTTTGAATTCCTCAGATAATAAGGAATGACATGAAATAACAATGCAAATTATGACTAAAATTCAATGCATGAAAACGTGCTAATAAATTGGAATATATTTCTTCATTATTAAAAAGTCAGAATAGCTCACCGAATTTTTAAGCCATTGAAATTCAGTATTTCAAGTCATACTTAGTGTTTACATACACCTTTCATTTAAGCATCTTGAAAATCTAAAAAGATATCTTAGGTCTGAGTGCTGAACTGTGTTCAAAACAGAGGGAAAAACTGATGTGAAATAAATTATGCAATAGTAGGAATCAAAGAATAAAGTTTCAACTTGGATGTTTGTTAGAAAAATCTAGAGACAATCTGATTTGCTGGAGAACAGGTACTCTGTTATTCAGACATAATGGAAAACTTCCAGATAAAATACTTTGCATAAACACAAATAAATAAATGTGCTTGTAGGAAGAAGACACTATTGCAGGCTGAAAATCCATTATCTGAGAACACACAACCCTAGGCTAAAGACTGAACAGAATCAAAATTAGAACTGTGGCAAAAAAAAAAAAAAAAAAAAAAGGCATTGTGATTGTCTGTTGCCTATCAGGCACTACCTTTTATGCTAAGGCCATAAATACTCCATTTTCTTCAGAAGTGATAACATGCACAATTCTATAACCATTTAAATTAGCTGTGACTGTAAAAAAATCCAACCCTGCCAGACAACATAGGTATTTTCCAAATATCTATACTATACGTTAGCATAACCTTTTGCTAAGACACTTTCAATGGTATCCAAAATGGATATCTGCAAGAAAGAATTCAAAGAACTATTACATGAACTAATAAAATAGATATTTCCATAATTCTTTATACAACTTTATATTTTCATTAAATTAGCACCCAAGGGATTCCAACAAAATGAGAATTATGGTAGCAAAAGATTAATAGCCCACAACTGAAAACATATATTCTTTCCACCTGACTGAGCAAATGCAATTTATTTCACTATTTCATTCACTGCCATTATCTGCAACCTTAGTAGCAGTAATAGCATAGGACCTGTGTGGTCCATTATCATCCACATTTTTGAAGTTATTTAACTCTTTTTTAAATGCCAGACCACAAAATTATGGGACAGCTATTTAAAAGCGTTCACATAAATCTGGTTGAAACTTAGATAGAATGAACATTTTTTTACAGTTAATCAACCTAAGTAAGTGGCATTGTCCAAAACTAATTGCTTTGTAATTCCAGGAGGTGGTTCTTAGGACCTCAGGTTCATACTACATATCTTTCAGAGGGTTTGCTCCAGATTAACTCCCATGGACTAAATGTTGATTAAGCAGATAGATCAAGCACACTCCTGGAGAAAAGGAATCTCATTTACATGCTCCAAGGCCACCTAATGATGTGTGTCAGAGCATGGTAAGGGACAATAATCAGAGTGAACTACTGCTCTGAATTAACACACTAAATACAGGTGCATTTTACATTATGTAATGACCCAAATACCTTTCAAATGCCATAGGTTTCTGCAAGTAGTTTTCTTTTTTTTTTTAAATGCTATTTTTCTTTTCCATGTAACAGTGTTTTACTGTTACATGACAAGAAGAGCAGAATAGGTTAACAAGCAGTTGCGCTGCAGTTATGCTAATATCTACACAAAATAATTACACTGGAGACCTTTGTCACTACATTTCTCAGTGCTTTACTTCTGACTGTTCTATAAAGCTTTGTTAAGGGAATGTGAATTTTAAGCCTTCTTGCCTAACACAGTAATTTCTTACCTCTGTGATTTTTGTATTGTCTCCTGTATCAGTCACCTTTACTGGAGTTGAACGCTGAGAAACAGCACCTTCATCTTCTTTATCTGTCCCAGAATCATCTTCAGAACTACTTGACACTGCTTCCTCACTTGGGGGTGGAGGAGCACTAGCGGCTGTTTTGCGCTGCAGCACAGCTTCTTCTCTGTTATTTTTGTTCCTATTAGGAAAGGCAGTGTGCATTTATGAAATCAGCAAGATATTAGCAATTAATATTTTAAATTCCTAATCTTGGTTACAATCTTCCCAGGGAATTAAGTTTTAACCTTTGGGGCAGCTTTTTGCTTATCTTTTAAAATCCCCAATTGATTTCTTCTTCAATCTCTTGTTATTCCAGGGCATTTAAAGAAAGCCCAAAGGATTCTGCCAGCTTTTCTCTACCAATTCTCTGATTCTTTACTTAAATCCCTCCCCACAACTGAATAAATAGAAAGGAATAAAAATTAATTGAGACATAACATCTTTGGTTTTGATCTGGGAAAAAGTTTCACTTTCTGATTAATAACAATATCCACTCCTCAGCTTCCTTAATCTTGGCTCCAAATCTTAATGGTAATGTCACTTTTTTTCTTTATCTTCCATACATCTCTCCTCAATTTAATTCTTTAATCAGCAACATTTCTTGATGCAGTATGTATTTTTCACTCAAGAAATTCTAGTCAATATAAATGCCTTATTTATAAGTAGTGCCTTATTTTTAAGAAGCCTTTAAGATACATCATCTCTATGTAAGCAGGCCAACACTGGATTTAACTGTGTGCACTCTGAAAGGTACACATTACTTCACCCATCAGAAATCATACCAGACTTATGTGCTCTGCATCCTCTCCTACTGGCCACAGAAGAGTATTCAGTTGCAATTTCCTCTCAGATGCTATTATAGTCTTTCAGGGAAGGCAGTTAATGAATAGACATTAATTAATGAATAGACACTTCATAGACAAATCCCTGGAAATAGGGTGCAGTGACTGTCCCATGTATCATTGACAGATAGTGTGTGACTCATTCTAAAGGAAGACTGCAGCATGTTAGAGGCTGTGAGAAGAGCACACAGATTGATGCAAATGCTATTTGGAGATGCAGGTCTAGTGCTCTCATCAACATCACTTGAGCCCTAGTGGAGCACACCATAGCTGTTACAGATGCTGCCTCTTGAAGTCAAACTCACACAGCAGTTTATCATTGTACTGAATTAGCTACACCTTATATGCTCAAGGAACATGTATAAACAAGTAGGAGAGTCCTTCCAAAGGTTCTGATCTGAGAGCATACCCCACCCCCAAGGACATTATTGTATCAGAAGAAATCAGAAGAACTGGAACAAATGCCTTGGGCAAGTTTGATTTCTGACTCAGCAGAACTTGACATTTCCTTGAACTTAAATTTACAGAAAGTTATGAAGACATAAGCATTCTTTTTAGGGAAAATAAAGGGATTTCCCCCCACTTTTCTAGATGAGGTAAAGGTCCCAAGAAAAGCAGTCCTTTCTGAAAGCTGAGGAATGGAGCAAGTAGCCAAACACTGATAAGAGTGTTATCCTCACTCCACTCCCAACATGTATTCAGCCAAGATCTAAGCATCCTTGGAACCTGAATGCCTACAGACAAAAAGAGATCATCAAACTTCCTTCAAAAATGTCTTAGATCAAAAGATGATGACAAATGAGCAAGGTAGAGGTATGCCTTTTGCAAGGCTAAATAGGGTGAGGTGCAAGAGTGAAGCCACATTGTACCCTACAACACAGTCGTAATGATAAGTGATACGCAGGGAGTCCTGGAATGTGGCTTTGATGGAGCTGATTCTCTGTCCCACATCATTCCCTAAAAATCACAGCAAAGAGCTTGAATAAAAGTGCCTAAGAAAATTATATAATGGTCAACTATTTAATGAAGTACCTGGAGACAAATTAGTCCAAAATCTGACATTCTACCAAAACGGAAGAATAAAGCATATTCTCAAAATACTCATAAACTCAAATTCTTAGAAGATAAACTGTGTAACAGTTGAACAGTCTTCCTGTTTATTCCCAGGGAATCAGTAGTATGAAATGAGGTTCTACTTGGTGATAAGCCTAGTCTACTCTCAACATTTATTGACAATGAGACCCTCAGGATCAGAGCATATGAGACAGTCAAATGTTCTAGTGTTTAACAGAACAGCAAGTTTTTAGAGGAACTTATAATGTTGTGACAGCAAAGTAACTACTGACAAAAGGTTTCCTTAATATGAGCTACCAAAGAGAGAATGAATTCAGGAAGATTCTGCACAGCCCTTGTGGGACACAGGAATGGAATACATAGAGTAACAAAACAGGTCCAGGATGCAAAAGCAGCTAAATGAAGCATTCATTTGTCCCAGCAATTGTTGCTGGATTGCTTTATATAATTTTATCCATAAATATTTTAATAACATATTTTATCAAAGACTATGCTGAAATTGGCATTTATTGCTGTTTCAGAATATGCACTATTTATGAAAAAATTATCATTTTTAAAGGCAACAAGAAAATATGCACTGCTGTCAACTCCAATAGAGAACAGAGCTGCCACTAGGATGAAGAGATGATCAAATTTTAATAACTTCTGTATATTATTGATAAAATCTTCTCATGAATTTCATTCTGAGGAATGAGAGAAAACAGAAAATATTAAACCAATTGAATTAAGAATTCTTAGTGTTAAATAAAAATCTCAAATTAGATGTGATTTTCAGAATGTACAGTTCTGCAGTAGAATACCGATGAATTTATTTTCCACGTAACATAGAACATGTTTCACAGACACACATATAAGAGTTTATATATTTTCATTACAATTTCATTACTATTAAACCAGAACAAAATTTCTGATTTCAGACTTACCCCAACACAGATTTGCCAGTTTCATCAGGTTTACGAACAGTAAACGGACTTGGATCAATTCCTACATTCTTAGGCATAAAATCTCTGCCAAAACAGAAAGGAAGAAGTGTTCATGAACAAAGTGCAACACATAAAATTTTTACATTTTCCAAAGAACCACCTCCAACATCTACCTGTGAATTAAAAAAACCCAAAACATAAAGGGATATTAAGTTCTAACTTTATCATTTCAAGTTGATGTATATATGACCTTGGTATTTAAAAAGCTTTCAGTTGCATTATTTGGTTCCATAAACAGCTGCAATTATCACCACTTGCCAAAGATGCTAAAGCACTGTGCTCCATTCCTGTGCTGAAGAAGTCCAGTAACTCAGAGCTTCGTACATTGTTTTCAAAATGCTGCCAACACACAAATTGGGTCAAACAGCTACATGAAACATAATCTGCCTGGAAATCTTCAGCCAAACCATGATTCAGATTATGTTCAGAATATCCAGCTGACTGCTGCCAACAAAAAAAAAAACAAAAAAAACCCAAAAAAAACCCAAAAAAACCCACCAAAATATCCAACCAGCTGTGAGAACCAGATGAACTGAAGAAAACAACTGCAAAATGAGAGCTGAACAATGAGAAAACAATTTTTTTGGAAGTAGCCTCTGTGATCTGAATCAACAGGGAAAAGTTCACCACTCAGCCATCAAGTTCCCAGACACTAGGCACTCCATAACAAAAAATAATTGGAAATCTAATTGCTATTTTAACCGACTTTTTTTTTAGAGTAACATTTCCATGTAGCATTGTGATTTAGTTTAAAGAACTTTGCTAAATTTGAAATTACACATATTTAACCAAATAAATCAAATCCATATTTAATTCACACCAAATCAACTTCCAGGCAAGGATTTAGAGCCATAAAACATCCCAATATACCGTGTAGAATTGGTCATTGCCAAGCAGAAGGTCTCATCAAAACTGCTCAACTCATATGGCCTAAAAAACTCATTGTGGATATCAATTTCCTCTTCGTATTTGTGGAATTTCTTCACTGTCAACTTGCGTCTGTTTTCAGCACATGTCACTGAGGGGGAAATAAAATATTTTTACTAGCAATTACTGACTCTTGTAAAAATCTAATCAAACAGTAGCCTGCTCACCTAGCCACAGTATCAGGCAATTTTTTCCTACAGTCGTATCCTTCTGAGACAAGGAAATATGACATGAAGAAGATGCATTGCACACCTTTAATAAATATGCATTATCAACCACTGTAATTTGATTTCACTTCATGATGACAATTCCTAATAAAACATGCTGCGCAGCACCCCAGAGAAATAAGACACACTAGCTGTATTGTGTCATCTGTAATAGGAATAGGACCACCAGCACAGACCAAAAATACACGCTAATTTACAAGAACAAAATAAAAAAACTATTAAGTGTGCCCTGGCTCATAAACATATGAAGGTCAAGTTTCAGCCACTTAGGTAGCTCTTGCAATCTGCAACTGAAAAACCATATCTCCTTGTGGGAGTGAGGCTGGAGAGGTATTAAGAAACCATTATGAAAACACTCTTTTTTAGAGATTTGGGATCTAAAACAGTTAAAAATGCAGTAGTGATTAAAACTTCTTTTTCAAGATACTCTGCAAGGCAAGGAGCAAATATAGGTCCTACCTTCATCAAAAGGAAGAGGTAAATGCTTTAGCACACCTGTGGTCCACCAGTAAGTATAGCTGTAAAGGAAAAACAGGAACACAATTGATACAGGAGATAGGATCTTGTATCCAACCTATCCACTTTGAACATAACGTTCACCCATCCATACAGTGTAACTTCAGCAGACATTGGATAGAGGATTTCAACAGGCCCCTGTCCAACTACTTTGTCCTCAAATCAAGAAATTTAAACATGCAAAACTCAATACAGGTATGGACAGAAGAGTGGTTTTGAAACGTAAAAAAAAAATACTTTTCAGGTGCCTACCTCTACAGCACTGAAAATTAAAGTATTGCAAGTACATATCAAAAGTATTTATGTATTTCTCTTGTTCTGGTTGTTTGAGGGTGGGAGGAGTGGGGGGAAGGCATCCCCTCCCAGATGTTATTCAGATCCCAAAATTTAGGAAAAAGTTATGAAGAAGTGAAGGTCAATGATAATAAGATCGGATTATTATCTAAGCAGCTGACTTTTACACAAAGAAATACATTTTGATGTAACAGCTGCCATAAGTCTGAGAGCCATTGGCGTATCTAAAAGCAAAATTGAAGCCCTGCTGGAAGCTTATTCAGGATTTCTGTAAAACAACAAAGGAAGTCAACCAACATTCATAAAACAAAGCACGTTTTATCTTTCATTCATGTTTACACATTTTTATTGTCTCTTCTCAAATATACTTTAATTTCTTCTCTGATTAATTCTGATAGTTTCCTCTATTTCATTACATGGAATGAAAACACAATTGTCTTCATTGATTTTTATTTCAAATGCGTGCGTACTCACAATACTGTGAGGGCTGCAATCAGAGTATTAATGTGGTTATCTGCTTTTCCTGTCAATGTAGCCATCTGCAGCAGACACAATGGGTGTATTCCCATGGCCAGAGATAGGCTTGTTAGTAGGATTTAGGAGATAGTACAGGACAGGCAGAAAAACACACTTCAGTTTCAAGAACTCTATATATCCTAGATAGAAAGGAATGAGTTATGCCAGAAGGTCCTGCCTCTTCTCAAAGTCTCATACTAGTAAGTTTTTTCTCCAATGCCTTCAGAAATGATGCAGAAATACCCAGTTTTGTTGGCTGCATAAATGATAAGTAACATGGCAACACAAAGTATCCTTTTCCATATTCACTGCTCTTTCATAAATTATATAGAAGATATGGACCTTATTAAATATCTTCCTCCTGATGAAGAGGCAATTACAACATAGGAAAAGCACAGATAGTCAAAACAAGTTTCATAGACAGGAAACATAATCTTCCTTTTCCTATATCCTAGATTTCATTATGAGTGTCATTATTCCTTTTGCTGCTGTGCCCAAGGAACCTAAAAGAGGCACAACTCAGGCAGGAAAAAGTTACACAAAGAGCTTGTCCAAATGTTTCGTAGAAACAAAAATTTACTTAGAGGAGTTTTTTCACATATTTATTTCACTTATTAGAGGAAGGTGTCATTTTATTCACATAATGAATCATTTTGATTGTATATTATAACTGCTCAGAAGAAATTCTGGTTAGAATGAAAGGTAAAAATAATTAAATAAATGAAGAGTAGCAACATTTCTTTTTAATATTCCACCTCACTTGAGAACAGTATGTGTGACAAATAAGAGATGGCTGTTTTAACAGAGTAACAGATGAAAGGGAGACAAGAAATATCTGCATAATTGAGATATATCAGCTGAATTAATTTTAGACATACAATATTGTTCAGAATGAGTAGCCAAGAAAATTAATATTGCATGTTTAATTTATGCCTGAAATGGCATTTGGTTGAATGGCTGATACAAGCTACCTTTAAGAGAAGCCTCAGGAGACAATACAAGAGGACTGAAATTCAGAAAAAGCCATATCATGTGCCAGCTGCCGTGGCAGGTTAGCAGCATAAGCAGCCAACAGGGACTGATCACACTGGTTAAACACTTGCAGTTCTGCCCAG
Organism: Muscicapa striata striata; assembly: GCA_030060385.1. Lineage (NCBI taxonomy): Eukaryota > Metazoa > Chordata > Aves > Passeriformes > Muscicapidae > Muscicapa > Muscicapa striata. Next base: position 753,066 of record JAREIS010000309.1, read on the forward strand.
ACAAAAATCCAAATGCAGATATTCAGATCTACCATTTGTACTAAAGAGCTTTATGGCTCACAGAATGAATAAAGATAAAACCAGCCAAAATCCTAAGAGATTACTTAGTTGACAAGTTGAATACTGTTTTTGTTAAAACTGATTTTTTTTAAACGTACAGTATTCATAGTCTTCAAAAAATCATTTATCTCTGAAGCTATCAAATTACTTTCAAATTTTTTATACTTTATTACCTCTGTATATTATCGTGCAACTACAGTGGAATGCAAATGAAGAAAAATAGTCTTCAAAATAGGCTAGACATAGGCAGAAAGAAAGGTAGAAAATCATGGGTTTCTTGGTATGCATGCTGCAGACCAAGTGCAGTACATAGAAAAATAAATGTTATCCTCATCACATAATCTCAAATTCAACCATTAATAAATCTGACGGAAAATTCTCCTGTATATTTCTTAATGAAACTGTAGTAACTGTACTTCAGTAAAACAATGAAGCATTTTACACTGAAGGATAGAATTTCATACAAAATTAAACTTCTTTTTAAGTGCAACAGTAAAATAACATACAAAAGCAAATCCTTTGAACCACCAACATTCAGTATTTTTTTATATTTTCTTGAAGGTGTTTTTTAAAGCTTTCGTACAAACACAAAAAACAGTAAGCAAGTTTTTGACAGACTGACCTAATTATTTGACTAGCAATGTGTATTTTTTAGAATTTATTAGAGCAATACCAAACAGAACAAAAAACAGAACAGCAAAATACCTTGGCCTGGTCTGTGACAGACTGAGGGTGTTCTTGTGATGCAAATAAAAATCAGTGGGAAGTTCCCAGAGATGTGGCTTTCCTTCTGCAGGCTTGAACACTCCCAGAAAGAGATTGATAGAATCTTGCCTGTCCGCATCTGTTAGGTAAGAGGCACACTTAACACCAGGAGCACAGCTCAGCTCAAGCCCATTCAGACACTGCTTCTCTTGGCTCCTCACAGTGTCTGTGTCCTGTGACTGCTGCAGGGCCCTCTGGGCTCCAAGCAGCACCCTGGAACTTCATTTACAGCGGACCTGCTACACTGCAGGGCACGTGGGGCTGGTACCAGTGCTGACTCTTCCCTCAGCTTCTCCCTCAAGAGCCCAGGCTTAGCAGAAGTCAGACCTCACACTGCAACTCTGTCTCCCACGTCTGTGCATGAAGCACATGCATGGATTAAGGCATGTTTCAGGAAATCTGACATACCTTAGTGAATTTACTGCAGCCTAAATAACTGAAAAATGACTTCATGAAATTAAACAATACCCATACAACACAAGTTTCCAACAAAACATACAAATGATGAATTCTTTGGGATTCTCTTGCCAATACATAGTAAAATGACTAAATTTCACAAACACCTTTTAGAAATTTGGACTTGTTTTCTGTTGGTTTAAATCATCAATTTAGCTTGTCATATTCTAAGCTCCACCAAATGATTACTCAATACATGTCTTACTTTTTCTCATTAATATGATTTAATTAGCAGTAATTATCCTAAGAGTGTTGAGGTCAACTCAAATATTTTCTGAGAAGAGTAGATGATTTTAGAATCATGTATTTTGAATGACAGATGAAGAAAAAAAAGGTACTTCCACTCCAGCTAGGCAAGTTTTGTGAAAAAGAGTAATAGAGGACTGACACAATATTTATAACACAGTAGCACTTGGTGTTTGCCCTTCTGACATGTCTTTGACTGTCCTTTGATCATTCCTTTAGATCTTTTGCAAGACTTCTAAACACACCACACTTTTTTTTTTTTTTTTTGTTATTTTGCATAAGATAAGGCTCAGCATTTTTCAAAGAAGTTTTCCCTTAGCAATGTTGCCCGGAAGAAAGCAGAACACTCAGTGTTCAACTAATGAGTGATACGAGCTAGTAAAGGAGTAAGTTAATGTTTTACAGCTTATTTAACTGAAGAAAAAGCTTTTTACTTGGTTTTGGAGTTTAATTTTGCCTTTTCTACCACAGACTTAACAGTCTGTAGCTCCTATTTACACAAAACAATTACATGCATTACAGCTTGCTATGTTCTGAGCTCTCAGAAACATTACAAGAAATACTTCACATGAAGCCTTCTACTCATGTTTAGATTTACGTTCCCTTATATTTGCTGAAGACATTCTGTCCAACATTTTAAACCTCTGTAACACCCATCTCCTTCTCTATTGATCTACAAATGTCACTGACAGATGCATGCACATTGTGTGAATTTTTTTAATAAAGGGCTGCACGCTACAACATTTATTTATTATATATATAAATATATAATCAAATCACAATACCTTTTTGAGATGTTACTAAATTATTTGGAAAATAATGTATAGAGGAACTCAGTCATAAGGTCATAGCGTAGATTACTGAAACATCCTAAGTAAGATGTTTTGTAAACAATGGCCTGAAAGAAAGCACCTAAATTTACCTGAGAAAGCATTACTATAGTATCTTGAGAGCGTTTGCATAATATCTTTGGAATGCTGAGTCCATGGAGCGATCTTTCTGTATGTTTTTACTCTGTGGACAAGCTGAGAGCCTCCATACTGCAGAGAAAGCGTGTCCCCGTGATCTTCATATAATTCTTCAAATAATCTGAAGGAAAAGCAAAATGCATCATCTATCAAACTTCTGAACAGAATTTTTTAAGAGAAAATATAATAAAGTCTTTCTGCAAGAGCAATACAATTTCTTCTCCTTTATTCAGCTAAATATGTAGAAACTTTATTCAGACATAATAATTTCTAAGCAGGTTTAGACTTTGAGATTTGTATTACTTTTGAATATAAAAGAAGAGGTTCACACAAACAGAGTATATAGTGCTGTAGATTCAGGAGAAGTCTACCATGTCCTACTACTTAATGGGGAGAAAACAAACAATGTATCTTCATTAACCAAGGCATGCCTAATATCTAAAATGGACAGGACATACCAATATCTCAATGCTACATTTTCTGTTAAGTACACCAGGAATGAAGTTAGCACAACCTTCCAAAAACCTCTGTAGTTACAACAATGATGGCTCAAAGGTATAAAATGAATAAACATGACCTGTAAGAAAAGTGTAAGGCAGTCAGGTAACATTTGCTGAAGCTGGAAGATCTTGATGTAAGCAGAAAGCAAAAGAATTGGCTAAGAATTGACTTGAACAAGGAGAACTGGCTAAAAAGCAAAAAAGTCCTGTGGCATCAAGAAATTGACGCTATTCAAACTGGCACCAGTCCAAACCACAAAAATTAAACAAGCTTCATATCAATGACAAAAACAAGGCAGCAGTCTCAGAAAAAGAGGCTACCTTAAGGAGATGGTCCTCAGTCTAAAAGGTAAGAGACTGAAAAGTGCTTCTCAGAAATGGAAACTATGGCCTTGCTTGAGCAAGACAAGGATGACAAGGATGATACTTTGCTAAAAAAGACTGGAAGTTTAGTTTAGTTTTAAGAGGCAAAAAATCCAAAACAGAGCAAAACAAACCCCAACCCCTCCCCAAAACTAAAAAGCAAACCCAATCACTAAACCTGTGGGAATGTGCTTCACATCAGTAGAGGAAGACAAAGTAACTCAGGCATTTACATGTAATACTTGCAGAGGACAGAAATCCTTCATGAGTGAAAAGGAAGATAGAAACAAACAACAAAATAATAAAAAAGGCACTTTGGTGCCTTAAAAAAAAAAAAAGACAACAAAAGCATTGCCCTAATAAAGTTTCCAACAAAAGAGACAGTATTGCATATGTAACCTAGCAACCATCTGACTGAAGTTCTCCTGGAAAAGATCTGTATGAAGAACATTTATCTGAGCAGCAAATCAATTTCTGTAAAAACTAAACAGCTGTCCAGCAAATCTTCTGTCTAAGGTCAAGTACAGTAAGATCAATTAGGAGGAAACATCTGCTAAGTAACTTTAAAAACACAAAAGAAAACCCCAAACCAACAGACAAAAAAACCTCTAAAGAAATAACCCCAATCCCACTTGCTTCCACACAAATTGTTCAGTGATCATGACACCATGTATGAGAATCTCATTTGTTTCTTTGAACTGGGCGGGTTGGTTTGTTTTTGTTTGACCTGCAGCCCCAGCAGGCTGCACAGCAACTGGTAAAGGCAGCAGGAATATTTATTCCCAGAGGTAAACATGCAGCTCCCAGCAGCTGGGACATGGTGGATGAGAGGCACTGCTAGCACACCCAGGAAGCCACTAGCGGGTGCTCTCCCTGGTCACAAGGCAGAGGCCAGAAGCCACCACTTGCACAGTGAACCAACATGATGCAGGTGAGGTGGTTTCTGCAGCACATACCAGCTCCAGGCACCAGGCAGGTGCTGGAAACTAATGGAAAAAAGAGGAGGAGCTGAAGGGTATATCTCAAGTGAAGGGGACCAAAGCCGTACTACTTGTGGTTTCTGAATACAAGTTAGGTCTCTAAAACTATCATATCATTAGTTATAATCAGCAATGAAGCCACAAGTTTCACAGTCACAACAACAGCTTAAAGGAGTAAAACCACAGCATCTTAAAGACTCCTACAATAATTTCTGAAGCATGTGTACAAGTTAAGCAGCTTAGTTCATCCTGACCCCCCAAAGCATTTCAATACAAATGCTGGGTTTTCATAAAGGGTTAGGGGATGCTTGTATAAATATCATTGACACTTGATCTAAAAAAACAATTTTCCTGAAAAACTTTTCTTTAATAAATGAAAAACCATTAAAACTTTCCAAAGAAAAAGCAGGAAATAGCAAGGTAAGATGTACTTCTATATCAGTTTGGCATTCTCCATGAAAGTATGTATTCATTTCAGTTTTCACTCTCAGTCAGCATTTTGCCCCAAGCAATTGAAATAAGTGAAAAAGACTGGGGAGGAGGTTTTCTTAAATTTATTTCAAAGGAAAACACACCTTTTTAAGTTTAGGCATTTAAAAAGAAAGAAGTCAAGCAGTTACATTGCAAGACTGATTAACATACTTTTCCAAAAGATCAAACTTTCAGCACGATGGGATCTTCTCAAGACTTCAAGTATGAAAGACACTTTAAACTTGGATGAATAAACATTAAATCATTCCAGCAAAAATAACTGTACGCTTCTTCTACAGGGACATAATTCTCCATCATCTCTTGACTCAAAATTAAAAATTAAAACCATGACACACTCTATTAATCTACCTTACCTTACAGCATCTGTATCAAATTGTAAATTAGGTTTATCAATCAATCCCAATGAATACAACTGGTAGGCCAAAGCACATTTCCCCACCATAAACTGTGCTGTGTTAGTGCGATCTAAACAGTCCACACAGTTGGTTCGAAGGACTCCAGTCTGGTAAAGCAATCCAAATGAAAGATTTATCTTAATCAACAAATTACTACACTCATGATTATTACTTTTTTACTACTAGCCAAGTCTTATCAAATCTCAAATTATATCTTCACAAAAATTTGAGGAAAGACATTTCTAATAAAAGTTCAAAAGCAATTAATCTCTAGCAAGCTACATCAGACTACTGTCATGCCTATTTTCAAAATATTCTTGCTTTTATCATTACAGAAATCACTGCATGTATGTATGTATCATACATCATCACTGTATGGTTTGCAGTTTTGTCAGTACTTTTCTGACCTTAGAGGAAGACATGTTTGTAGTTTTATTTTCTTTAAGTCCTGAAAACTGTAACAATGTACAGAATATTCAGCACTCGGGTGAAAGTGCCATGTTCATGTGGATGAATATGTTAGCAGGATTGAGTATGTGCTTATTCCTCATTCCTTCTTTATAGCATTTTATTACTCTGTTTGCTAAAATGCTGCTGGTTTAACTTTCACTGCACTGATAACATTACAGACTAAACAGTAATGGGAACCAGTTTAAAATACAAGCATTTCTGAGACTAAGTCCACCAAAGAGGCTATTTGAACACCATAAGGTTTTAGGATACCATGCTATGGTCTAAATTCCCAATCAGATTTCTAGGAAGGACAGCCCTAATAAAGTGTACTATAAATATCAATTTAAGAGCAGTCTGTGAGTCACCAATCAGTGAATTTAAGTGAAATGATTCACTGTTCTTTGGAAGCCCTGACCTACATCACTGCAACTATGAACTAATAAAGTATATTTCAGTACCTGCAAGCGACCAGTGGATACAACACAACCTCCCAGTTCATTCCACCTGAAAAAGAAACAGAACAGAATGACTTTCAAATATTTCATAAAATAATAGATCGTATCATGTATTGATCTACCCAGGGACAAATAGTTACTTATGGATTTTCAGGGACTTGAGAGACTTCATCTGCAGCAGTCTAAGCAAATACAGTTTCTATTTTTAAAAAAAGTTTTAAATTACGTATTTATAAAACCATAAAATCCACTGGTTAACAACAGACTCAGTAACATTTAGATGACAATTATCTTATTAGTACGCCTCAAAGGAAGCTACTTAGCAATTTCCAAATTAGTAAGTCTTAAAATAAGAAACAATTTAATAAACACAGAAATTCCAAACAGTTTTCTAAGGAATAGGTGCTATTCATTATGCATCAAATAAATTATATGTACTTTTCATCTGGACGCAAGATACTGCAGTAGGAATCAGGCCGATTTACAAAAAATCCAGTCTTCTTTACTACACTTTCTGCAATCACATTCAGTCTGTCAAGGACATTGCAAAGTTTGCTAAGGAGAGAGGGAAAAAAAAGAGACAGTCAAGATACATTAATACTAAAAAAAAAATTCCACTACTTGAAAAGTTTTTCCATAGCAAAAATGACTTAAAAACAGGCCCATATGACTTAAAATCAGGCCCATGTCACAGCTTTATTCATCCAACAGCAATTATGTCTATAGTTTTCTTAGATTCTACAGGAGACTGACTGTATCTGAGCAGTTTTGCTTCTTTTTGATAGAAAATACTACATAAACTAGAAGCAGAACATAAAAAACATAAAACTCCTTGATTTTTTGCATCACACTGATTTTTCTTTACCAAACTTTCTGTGATTCAAAAACATGAATGAGACAGAAAAGGATGGATGTGTGAGATGTATGATTATGCTGAATCCCATTCCCTTGTTTTGTTTGCAAGTTGATGTTTTGTTCAGTAACATTTGCTTCCATATGTGCATTGCAGCTACAAGCTAGTACAGAAAAGACTTTTTCTACCTTTTAGTGTATTTGGCCATATCCCAGGGTATATATATAATTGCATGCTCTGGAGGTAAGAACTGGTTGAGATATGTCACAGCAGCAACAAGTTCTTCACTGAGAATCCTTTCGTGCTTTCTTTTTTCACGTTCCTTTAGCAAAGAGAAAAGGAATTTAACATCACAATTTTCATTAACAAACATATATAACCCATACACATGTCCACAGACACATATATATACATAATGGAAATCAAAAGTGGAAGCTTTAACAACAGCAGACAGTTCTTCATAAACAGTACAATCAAAATATGAACAGATAAGACAGAAAAATCTGAACATTCTAGGTTTTTAACAATAATTTTATATTAGTAGTCACTTGTTTTAACAGTGCATAATCATTGGCTGAAAAATGGAATGCTGTAAGTGTAAAGAAGAACACACAGAAATAAAAGTGGCAATGTAGATGAAATGGAGAACCACAAAAGAGAAACAAAAACTCAGGCAGAAAGGGAAGCATCCCATTCAGATGTGGATTATAGGAGGACAAAGGAAATTCTTCTCCATCACTGACAGGAGATAGGGAACAGCAGCTCTCATCTCTCAGTCTTGTAACAATTTTTACAAATTAGAATTGTGTTGCCCTTGCCTGAATATAACATATGTTTTCATAAAACCACAGAATGGTTTGGGTTAGAAGAGATCTTAAGGTCATCTAGTTCCAACCTCACTTTGAAGGAACCATACTATTTCAGAAGTTTTTAGTGCTAAATTAAAATCTAGTGATAAATTTATTTGGACTTAGATCTAATGGGTAATGGCAAAAATCTGAAAAGAACAGTGAAAGGGTACTGTAAGAAATCTCTAAACATGAGAAATTTTGTTTTTGAAGGGCTGTAGTGAAAGCAGAGTTTTGTACATCCTACAGGAGTAGGATGAGATTCATGAAGAAAATATTCCACTTGTAAGCTAATATTAGTTTTAGAACATAACCAAAATTACACAGCAACTCTACAGAAAGAAGGATAATATTAAAAATATGAAAAATATTCATACCTTCACAAGATTCAATATAATAATGGGAGAGCCAAATCTCTGAAGCATTTGGTCAAAGTGAAGAGCAGCAACGTGTGCATAAGGATCTGCTTGGTCCACTGAAACAAACATAAATTAAAGATTATAATAAGTAGAATTTTCCCTTAATAGTACTCTTCACAAAAGATGCATTAATTCTCTGGTAGAAATGACACAGTTAAATACTTCCCCCTCTTTTCATGCAAAAGCTGTTAAAAAGAATATTCCATTTCCCGAATTGTAGGCAACTTCTTAAATTTTCATGAAATGCTTATAAAGAACAATTATGCTGGCGCCATTAATCTCAGCCCAGACATTTTCCACCATTTTCAACAGGTTAACCATTTTATCCACAATACCAAGATAAATGTAGCTAACTTCACACATGAAGTAATACAAAGAAAGCTCACATCTTTGAACAGAAACATTTCCTATTTAATTTCTGAACTTATAGTCCAAGATGGGGATTTTTTTTTCTTAATTTTTACTTTAAATTATGGCTTCACAAAGCACAAGTGAACAGACAATTTGTTCATTTTTGCAAATTCAGTTTTCACTTATTCTCTCAGATGTTCCTATAGGACACAGCACTAGCCATAATCTATCACAAAGAATAATTTGTACACACGTGTTATGGGTGGCTTAGGCATCATAGTTGAAATATCTTGAGACCAGTACAGAGGGACAGACCCTCGAACCTGAACATAGGAAGAATAACTCCCCGCAGAAAATGACATAACTGAAGCATCATAAAGTATTTGTTCAGTTTCCACTTCATTAGCAACATCTCCCTAAACCAAACAGAAATACACATATGATGTAGACATGACATTCAAAGTTGCATGCAGTACAGAGAATTGATCATTACAAACAGAGCACAATTAAACTGTGAGACACTGAACCACAATAGTGAGAACAACACTGAAGGTTAAATTCCCATTTGGCCCTAATGTAATTACCATATTTTTATTTTTTCCCTCAGTTTGGGAAATAACATTAAGTGAAAAAAAACAAAACAAGTGCCAATTTAGAACTATTAAATACATTATTTTAGGAACAACTTTATTATGCCAATGAAAAATGTAATGATACCTGCGATAACATCATCTAATAGCATGATTTATAGCCAAACCCTTAACAACCCTCTAAACCATTTCAGCCCTTCAGTCAGTCAAGTTCAAGCTTTCATACTGGGGAGGAGCAGGAGGAAACAATCCCTAAAATCATATTTGACTTACCTCACAGTTTGATCCTCGTTTCAGAAAACGTGTTCCAGCAAATTTGCTTGATCTTCTGGCTATCAGAGTGACATATATAGGGCGGCCATATATTAACAGTTCTTGAAACAGAAGTTAAGGTTTACATGTCACATTTTTTTTCATTTATTTTATGCACGCAAAAATAAGTTTTAACAAAGGTGTATGAAAGTGATACATCTGATTTACTAAAATCATCTCAACAGTGATGAGTATCACTTCCAAACTTATTTTACAGCTGGAAGAGAACATTGCCCTTTCCAACAATCTGTTTTAAGAACTTTGGAAAGCCAATCTACACTGCAATACATCACCCACTTTTCAGAACCTACAGAAGAGAAGCAGCATTTCTCTTCTATGAAATGATAATGGAGGTGAAATAGAGACAAGATACACCTAGCATCGCAAATGCTGCTTTTGTGAATACTGGGATTAAAACCTGTGAGCTTCATTTTCAGATGAAGTATATTAGTCACCCTCTAATTATTTGTTTGGAAAAAGAGACAAATTTGCAACCACTTAAGTAACAACTGAAAGCCAGAGGCAAATAGTCTATGGATGCAGTGGTAGCTTTTTTATAGTCTTTTTTCATTTTACTAAAACCAAACAGAATCAGAGCCTAGTGTGACTATCACTGCTTCCTCAGCATAAGGGACGCACAAGAAAGAGTTAACAAGACATTTTCTCACACACTAAGCAGCTGCAGGCATAATGCTGGTGGTCAGATCCAGCCTTGATGAAGTAAGACCACAAATGAAATAGTGGTATATAAAAACAGATCTAGCTTTTTGTCTGGGTACTAAGCCAATGGCCAACAGTCTTACAATCATAAAAAAGTAAAATTAAATTTTGTAGACACCACTAACATTAACTTCATAATTGTATTTGTTTCCACAGAAATTTTAACCTAACGTGGTAGTGTTGGTGAATAAAACAGACTGTCTTCGTAATACACTAAATTCTTAACATATAACGTGACATTTCCTTGGACTGTGGTATGCATTTAGACTTTTGTTCCTCCTGCTACAATGTACACAGATGTGTTCAACCATTTAAAATAGTATATAGTCAAAAAAGAGAGTTTCACATGTCCTAGTGCTCTTCATACAGCAGGGCAGAAGGTCTGTCATTGTCCTCAACAGAAAGACAGTAAATACAAGAATTTCTGCGAATCTGAGTTCCTAAAAAATGTTTAAGAGAAGATTAGTAGCAGAGCATTTCTATGACAATGTCACGGTTTAAATACAGCTGAAACGAGATCAGTCAGCAATTAATTTCTGCTTAGCTTTTCTCCCTTTCCCCAAACATCTGTGAAAAAATACAGCTGAGCCTAAAAGTCCTCTCAAGTTCTTTACTACTAAGCTCCAAGTTTATAAAAAGAGCCTCACTGTGAAAATGCAGTCTACCTGTCTTGGGGCCCTCTTAAAACAACTATATTTCTTACTTAGAAAGTAATGAAAATAAAAGCCAAACAATAACAGTATAAAATTAAATAGTATTTGTATGACAAAGAAATAATATTCAAACTGGGGTTTTTCAAAACTAATAAACCAATATTCATCACAACAGTAGAAGGATACTTGATTGTCCACAGAATCCATGAATAATATACAGCAGCCAGTCACGATGAACAGCAGTTCTTACTACTTCCAGAAGCTTGGCATTCCACACGTACTTTTCGTAAGGCTTACTGCAAATCCCAAATACACCTACAAAGTTGTTTCAATGAAAATGCATTAGCAATTAAGAAACAAGCTCCCCTGCTTTAAAATCCAGGATGTTGGATCTTTGTTTTGATTTTCCCTTGACTGCAACTCAGTGTATCATTTACTGGCATCTTTGAGGTTTGCCGAACACAGATAATTTCAGGCACATGCTGAAGTCCAGCATTTATGAGGATTTGCAGTTTTTCTATAGCTGCCAGTCACTGTTGTGACTGAGTGCCTTCCTGCAGAAGTTACTGATATACTTCAGTACTGAAAAGAGATCTCTACATCAAGGGATTTGATAACAAGGGAAATAAAGTTGTGAATTTCAGTTTAGGCAAAAATGCTCTTACAGGAGGACTTTATAAGCGTCTCAGTTCTGGGTCACCTCTAATTACCTACTAGGTTCTGGAAGATCGTGCACATCAATCCTTTTTCACATAATTCAACATATTTTTCCTAATTTGCACTAACACCAAGAAACACAGTGATTGTAGACCTGCAAATTAAAATTCTGTTTCTGATATATCTGGAATCAGAGTCTTTTTCTGTTTCAAATAGCAGGACCAAGATGACAACTGTTGCTGAAAGGTGGTAGAGGGAATTGAATGAATCTAAAACTTAAAAGAGAAGAAAGAGGACAAGAATTCTATTACCTCTATTTTTTCACCCTTTTTTCAAATGAAGTTTCTGACAGGACGAATTATATTGTAGCAGCATGAATGCCAATTATAGCAGACAACTACATCAGTCAAATGTTCCGCTGGAGGAAAAAGGAGTTTTTCTTACAGACTGCAGGTGAAAATGCAGTTGTTGAACAAACTGTTGCTACCTAGACACAACTTACTGTAAGTCCAGGGAAAATTGATGTAACCAAAATATTTTCATGAAGGAGTTTAGACAGTCAGCAGAAGCTGGTCACAAGCACTTAGCCAGTAATTTTTCCTCTTTCTTTCTACTAGCAGCATTACTTTGGTGAGATTTAATTCTTAAATGACAGGTGCCTATTGTTATACATATTCTATTAACAGATGGGGACTAGCACACAGTACTGATGGGGTCAAGGTTAGGGCATCCTCATTTCCTACTGTTTGTATACAAAGACGTAGAAGAGATGGTGTCCTTGTAAGGATTCCTGAGGGATTCTTCAGATTAGAGTCTTTGCAGAAGAGGTGTTATTGCTCTCTTCATTCCTTATGGTCCTCTGATATTGTAGTATCTGATAACCAGTTGCTGGTATCTTGATATATATGACTACTAATATCTTCTTCTTGGGGGCATGGGGTTTCGTTCAACAGAATAATATCCAATATTAAGAATTTCAGGAGAAACTTTCTGTGTGTGTGTATGAAGTAAAAGGCAGAGAAAATAGTCTTTCTCAGGCTGCTTATCCTTACACTCCTATGAATATGTTAGATCCAAACTGAAGGCTGAAGTTTCCAAAGCTATTCCATCAGAAATATCTACATACATTGACAACCTTGCTGTTCTGAGATTTAAGTGCTGCTACTTTCTAACTGCTACCTGAACTCAAAACAGCCAAAAAAATAGTCCACAAAAATTGTATCTGTCCCCAAATTTATGACTGCAGCACAGATGCATATTAAGGCAGTGGCTGCTGAATTAAGAAAAGGGTTTTATTCATGACTTCCATAACAGTTACAAATTTTCCACCTCATACCTCTTTTACTAACACTCTATACTAATTGCTAATTTTTTAAAGCTAATAGGCTTCTTCCAAAAGAGAAACCAAATGTACACTGCACTTAATCACAAACACTCATATATTTCCATTTTAGTCTAAGACAGCATCACTGATTACTTGTCCTCACATAAGTTCTACATATTCATTAAACATCTAAAAAAAATATTTAAACATTAGACATTTAGATTTATTACTAATAATAACAAAGTGTAACCCATGCATCCACACATTTCCATAGTAATGTCCTGACCCATCTGTTAGGGGGAAAAAAAAAGTCTGTAACATGTTCTGTTTGCATATAACACAACCTTTAAACAACATCCCAGTAAGAGACATGTTCAGGCTGCTTCCCCACTCTCCCCTCAGATCAAATGTTTTCTTATAACTGATTTCTAATTTTCTTCAGGAATTATGTAAAAAACATGCAAGAAAGTGCTATGCTTTAGCCAAGAACAATTTAAATGAAGCTGATAAATGAAAAAGATTCTAAACAATATGAAAGAATATTAGTATCATCCTATGTTTCTCCTTTTTAAAGTGAAAATCAGGCTAAATACGCAGTTAAAACACAGAGCACAATATTGTTTTATGAAAAAAATCCTTTTAATGAAAAATAAAACATAAACAATAAATTAGCTGCCAGTAGGACAATTTTCATTTATGTCACACAGGATTTGTGCCAAAAACATACTTTTGTATAAGTCATTTGCTTACTCATTTTTTTCTGCACAAGAAATTTTACATATTTAGTTTATCTTAATTCTACAGTTTCAGCTCGGAGAAAATAAGTCTTTGGGAAGATCTCCCTATGGGCTTCCAGTACTGTAAGGGGGTTTATAAAAAAGGAGAGCAACTTTTTACATGGGCAGATGGTAATTAGACAAGGGGGGATTGGTTTTAAACTAAAACTGGAGAGACTTAGGAGGAAATTCTGTAGTGTGAGCGCAGCAGGGTTGGAACTGAATGATCTGTAAGGTCCCTTCCAGCCCAAACCATTCTGTGATTCATTTTATGATAAACATGTTTATTAGAGTCACATAAGAATCTTCTCCTTTCCCGTCTATGTAAAACCACAAGAACAGTACAAATTTGTCATCTCCAAGCAAAGGAGGTAGTGGGGGGGAAGTTGCATATTAGGGCTGGGAGACAATGCATGGAAGAAAAACTCAGATTTTATACTACAAAAAGTCTTTCACATGAAAAGAATGAAACACATAAAACTTGGGTAGTTTTCTCCCTACAGATCCAGCTGTGACAAAAAACCTTCATTTTCCAAGAGGAAGCATCTTCTAGACTGACACACTTTTAATTGCAAGAGCGATTTTTTTGTTTATTTATTTATTTTTTTTTCAGTCTTCAAGTCTTCTAACTACTACTGCCAGGTTTATCACCACATTTCTCCAATTTTTGTGCTGGCCCACAAATCTCACTTAATAGTAGCTGGGACACAGAAACTTGTCTTAGATATGGCATTTATGAAACAAACAAGAGAACTGCAATGTCTAGAAAGCCCTATGAAAGACATACCACACACAGAGTGTGTCTTAAATGAGGACATAGTATTTCTCTATCTTTGCTCCTGAATCAAGGCAAAGCTTTATTTATGGAAAATAAGATCAATAAAGAATAAATAATAAGACAAGCATAATACTTTTCCAAAGAGAGAACTTGTGCATAATCTGGCAAGGCTGAACAGCCAGTGGAAACAGTAGTTTCAGTGTCTACTTTTTTCCATGCCATTAATAGTCTTATATTTTTTAACTAAATGGAGACTGAATTCCTAGCCAATTGATTAAAGGAGGAAGCAGGTTCAAAATACACAGATGAATATGGACAAGCAGCATGATCATGTGTCTTATTTCTCCAGAATATCAACCCAAAAGTCTCAGGTATCAAAAACAAAACCTATAATCTTCTAGCAAGTGTAAGCGCACATTTTTTTAAAAGGAATAGTAACTAATACCTACCTAAAATAGAAGTTGCTAGAAAGGTCCACATTTTGAAAGATTCTCAGATACCTAGCAAAATAATACAAGTTGTATGAAAAGTTATTATTTTAACCAGACAGACCATAAGAAATCATTCAGAGCATCCCAGAAGAAACTACACATAAATATTGATTCTTGCCCTATGTTCCCTTCCTATCTTCCTGTAATTGTTTTGACAGGTAATTACACTAGAATTTCACCATATGGATTAAATAAATCAAATACCCTTTTAAAAAAAAAAAACAAAACAAAACAAAACTAACGTCTACTCATATACATAACTCTGTTTCTTTAGGCAATTGTAAAGTTGTGGTTCTATTTTCCACTTACGCACATCAAATTTTTCAGGACTTAAAGAGGAAAACTCTCAAAAATACAACAAAAGAAATAAATTTTTTCAATTACTCTCAAATAAATGAACAAGAAAAGAAATATCTAGTAAAATCTGTCATAGCCTTGCAAACTCCCAGAAGAAACCATTACATTGTCTATGAATAATAAAATGGCTGACCATAAATATGTAGGGTAAATAACATGGTCTGCTGCACACTAAGAGGAGAGACTGAGGTCTGTGATCAATCTTATCTTAAAGAGGAAGGTTTTTTAATATTTACTACTGTCTTGGCTCATTACCTGACATCAGTTTATCATAAACCATCACTTTCTGACTATTCACACTTAGTATAGACTGAAAAGCAGTTTATTGAAACCAGTTGCCTGCTATTTCATAGAAGCAAAGTTACCCTACCCTGATAAAAACATAAAGGCTCAAATTTCTCTCTTCATATAAAAGTCTCTGAAAAGAAAGAAGCAGTTAAACTTACCAGTGAATCTTTTCACCACCCTTTACAACTGCAACATTCACAAGATTCTGACAGCATAGAATCACTTAAAAATCTACTCAGCACTTTTGAAAGGTACAAAAGATCTCTTCAGGTGAGATTAACATCATGCAAGAGCTACTAAACAAAGAACAAATTTTACAATATTAGCACTGCTTTGCCCTTGCAGGAACAATGCTTATATTTGACACTTCTTGGTGCAGATTTGCTAAACTTAGCTGTGACATGGAGATGTGGACAATAAACTCTAGAAGACTATGACAGTTGTATTTACTCTTCAGGTTAGAGGCCACAGAATTTGTAGCCTACTTTCCATCCAACAAGATAAAATGGCTTGAATGACATACTAATACAAAACCATTAAGTTTGCAGTTGCAGTTCAACATTGTTCAGAAAATATTCAAAAAGTACACGCTGATTACCAGCATTATTTACCTCGCCTCATCAGGATGACTGACTCTTACAGAGTCATTTGGAATGTAGATCATATTTGTATCTTCTATTTTATATATTGCATGACCTCCAATATCAGCCATTTTTCTTCTTTTTGTTATTAACACAATGTAGTAGCCTTCTAAAAACCTGACAAAACCTGTTGAAACAGCATTAAAATGCTTTCAGTTGCATGTTTCTGTTTATTTGATAAAATATATTTAGCAACCCAGTATCAGAATTGCCTCAAGACTACAAAGAATTTTTATTTGTTCTTAATGTTATTTATACATATACACAGAGTCTTAAAATTCACTCTCATTAATCAATGAAATAAATAGTTTTTACTTATTTCCCCTCCCACTGTGGGTACTTTTAATACTAGGTAGCAGTTAGGACACTGAAAATTTGGACTATGTTTCTGTCTACTTAACATACTTGTATTTGCTTTTGATAGATAGGACTCTGTTCAGAGGGAGGCATACTCCAGATACCAAAAGGTTAATTTTCCAGGGTAAGGAAGAATCCCAGACTCCAGGTTCAGACTTTAAGGTTCATGTATTCTCTGCTGCAAAGGGACATAGAACAGCAAAAGGAGTTGTGGGTAAAACGACACCTTTGTGCTCTCTCTCCTTAACAGCAGGGAACTGAATTCCTTGACTAGAGCAGCATCTTCCCCAAATCAGTCATTCAGAGTATCAGGGGTATTCCTTTTTTCCCTGTTTTCTCTCTCTGATATCAACACTTGACCCTGCTGAAATGCAGAAGGCTAAGAAGGTAGAACAGGCAGTGTCTAGTTTTATTGCCTATAAAAAGATGCCTTCTGCAGCCTCCACCCTCATTCCCTGCAGGGTATAGCCATGCTTCTTCATGGAGTGCCTTCTTTGGATATCTCTATTATATATGATTAGGAAAAAGTGTAACAAACATTTAAATACAACACAAATCTAGAAATTCAAGTGAAAAATATAAATATATAACCACCCCTGAACTCAAAAGTGTTACAAATACAGTATAGTACAGCAGTAATATGCTTTAATAATTAATAAATTACATTAATTAGCTATTGGAGGTAACTGCTCTGATAGGCTGCTGAGAGCTTGAAACTCACTCACTACTGCACTATCAACAAATAAATGAGTTTGGAGACGGAGGTGATGATGATAATGACGTGATACAAATGTACCCTCAGAATTCATAGTTTTACTTGCATTTATAATCGGTTCTTTTAGCTTTGCATTACAAAGTAAAGAAGAAGGATGAGGAGAGCACACATTTTCCTCCCTGTCACTGCTGGAGGCTGCAACGTGATCGAATGAACCGCAGTCTTTTCTTCCACCTTATTAGTCCCCCTTGGAAAAATGCTCTCACCTGCACAAAGACGGGAGGCCCTGCTGGCAATAAGAAACAAACCTTCCGTTTGAAGTAGAATATTGAATTTCAGCTGTTAAATAGTAGTCACAGTTCTTCCTGTATCCTCCAGGTACTAAAATCACTTATGTGAACAGCCTCTGCCCTTAGAATTTCACCAAACATTATACCAAAGTCTGATAAGGAACTGAGCCTTTCTCCTTGGCCTAGTTCCCTCCCTTTAAAAGCAATTTCTACTTTTAAACATTACACAATAAACCACAATTCAGCCTATCAGAATCCCCATTCTGAGCACACTGAATGTACTGCATCTGGTTAATGAAATAACTAGAGCATAGAACAAAGCTATTCTTTACAATTTTAGAAAAAATAGCCCTATTCTTCTGACCTGAGCCAGGAGGCAGAAATAAACAACTAGTTGCATTCCCTCAAATTACATGTTTATACGGATATGGTCTGACTCATGTAATTTGGACGTATATAATCTGATAGAGAGTCTGTTTCTTCTAAAAGAGTCATCTAGAAATACATACACCATATCTATTAACCAATACAGAATAGAAACTCTCCTGTTATGAACAGCACATATAAACAGTCATACAATCGGGATGCAAAATTTTAATTGATTGCAACCACTTTCCAACCAAATATTTATCACATATTAAGACAGTGAGCAGTGATGGCTTGTGCAAAAAAGCCCCCAAGGCAGCAAGGCTGTTAGAAGCTCCTTTAGGTTTACCCATGTTATGAATACTCTTAAATCAGTAAGAAACATAAACACCATCTGAGGAATTTCTGAAAAGCTGGATGCTTTGGTAAGTTCCAAAATGCTTCACAGGCAAAAAGAATGAAGAAGAAAGTCTGCTTAATTCGTCATTTTGGATTAGAATAGAATTTTATTATGTTTCAATTGTTATGCAAAATTCAGGAACATCCTTTAAAGTAATTGCATCCTCCACTTTATCTACAGCTTTGGCTTTAAATGTCCAGGTGCATATTGACTCTAATAAACCACAAAGTATTCTTGAGAGCTCTCACAGCACACCTTAACATTTACTTCAGACATCAGCCGTCAATATACTGACCTCAGTTATCTGACAATAGGCAGGAAAGTAGTGACTTTCAGATGAAGTTAGAAGCTATTAAATCCTTGAAGCAACACTTGAGGACAGCTGAGCAGCATTTTAAAATTCAGCTGACATACCAGTCAGTTATACTTGTTCAAACATGAAAAAGAAATCTTTAAATATGTCACTGCAAGAAGTTAACCAAGAAGAAAACTCATCTTTCTGAATAGTGTGTGATAAAGAAGTATAGCCTAATAAAGAATGTTGACTTTCATTTTCTTTTTAAAAAACATTCTGTGAGCTCTGGAATTCAGTAGCCAGGTTACACATGATTTGTATTCTAAGATCAGCTGAGTTTGGTAATATCTTCAACCAAGTTTCTAGAGTTTGGCTCTTTCCTAGATCTGTCCCTTAGTGACAGAGAAAAGACTGGTTACACAACTTTCACCCCTGTACTGACCACTTGTTTTCAAAAAATACACATAAACTTACTTATTTTTGAGCATGACATATTTCTAAATCCTCTTCAGTTTTACAAATAAATAAAATCGGGGGGAGACAGAAATATATACAGCATGCCACAATAACCCTCACCTCCTAGGAAAACAAAAGATTTTACAAAATCAATCAAAGCACTTACCTACTATGCCAAAAGCAGAGACAGCTCGAGATAACCCAGAAGAGCCCTTCTGCCCCATCTTTGTTCTGTTTCCCAGGTCTAAACGACCAAGAAGTTCCCTCACCTCTTGGTGCGTATAAACATGCTTTAAAATAAAAAGTCACAAAAGTCACTGATTTGGTAGTTAAATGTTATTTCATGTCAGAGAATAGCAGAATTTGCTTAATCTGTGAAATATACAATAAACCAAAGGCCTCATCTACATTCTTTGTTTCCCATTTCAGTGCTACCAACAAGTAACCAGCATTATTTGAAACAATTGGGAAAAGCACCCAGCAACTAAATACAGAGGCACTTACCTTGTCATCAATTATAACCAAATCCTTTGGTTCCGTGCGATCTATTTTCAAAACACGGTATTTGGTTTCTGCAGGATTACTTCCAACTAGGAAATAACGCTACATAAAAGAAAACCAACAAAACAAGTCAGAATATTATACAAGATAAAGCAACAAAGACCCAGTGTCATGTAAGACATCAGCAATGCCCTTTACATATTGTCTAGACTAGATCCATTCCTACTAACATCAAATATGCAATATTCCATATGCACTGTTAATAAATTGGTTTAGACATCAGCGTCTTAGGCAGGTATATTTGTATACAATAACCTCTACAACTTAAAAGACCACTTTCTCTCCTTTGTACAAGGAGGAAAAAAAAATTAGAATCAAAGGTAAAAGCTGTTTAGAGAAGATAAACTGTAACTTACACCAGGTACTGTCCAATCATACCCTGCCCCAGCCATTACTGTCTTTTCACTTGCTTTGTAAAATTTTGCAAATTAAATGAGCTTTTAACTTTTCATGACCTAAAACTGTTGCTGTATTGTACTCCTTTCCATTTCTTTTCCTGATCGATACTAAACACTGCAAAATTGCAAGTACTTCAGTACTGCACGTTTTCTTCTATTTTTATTCATACTTGCTACGATAGTCCTCTCAACAATGTTCTTCCAGAAAACTAAAATTTTCTGGTTAACGACTGTTTAAAAAACCATTAGCTTCATTTCACATTTAACATATGAAAGAATGACCACAGACAAACATGTAGTATGTCCATTTTTCATGTAAGAAGGTCAAACTATAAATTTATTTCTACATTTAGAGGAATTAACAATAAGCACAGGTTGGTTGCAGGACTGACTTTCTAAAAGTAGCTCTCATTTTTTCTAATTCATTTCATCAGTGTGGTGCTAGCACAGCAAGGTGGAACTCATTATTAATGCTCAGCCTAGTAGGAAAGCATGGCAAATTCATGTGGATCTATGCGTCAGCTCTTAAGAGTCACATGGATTTAGGATGTGAGAAAGGAAATCAATAATCATATTCATACAAACCTCACCATTTCATAAGTTATACCAATTAGATGCTAAGAGACATCTTTGCTCTCAAAATATTTAAGGTGAAAGAAAAACTTAAAGCCCTCTTCAGCTTCCTTGAATTCACAAAAGCACATAGATATTCAGTAAGCTCTAAATAGGAAAATAAAATATTTAACTTTAAAAGCCATAAAAGGAAACACCACCACCAAGGCTCCACCTTGTACACTGACATTACTGTGCTGAGTGGTAAGTTTTGCTGTTTACTTCCAAATGCCAGTAAGCAGGCCCTTCAAATTCATATGGCATCACGACACTCCTTCACTGAAGCCTTGGAGGCAGCACTTTGCAACAGGAAAGTGTTTCCTACAGAGTTTTCTTCAGCAATAATGTGCTGCGGTGCATAGCCCAGGCTCCCCAGTCTGGCCTCCTCAGAGCAGCCTCTACAGGGGATCCCCTTAGTGCCAACCTCTTGCTTGCCAGGAGGGAAATCACAAGGACAGTGCATGGCACTAGATGGTACAGCTCTTCTGCTGGTATCGCCCACCATCAGCAAGAGACACCAAACCACCCAAACAGACACTTGCTTTGATCATGCCATTACACCACTTTTTTCTTATACAGCAAAGTTGAATGGGTAGAGGGAAATATATTCATTTGTAATACTCAGATGATAAGTTAGATAAGTATAAAACCGTTAGTTAAAGGTAAACAATTCTAAGTATTCCATAATACTGCAGTACAGCTCAGTGATGTCCCACTATGTCCAGAACACTGAATGAGTGCAATTTCTTCCCAAAGTGACACCTATGATTACCAGTAAATAATACCAAATAAAAATAGGAGAGTACAACTCTAAGATGCTTGTCCCAATGGCAGTTTGGACCATAGAGCACAATTTAAAATTGGAATACACATGACACATGGTGGGAGGGGGGGCAGGGAGGAAGAGATGGAGAGGGAGGGAGAGGGAGAGGGAGAGAGAGAGAGAGAGAGAGAGAGAGAGAGGCAGATATAGAGTTGCAAATGCTATTACTTAAGGAAGTTCAGCTGCATGCTTCTCCATTTCCATTTTAATTAACCAACAAAACATAAACAAGTGCTATGAGGAATACATCACTCACATCACCTTGGCAGCTGCAAGCTGCAAGCAAAAAGAGGTGCTGCTGCTGCTACTGCTTAGAACAGCAGCAGAGTTAGATTACATGAGGAGTAATTGTACCTGCAGACCAAGGAAGAAACCACCATAATGAATGGTACTTAACAGGCTCTCTGAAGTAATTTAAAGACTAATTTACGGGGTTTAAGCTGGAGAGCCAGACTGTGTAATGGATTAAGGAAGATCAGTTGAGAGTAGCATCAAATCTGAGCATCAATGGACTTAAAGTAAGGCAGGCAATGAGAAATTTCTATTTAGCAAATGGGTATTTTATCCACTGCATGTTAGAGAATTTTCTTGTGGAAGCAATAAAGGAAACAACTGCAAAAACTTCTGAATCTGTGTAAGTGTTCAAAACTAGGAACCCAAAATAGACCTCTGCTTGGGAAGTTTTTAGGACTGGCTAATAAGCTCAGAATTACTTGAAAAACAGTCTGATAAGCCCACTCATAATCAACCTTCAAGATCTGAAAGAAAAACAAAGATTGTATAAAAATTAATGATGAGGAAAAAAAATACACCAAAAAGACACTTCAGCATTAGCTGTTTCTGCTACCCAATTTATGCATCTAATGAATAAATAGGTCTCTCTCACTGGATGACACAGAGCCCAAATAAAACCTTATTAGTGACATGTGCTGCAATTATATTTCCCATCACATGAATACCAGGAAATTATAAAGAAAAATAACAAATCAACATAACACCGAGCATGTAATAGCAAATAAATGTCTATGGCTGTAATATAATTGTAAAATTAATCAAAGCTAAAATGTGCTGTAGTGTTTACAACTCTTTTGATTAACAGAAATTGTTACAATAAAAAAAAAAGAGAAAAAGCTACAGAAACCTTTCCGGGAGTATTTATACTTATTACTTCATTCTGTTTATTGCTAAGTAGAACTGAATAATTTGAAGCATTTCCCAAGTGTCTCAAACAGTTCCACTCCACAGCACAGCCAGTGCATTTAGGTAAATAGGCAACCTTGACCAACAAAGTACTTTCTCCAGAGAACAGCACTCCAGAGAAATTGCTGGCCTCACCCTGCTGTGGGGGTCGGCCAGAGCCCACTAACCATACCTGAGGTGACCCATGTTGCTTCCAGGTTTACTCTGCCCCTCGCCTTTGCTGAAATTTGTTAACAAGCACATTTTACCAACCATGGCAACACACCAGGCAGCTACAAGAGCTGGACTGAAGCTTAATTTATTGCACAATTATCACTAAGCAACCACAAGATAGGAACAGTCATTAGTCATTTCCACCTGGGACTAAGTTTTAACCAAAGCAATCTAATTGAAAGGCTTTACACCATCTTTTATCAATCTTTTGATTCAGCAAAAGCAAACAAAACAGCTTCTTCTAAAAGAAGTCTAAACAAAATAAAAAGACATCTTACAGCGATTTGTTTTTTTTTTTTAATGGTAGGATACTAGTTCTGAAACCAAACATTCTGCTCACTTTTTTTTTCCCCCTTTTTTCCTTTAAGATTGCTTCTTAGAACTCTGAGTCTATAACTATGATTTGCTTCTTTGTATGGACTAATTATGATTAAGGAATGCTAGCACAGCAAAAAACTTTTTCAATCTTCAGGTAAAAAGCTGCAAACAGCTTAATCAGCAGGAAAGGTAAATAAAACACAAAAATATACTACAAGCTGAAATATAGGCAGTGCACTAATACAGCCAATTTTAAAATCTGCAAATAGCATTAAGAAAACAAAAAAAGCTTGCAAATTATGCCTGTTGAGACCATGGATGTGTCTAAAAACACAAAGCCCAGAAGAAGTGGGTTCTACTTGGCCATCTGCCAGATCCCTACCCAGCTGCTCTCTTACTCCCCCTCCTCAACAGGACAGGCACAGAAAATAAGATGGCAAAAGTGATGGGTCAGAACAGAAAGACTGCCTAACACTCACCATTACAGGCAAAACAGACTTGACCTGGGAACAATGTCTGTAATTTACTGACAATTAAAACAGAATCATAGTATAATTACACCTCAATGTAAAAACTCCACTCTGCTCCTTCTTTCTACAGGACCTGGACTAATTCTGGAAGTGTCTTGCACCTCTCATATAAACTGGCAGAATGACATGAAGAAAGGAAGACGTGATAAGGTGCAAAGAGAGGTACTTGGAAAAGCAAAGCTGTCTGCTTGCCATAATCTGTTGAAGTTCTTCAAAAGAAGCTCCTTCAACTTGAGAAATTTTAAGAACATATGCTGCCAAGCACCTCTCCCTGAGCATGTAGGAATGGGTACCCATTCTGCATCCTACAAGCCACAGAATTCAGTGAATCCCTTTAGTCCCAAGGCAACCAAAGCTTTTTGGTCCCAAACAGGACTTTTCTCTTGCTAATCCATTGAAGGATTCCTCCAGATTCTCCCTTCTAATTCTCAGCTAAATTTATTCATTATCTTCTATACATTTTTCTTTAGCTAAGTACTTATTTATTCTTTAGCATCTATTCTGCTAGAATGCTTTCAGAAAAATAATTAACTGGATGCATTTTCAGCACTCACTTCAATACACTAAACAAGTCTTGCTGTTCCTTTGCTCCCCCCAAGACATTGCTAGCATGTATGTTAACTCAGCAGACCTTCAATGGATCTATTCCTGGTTGAATTCTTGTTTCTTAGATGAATATGGACTGTAAATCTACACAATATACCATATGAGGTTTAATTCTAGAGATATATTAGTATTTTTCATTAATGACCATACCACAAATAACCACATCTCTTTTTCAGAGCTGTAATTCATCAGCAGCTCAATCCTCCCACTCCTTCAGATAAAACACGCAGATACTCCTCCTTCTCTTCTGCTGCTTTTGAATTGATAAACTGTCAATAAACTTTCATTGGTGTGTAATCTATTTTAAGGTGCGTGGACTTTTCCAGTATATAATTATACTTCAAATGACTTCTTTTATCTACTTCTGAGGATCATCACCATTTCTTGCTTTATTGTGCTCTGATTATCCTAATTATTTACAATACCTTAAAAGATTAATCAGAGCTGGTCCACATTTTGAGCTAATAACATTAATGAAAGTGCTTAAGTACATCAGTCCTAAAAACACTACTTGAAAAAAATCATCCCTATCAGATGATTTCTCATTCACTCCACACTAATTTATCTATGAATTTCTCTATTAAGTTTCTTCCTTCCATAACAAAGCCAGAGATTTTCCTTGTGGCACTGCATCTCAATAGAGGATTTAATTTAAATACATAAGGCCATCTGATTTTTAGATTAAAACGTGCAATACAACCAGGTTAATCTGACAGTAACTTTCTAAGTCTAGGCAGTGTTTTATGTCATTTGCCTGAATTTGCAATTACTTTCCTATATGCAAGACTTCAGAATGGATTAAATATTCCACTTGTCATGTTCCTGTCACGGCAACACCCTTGACTTGAGCAACTTGAAAATATTCATAGTCATTTCACTGTTTAGTATATTTAATTTTAATTTTACCTCAACACTGATTGATCCCTTTTTCATAACCTTATTGTTGTTACTCACTTCCTCTTCACCCCTTGTTCAGTACATTCATGCTCAAAGTAAATTTGATAGCTAATAGTTGCCTAGTAGGCTGTTCACTACCTTCAACATTTTTAAAATGTGTCAGATACCCATCTATATAAATCAGTACACTTCATAAGTGGGTAAAAATTCTATAGCTTTTTCTGTGAAATCATATTCTACATTGAAGTTTCTCCAAATTGCCCACAGATTAGCTTCAACATTAAATATGCAACCTTTGGAGTTTTTAATCTTCTCAGTTATAACTAGAATAAACTACATTTAATATAAAAATAAAGCCCATAGTTTTCTCTGGTGAATAAAGGGAAGAAATATCTACAGGTAATTATGCCAGTCACATTACTTAATAAGCTTGTGCAAGTCATTTGGATACTGTGGAGATGGAGACTGTAAAAGAAACTGATTAGAATACAATACTATTAATTAAGCCTCATAATATCCTGAAAGATAGGCAAGTGATATGACTTTATAGCAACAACACAAATTGCCTTGTTCAATGTCATGTTGTCTCAGGGGAATGATAATTTCCAGTGAATTAACCTACAGCTTTCAGGTGGGCTTCATCTAGGGGAAACACAAAAGTTCCATCTTCTCCTGAAGAAGAGAGGAAAATATCTTTTGTCTTTCATTAGTCATTGTGCTCAAATATCTTTAGTGCCCTCTGGTGTGCACTTCAGTGATCAATATATGCATAAAAGGAAAGATAATTGGCATTGGTCTGAATAAAACCTGCAGTTCATCTTTGTGACTACTTCTAAGCAAGCTTTCAACTTCCTAGGACAATCAGGAGATACAGTTAACATCTCCATGGTATTTATTGACCCAAAGCATCAGTTGAAAAGGTAGGTTTCAGCAACTATCCTAAATATAAACACTAATAGAAAATATAGAATTTGGCTCTCTGTTAATTCAATTGACACCATGAATTCAGCTCTCCTCACCTCTTGCAGTCTCTCATTTGACTCCAATAATGCTACCAGAGCCTATCCTTTCTTACTTCAATAATACTATTGTACTTTTATCTAAAAAGAAACCCAAACAAAGAAACCCTTTGTAAACAATTTCCATTTTTTCCACTTCCTCATCCATTTCATCTCTTCCTGCTTTAACACAGGGATTTTACAGGAATAAGCTGTATGACCAGTATAAACTTCACTGTTTCTCCCACAGCTGACAAATCATTCCTTCTTTGCACCAGAAATCTTAGGATACAGTCTCAGTCCCAAATCCCATATGCTGGATCTAGCAAGTCTAGAAAATTAGGCATTAGGGAAATCAGAAGAGCAACCTGAAACAGAAGAAAGCTGTTAATTTTTATTTTTGAATGATGCTTATGCTGTCCCAGTGATTGTCACAGCTGGCAACTGCATGATTTTGAGATCTTATGCAAAGGAGATGGCATAGGATACCTCAGAGAGAAGTTTGTCAGCAGCACAACATGACACTGGATGAGCTGTAACAGCGACTGATCAAAGCAGAAGTCCAATTTCAGGCTCCCCAGTACAAAACAGACATTGATATACCAGAGTGATTCCAGCAGAGAGCTCTCCACATGATCCACAGGACAGAGCATGTGATGTGTTGGGAGAGACTGAGAAAATTTGGTTTAGGTTTGTTCAGCCTTCAGAAAGCTTTGGAAGCTTCTTGCTGCTGTGTAAAACCATGTAACAGGAAAGTGTAGATAAGAGAGACAAAACTCCTTCAAGTGGTCTGCAGAGGCTGTAAAATCTATATATTTGAAGGTATTCAAAACTAAGCTGCACACTAACCCTGAGTAATATGCTCGCTGAAGCTGCTTTGAGCAAGGGGCTCAACTTGGTGTTTTCCAGAAGTCCCTTCCAACATCCCTTAGCCTATGCATTTATTAAGTACAGCAAGTATTTTCAAATAATCATACCAAAATGATTCCTACTGAATTTTTCTTTTGAAAAAACTACTAGAATTTGACTATCAAACCACAAAGTGCTTCAATTTATACTTTTTAAAAAGTAAGAACAAAATCTCACTCAGGGAAGAAAATCTGTTTTCATCACTCACAAGAAATAACTGAAGTAGCTTTGACATGCCCTTGCTCAGCTGAGACATTTCAAACAGCACATGCTCATGCACAAACCATTGCCCTTCACAGCTGATGAAAACCATCTTGCCTCCTGGAGTGATCAGGACTGCTGGATCTGCCCCTCACTGAGTTTTGAACAAAGCACAACATGGACAAATCCATCCATTCGGGCAGAGACTGCCAGCTACCACTGGCCAGATGTAAAAGACTGTGGTTCCTGAAAGAACAGGATCAGCTGGAGAGGCCCAGAGAATGGCAGACAGCTGACAGAACTCCAAAGCACAATATTTGCCCTGCACACAGAACGTTGTCTCTCAGCAACCAAGCCTCACAGCTCAGAGAGAAGCAGGCCAGGTATCCACACATGCCAGCCACAAGAAGCCAAATCTCAGCTGAGACGTAGCATGAGTTGTGAGCCAAGAACTAAACTGAGTAATACAGGACCTGATTCAGAAATCACATTTTCCTGGTGCTCTACTCATGTACAACAATAATTTAGTTGAAAAAAGGACAAAAAATAGCCTTTACCAGCAACAATGAGAAAGATAAATAAGGTAGCCTTCAAAATTCATTTAGGCATAGGTAAAAAAGTAACACTCTGGAAAGACTTTCTGGAGTGTAACCTTCATTTTTTAAATTTACTTGTAACTCTGCATGCTTTAATCCTTCTCTGTTTCATAGGCTGTTCAGTGGGGAATTATCACAAAAGCACAAACCTACTTCTGACTGAAGCAAAGCTGGAAGTCAGATTCCTATTTATATTGAGATCATTCTTGCATCTGTGACATTTTGGGAAGTCTCCAAGGGCCTTCAGTGTATAAATTATCTTTCCTGTTATCAGTACAGGTAACATCTGAACCTGAAACTAGACCTAACTTACATCTAAAGCCACATTACCTAACCCTATATGAAAGTACCTCAAGTAAAGAAAACCAGCATCCTATGGGAGAAACCAACACACTATGAAACACACTATGAAATTTGATTGGGAGCTAAGGAACAGTAAACACAGTGGTATTTACAACAAGAATTGGCCTCTGACTCACACTGTGCTCATCACATGGCCAAAGCAGCAATTACCACTCTATCCTCCAATCCATTTTGCCCATGACAGAAAAGTACTGTGAATAACACGTGCCTACAGTTTCTGCATCAGAACGTAAGGAATGCTGAAAATCTTCAAGAGCTTACTTCCAGAGGTCCGACCGAAAGCTTTGGAAGCTGTTTCACCAGCCATTCAGACAAGGAGGACTGAAGTGTGTCATAAACAGCAAACAGGTCAGTGCAGGTGGTAACTACTTCAGCCATTCTTAATCCAAATATTAATTCCGGACACCTTCAGCTGCCCAGCTTTATCTCTCCCTGGCACGGAGGAGCACTGCTCTCCTGGCTGCGTGACAGCAGTCACAGGACAGAACAAGGAGGGGCCCAGGTTCATTGCCAGCCTGGCAGCACCCACACGCAGGGCCCCGCGCTGACCTGCCTATCACAGGCCATTCCTTCGCTCAACTCTGCAGGGGCAGACACACAATGAAAACAAGAACTTTAAAACCTTCTTTTTCTTAGTTCTTGGGATGTTTTGAATGTGTGACCAAAAAGAACCAGATCTCAACACACGAAAAGAAAGGCAAGGCGTAGTTTTTGACAAGCTGCTACCCCGCCGAGGCAGCAGCTCCGGGCAGGGCCGAGCCAACACGCCGGGGGACGGGGACATCCCCCCGGGACCTGCGGCGGTGGCGGCGGGGGGAACGCTACTTACAGCCCTGGTCTCGTACAGCACCAGCTTCTGCACGGAGCTGATCAGGGGGGCGGCAGCCGCCACCGGCATGGCAGCCCCGAGGCCCGGCGGGGGCTGCCCGGGAACACCCCAGGAACAGCCGGAGCCGGGAGGAACACGCCGGGGCTGAGCGGGGAACCACCGCCAGCACCGAGGGAACCCGGAAGTGCCCGCGCGACAATGCGCAGGCGCGCCCACGGGGGCCGCGAGAGCGCGCCTGCGTCGCGGAGCTGCGTCACGCGCGGCCTCCCGGTAACGGCGGCTCCAGGCGCGGCGGCGGCGGGGGCAGCGAGGCACCGGGAGCAGCGAGGCGGCGGCGCCGCCGCATCCGCACCCGCTGCTCCCGCCGGGAGGCTCTCCCGCCGGGTGAGCGCGGTCAGCACCAGGAACAGCTCCGCAGCCCCGCACACGCCGTTGTGTGGGCGGGGCCTCTCTCTCGCCCGCCCTCAGGGGGTGGAGCCAACGGCAGGGGCGGGGCGCGTCCGTTGCCCGGGCAGCGGAGGCGCGCGGGGCGGTGGCAGGGGCGCGCGCGGCGGGGCTCCCACCGGGACATCGCCCTGGGTGTGTGTAGAGAGGGGTGTGTGTCCCCGGTTTAATTCTTTGCTTTGGTTGTGGTGTTTTTTGTCTGTTAGCAAATAGACCCTTGTGAGGGTTTGGGAAGGAGCGAGACTGCTGGGAATGGCAGGTAACGCTCTGGCGGAGAGTTTTCTGTTGGGGCAATAGAGAGTTGATTCGCATGTAGTGGCTTTTTTTCTTTTTTTAATATTAAAATGTTTAATTCAAGAGTGTCTAAACATTTGGGTTTGATGTTTCATGACAAACTTTTTCAGATTCTCATCCTGAAGTCGATTTTTTTTTAGTTGAAGTTTTTAGTTTAATTTAAAACTGGCTAAGGGTCATGTGGGGCTGTGCTGGGTTGGGTGGTTGTGTGTGGGTTTTGCTGGGGCTGTGAGATGGGAGTGGCCCTCTAAAGACAGTGAGGTTTTGTTTCATTTTTTCCGGACAAACTTCAGCAAGCTCCTCGTGTTTTGGCCTCCATTTTGTTTGAAAGGTCCACACAAATTTTCCTCCAGCTTACCTTAATTAGAAATTTGTTTAGGTTTTAATTTGCTGTGCAGCACTGGGCTTGCTACTGCCTGCATTCCTGGAAGAGCTGGGATTTGTGAGAGGATGGTGGAAGAGATCATGAACTGTGATTCAATTCCACTGTCTTATTTGTGTACCTGTCTGTGTGGACGCAGAGTTCCATTGACCATGACAGAACCCTTCTGTGTCTGAAGCACAAAACCAAAGGCCTTGGCAGGCCCATGGCCCATTTCAGGGACCAGAGACAAGTCACAGCTGTGTGGTAGTTGGAGCAGGAAGGAAAAAGTCAACAAAACAACTAAGAAAGTGCAACAAACAATATGAGAGTCATGAGGAAGTCATCAACAGCTGGTGGTCGGGGGTTGTCCCAGCAGTC
Source organism: Muscicapa striata striata (assembly GCA_030060385.1). Lineage (NCBI taxonomy): Eukaryota > Metazoa > Chordata > Aves > Passeriformes > Muscicapidae > Muscicapa > Muscicapa striata. The sequence continues at coordinate 783,670 of JAREIS010000309.1, forward strand.
CTTTGTTTTTCAGAAGTGGGTTTTCTCTCATTTGATGGGTGCATTGTGTATGTTCTCTAAATACCTTTTCTTCTTATAAAAGCTTTCTTTTTTAACTAATCCATTTACCTTGTAATTCAGTTCCATTTTAAGGTCATTTTACACACGTGGAACTACTGTACTTTATAATAAATTCTTTTTTTCCTTCTAGCCTTAGGAAACACATGGCTTCACAAGAGGAAAAACAAGCTCAGCCCTTTACAGACATCTTTGATGAAGATGAAGCTGAAAGATCTTTTCTGTTGTCCAAGCCCACTTGCTTAATTGTCTTTGGAAAGCCAGTAAGATGTCTGATAGAAGGGTATTTCCAGATATACTGCTAACAATTTTACTTTTCCTTTCAAAATATTAGTTTACCAGTGCTACCAAAAGGGTCAAATACCTAGTTTTTACTTTTGCCACTCTTCAAATCCTGCAGAGGGTGGTAAAAATTCTTGTGTCATTTAATGAGGCTAGTTTTTGGCTTCAGTGACCAGTCAATTGTGGTTAAAAATATTATTACTGTACTTAAAAGCTACATGTTGCTCAAAATGTTTCTTCTTTTTTGACATTGATAACTGGATTGTTTTTATTTTTCTGGTGGTTTAACCCCAGCCAGCAAGCAAACCCCACACAGCCTCTTGCTCACTCACTCTGGTGGGGTGGGATGGAGAATCAGAAGGGTAACAGGGATAAAACACATGGGTTGACAAAAGCCATGCACATGAGCAAAGCAAAACAAGGAATTCATTCACCACTTCCTATGGACAGGCAGATGTTCAGCTATCCTGTGAAAAACATGGTTCACTGTCTTGAGAGAATTAAAGGTTTAATAAAGAGACAATGGAGACAAACATAAAGCAAAGGGTTAAAACGGCCGGGTGCTTGGCATGCTGCCAGGAGCACACCTCTGCTTCGGAAACACCCCTTTAAATACGTTTCACGATCCATCCATTTGTTACATATTCATAGACCTTCATGCATAGTCAATTACTTCTGGGAACTATTTAGCATGGCCACTCCTTGGGTCTGCCTTTTTAGAGCATGCATGTTTTCTTGGCTTGTGGTTTTATTTCTCCTTATCCTTTTTAATTTGGGTGGTGGTCTAGGCCTTTTGCAGTCAGTTGAGTGTTGATAATTGTTGTGTCAGCTGCGGGGCCCCCATCACCTGTTCACGGGCTGTTATCTTGACTAGGCAGGTAGTTTAAGCATACTATCTCTAAAAAATTTATGTCTAACTTTTACTATTAACAAAGACTATATCCATATAGAAATGCTATTTTAACATTATACATATAGCATTTATCCCCAGTACTTGCAAAGAGCCAACAACATGTCATATATTTATAACACATCCCTAGGAAAGCAGGGCAGTTATATTGGTTTTCCTCTGGATTCATGTATATAATAAAGATATTTTCAGTATGTAACCGGATTTGTGGTTAAATCTAACTAATCTTGGAATAATCTAACAAATATTGGACTAACAAGAGCAGTTTTTAAGTATTTGTTGTTTTAGTAAAAAATATTATCCCGATGTATCCTACTCAGAAAGGGTTGAGTAGGGTTGCATCATAATTTGCTTTGAGGCTGAAGATAATAAATTTTAGTCCTAAGGAGTTTCTCATAGGAATTTGTGGTCAAATCATAGCTGAGTTTTAGACAGAGTTACTCAGAAACAAACTCAGTGTAATGAGTTTGGAGATAATTAGCTACAAGTAGCAGCATATAAGCAATGCTAGACAATAGGAAGTAGAGGATGGTATTAAAAAGAGTGTTTTGTTTTTGCCCAATGCATAACTGAGAGGCCCTATTCCCAATGATAGATTTTAATTGTTTTTATCATGTGAAAATATAATCCTCACTGTGTTATATGTTTGGTTTTGTTCTGTCTGTTTTTCTTTTAAAAGTGTATTTTTCATTTTAAGGGTTCTGGAAAGAAAACATTAGCTAGAAAACTAGCACAGAGATGGAACTGTATTTTCATAGAAGGTAAACACATGCTATATTTGGAACATTGCTTTGGCTTTGCAATAGCTTTTGGTTTAGAATACCCTCACTCTTCACTCTAATTCAAAGGGCATGTTTCTGATTGCAGCAAACACTTCTGCTAAGGACCAAGTAACCATTTTACCAGAAATAAAATTGCTGATCATGGTCTTTTAGCTATTGAAAGGCTTAGAGAAATCACTGTGGTTTTGGTTTTTTTAATCATGGATTCTGTTCCCAATCCTGTAAGGGGATTCATGTGACCCTTCTCATTCACACGAGGGCAACTCATTCAACTCCAAAGAGTACAGACATTTTCCAGTGCAGACCATGAAAAAATAGGAGAGTCTCCTTTCTGTTTGTGCAGTGTCCTATATAAGGGGATGTACTCTAGGAAACAGGTTTATTTATCAAATCAAGTATCTTTACTTCTTTTGAAGATTCAGAATTGTAACATGGTAAAAATCACTTTAATACAGTGCTTTTTTGACTTAGGTATATATAGAATTTTTAATTCATAGTATTGTATAACAAGAAAAATTTATTACCTGGTCCAAAACATAGACCAGGCCAAAATCAGAAGAGACTTAGGGAATTTACTTAAGCCAGTCCACTCTGTTTGAATGTATTTAAATCAGTACAGACAAATGTTCATCAAATTTGTTTTAAACAATTTCTAGTACATAGACTATAGGCAGTCTATCTCTGTAAGAGTCTCTTTACCATTAAAAAGTTTTTCTTAGCAACTAATCTAAATCTCAGTTACTGCATTTTTAAGCCTTTTTTCTAATTCAGGGAATTACTCTTACTTTATTTATGATGTTTCTTTTAATCTTCTTTTAGCAAATGAATGCACATGTGTATACACACATTGTTACTTATTCTAGTAATTTTTTTTCATTTTCTACATCAAAAAAGAAAGAAATGAAAAAATTCAGCATACATAGACATGAATAATTTAGTTCAGAAAGGACCTCCAGAGGTGACTGAGTCCAACATTCCTCTCAAAGCAGGGTCAAACTAGAGAGCGCTGCTCAGTTGAATATGGAATATCTCCAAGGATGGAGACTCCCCCTCCTCCCAGATAAATGCTTTGCAATGTTTGACTACCTTCTTTATGAAAAAATTGCTTCCTAATTACCCCATTTAAATTTCTTATGTTCCTGTTGATATCTGTTGCCTCCTGTCCTAACTGCACTTCTGTGGTGACTGTGGGTCTATCTTTGTGACCTCCCAATAAGTAGTTTTAGATAGCAGTAAGCACTGTCTGGTTTCCTCCTGGCTGAAAAAGGTCAGTTCTTCTGGCCTCTCCTAGGCTGTTCAAATCTTCTGATGGTTTTGGTGTCCTTTGCTGAACTTTCTCCAGAGTATCGATATCTGTCCTGTGCTGGGTTAAAAATAAACCAAGACAGAAAATTATTGAATAGGACAGGTGTTTGTAATCTTTTTAATGACTTAATGCTTTCTATTCATTTATCTGGTAATTAGGTCGATACTCATAAGTAAAGCACGGCCAGGGTGCACACAGATTGCTGATTTTCAGTTGCCTGTATTGTTAATTAGTACATTCCCTCTCTCAGTTTTGCTGTTGTGCATTTTTGTGTAGTATATACAGGGTTAAATTTTAGGCAGAAACACCTACTCAGACCTTGTTATAAGGCATCAGGTTCTGGATAATAATGGCCCTAAATATAATGGCTGTTCATTCAAAATATTCTGGTTGCTTGGAGCACACATACATTCTCCTGTGTGTGTATGTACATATGTATCTATGTGTACAAGTCTGTTTATAAAATATTTTGTATTAATTGTTTTTCTTACATTTCATATCCTTCCTTAGCTTCAGAAGTAATTCAAACAAATATTCAGCAAGGAACAAAATATGGGCTTAAGGTAAAGGTCTAATCTTCTAGTAAGTTTTGTCACATTCTTAACTTACACTTACTATAAAAGACTATGTTTTGCATTTTTCCCTAGTGTCAAGAATTGCTTTGTCAAGGTGAAACTGTTACTGAGGAACTGGTGACAGAAATGATTCTGCAAAAGATTGAGTCACCAGAAGTTGCTCATTTTGGTAAGTATGTTTATAGTCTAAACTTCTTAGAATGTGCTACCTATGATTTTACATCCATTTTACATCCAAATATAATACATAATGTATAATCAAATATAATTCTAGCTTTTTGTTGTGCTCCTAAGGTTGTGGAGTATCAATAAACTGAAAGCATGTTAAGAGATTAATTTACCAATGTGGGAGATCAGAAAGTGTCATACTGATCCTATGTTGTGTTGATTTTGAGAAAATAATTTTCCCAAAATTTTAAGTGTTCATATGACACTTATTTGACAATATTGCCTGTTCAGAGGAATCATAGGATTTAAAATACAGATATTTTATTCTTCAATACTTCTACAACAACAACATAACAAAAATCCATCAGCAAAAACATTTTAAACATTTTAAATAATGACAAAGAAGGAAAACAGATTACTAAAAATGCAAAGTATTATGACTTTTTTTCTCTTACAGAATTGTTTATTCCCTTTGCATTTTGTGACACAGAGTAGGATGGATGAGAATAGTAATGGTAGTGGCTATAATTCTTCTATTTGAGGAAAGATTTTGTTAATTGAGGCTGTCTGGACAAGTGCTGCAAATCTTGCTAGTGTCTGAAACTGCTTCCCTGATGAGAAAACAAATGTACTGCTAGGAGGAAAGGAAGTAAAAGGAAATGTTCCTTTTTCTTGTTTTACTTTTATTTGAAATTTCCATTATAAGGGAGAGACAGGTGTAGTGCCAATGTTAGTTTCTACTGTTCTAAAAACTAGTCTGCTTTTTAAGCTTTCAGTTACAATGGGTTTTATTCCTTCTCTAGTACAAGACTCAACAGTTTTGCAAAATATACAGCCTTAACTGGTGAAACCAGGCTTTTAAAACAGTATGAAAACGAGAAATAGGGAAGAACTTAAAAAAAAAAAAAAAAAAAAAAAAAAGGACACAAAAACTGCTGGAAGAGGTAGCAGCAGAAATGCCAGTCATGAAGAAGCTTCTGTATTATTGGAATTCCCCTCCTTGAGTCAGTCTGAAGATGTTTATATCACAGAGAAGCACAGAGACTGTAAACATGACCGTAAAGTTGAGAAAAGTTTAGTTCTTGTAGCCAAGACACTTTCTGCATTACAGATGCTCCAAAGTGGCAAGGAATAGAATAACCAACATCCTCACTATTTTTCCTACCAAGTAGAACTGACCTCCAAAATGAATTTTTGTTTTAGTATTTCTAATAACTTTTTGTTTGTCAGCTTAAGTATGTTTTCAGCAGGAGCTAATCAATCAAGTCACTGTAAATTATTCATTAAAGATTTTAGAATCTGTTGCATGGAAAGTTGGTTTTTTTACTTTTAGTGTTAGTAAAATGCAAGTTTTAAAACACACTATAAGTGTGTCTCAAATGCTTGGTAATACCCTGGTAACTTTTTGATCTAGTTGATAGTTGCCTTATGTATACTTCACAATTTTTAGTCTTCTCACATTATTGATTTGGGGGCAACAGCTCTCTCAGAAAATGGTTTCCCGGGTTACACTCACATCAGTTGTTATCTGGGGTGTGTTGATAAGCAGAAGCTGTGCACGTTCTTCACACCAGTTAGAATTTTCTAAAGGTATCAACAGTTTAGAATCCAGAATATGAATTTACTAGAGGAATGACTATATATTTTGCTCTCCCTAGCTTATCCTCTTCTCTTGCATCTATGGATAGTGACTTCCCAAAGAAATAGGAGTCTTCACTCCTAACCCCTCTTGCAAGGACTGCTGCCTCTTTTTTGTGCTGCCCAGACTTGCATTTAAATGTTATCACATAAAATTCTAAGCACACACCATTTCTCTAAGGGAATATTCTCATTATTTGGCTAAAAACACCCACCTGATTTTTGTTTAGTCTCTCATCCTGTCCTCTTGAATATTGATTTTGTTGCAATTCAGTAGTTCTTAACTGCATACCTACAGCCATCAGTAGCTGCAGTACTTTCCTAGGAACTTGAAGCCACAAGTTCATCCAGGGGCTGAGCACTGTAATACTCAGAAAACATATTATTACCACTCTGCTTTTGATATCTAGCCAAAGTCTGTTTCCCAAACAGGACTCAGCATTGGGAGTTCTGAGTGAACAGATGCTTAGCAAATTATCCATGTGCACACTGTGTGCATAGTGCCTCCTTTGGAGAGGCAGGAGAGTCGTTCAGACTCTCTTCATTAGAAGCCAAAATATTTAAAGGTTGTGTAAAAAGCCCAGACTCCTAGTTTAAATGCTTTAAATCATAGAGTGGCTACTTTTTTGCAGTGCCTTTTATGAAGGAGTTTAGTGGTAAAACTGGTCATTGAAAGCTTGTTACTTTTTAGGCACTACAGTGTCTGAGCTGGGCACATAGAGTGGGTGGTCTGAGCATGGTCTTTAATGTCTGCATGTTTTTAATTGATTAACAGATGTTGAGAGTACTCTGTAAAGCTGAAAACAACACACTTTTTTTTGTCTTTGTTTCGTCTGAAGCAGACATGGGTGCACAGTTTTTTTAGAAGTGCTTTGTCATGTACATGGTTTAAAATTGTACCACTACATGTATTGTTTAAAGGAGATGAATATAACTAGTTCTATAATTGACAAACCTTCCTAAGATATGTTCAATTAAATGTATTTGGCAGGTTATGTGCTCACTGGATTTCCTTTTCTCTCGGAGAAATGCATGACTGTTCCACAGCAAATAGAGAAAATAATGAATCTAAAATTAAAACCGGATATCTTGATTAACATTAAGGTAATGTCTTCTTCAGTAACTTCCTAGTATTTTTCCTAATTATTAGTAGACTCATATTCTATGCATGCCAAATATAGTATTTTCTTCTGTATACTTGAGTATAGAATTTATTGAGGAATGATAAATTCTTCTTTTTTATATTGGAATGGAATTTCACTGTTTTTTTTCCATTATAAGCATTACTGAGGTAAAATAATGAACATGTCCTAAAACTTCAGTAGCAGTTACAGTTTTTGCACCTCCACCAATTAGAAGATACAGGTTTTCAAGAATGGGAAACTTTGAATTGCATGATTATTATGGGATTTTGGACAGATGTACATCTGCCAGTTGTGTAATGCAGAAAGAAAATTCTCACATACAGAATATAGAAAGTAAGGAGTTTTATTTTTCAGTCACTAATTGTGAAACTGCTTCATTATTAATTCATCTTGTTTACAAATCTCAATTGCTTCATGAGTAGTAATGTGACATACCAGATATTTTACAAAAGTGGCTCTGATATAACCAGAGAAACATAAATCATTGATAGGGTGGGATTTAGAGGATTTTCTCAATGTAACTTAAAAGAATGGACTTGCTTGCTACGTCCACATTAGTAAACAATACAAGGCAAGAGTGACTCTTCAGACATCGGGCCAACTGTTTTGGCCAAACACTGCTAAGCTGTTTTGTTTGTCAGAATGGGGTGGCAGTGCCCAAACTGCCCACAGGGAAAGGCCTGAGGCCTGTGCCATTCTCCAGATTGTCCCCAGCTGTTCACTGGGGAGGATTCTGGCTGGCCAACACTGAGCTGTGCCAGACTCCATCCAGCCAAATTACCATATGTATAGTCATGAACACACCTTCAGGCCCTTCCTCTAGCAATGTCTTATTTATAATCAACTAGATTATTTTGTCTTCTACTTTAAATGTGCAGAATGAGCTGCCGAGGCAGCTCTGAATAGTCAGCCTCTGCTGGTGTGCTCCATTCTCTTTGGGATTTTGATTCTAGTTGGCACATCTATGTGTTTTGTCAGATGCTAAGCCTCAGGGTATGGACCTACTCTATCACTTTGCAGATTTAATTTGGTGTTTGTTTTAATCCCATACTTTTAAGACTTAATTTGACTGAACATGCGTAATGAAAGTTGGTGAATGCCTACTTCAAAACTTTTTTGCATGGTCTCAGAAAGATCCTAAAACATCAATAAAAGGTATTTTTGTCCTGCTTTTCAGGCAGATTTGATTTTTTTCATAAAGTCAATCTTTGTTTTAATGCTATGGAGTGAGAAATCTCCATTGTTGAGAATATGTGTTGTATAGATTCATGTGCAACCATACAGATAGAGTGATACTAACTATACCAGAAAGAAAAATTAAATTCTTGACTTCATGTAGTAACATCATCTTCCCTGGGAAAAGGACTGAGACAAAATTGCATTCCAAATCCTTGTCCCAAAGTCAAAGAAATAACTTTGCCTTTGATTTCAGTGGATTGAAACTGTTTTCACAGATATGTTAGAATTACAACTATTTTCATTAGATGAAAAATAAAGGAAGAAGGGAGATTATAGATAACTGTGGCAATAATGAAATACTGCTATTAGTAGACCAATTCAGAGAAATTTTGTCTCTCCAAGTAAAAGATGTTACAGCAGTGCAATAAATATGATTTCCTTTTAATTTTTCCATGCTAGTGTCCAGATTATGAGTTATGTCAAAGAATATCCGGACAAAGGCTAAACCCTGATTCAGGGGAGATATATCAGAGGAGCCAGTGGGATCCTAAAGTTCTTGACAAACGTAAGAAAGATCAGGATGAAGAGGAGGAAGAAGAAGATGAAGCTGAGGGTGAAGAAGAGGAACAAGAAGAAGAGGTAAATATTGCTAATTTCTAAACAGTGCAAAATATTACAATGTACTTTAGGCAAAGCAGAAAAAATTTTGATCTTCTAAAATATCGCCATACTATGTTATGAATTTATTTTGCTCAAATTTAATCTTAATTCCATTTCTGTCCTGCTTAAAGAAGTGTGGGGTAACATTTAAACAGTAGGTTTTAATGACAGCAAATGCTGATCATCGTGTAGCTTATGTTAAAAGACTCAGTCTTTAACACAAAAGTCACTGTTTCTTACCATAAGTTATAAGTGTCTATCGGAGGAGAAGGGTGGCACTGCCTGTTTCTTGATCTAGACAAATAAAAGTTTTTAATTTTTGTGTATCGTAGCAACTTTTTACTAATATTTGCAGGACACTAACTTGTTTTCTAGTTTAGGTATTACACTACTACCAATGGATTTCTTTTTTTTCCATGAAGTTACTAGTTTTGAATTCAGGTAAAATTTTTATAATAGGGGCCAGAGACTTATCAATGCAAGTTGTAGGCACATTGCTCTCTATTAATGGAAAATACACTTGATCAGGATAGGATCATAGTCAGCAGTCACTGGACAAATACTCATTGCAATATGCTCCAAAGCTACTTTATTTAAACTAGAGTGAAGACAAAAATTATTTTAATACATTATTTCTCTGTCTGGAAATTTTGTTTTGCAGACTGGAGAAGTTCGACGTAAGAAATTAGAATCTTTTCATCAATTAGTGCAGAGGCCTGAAGATTTTCTTGAAAATGCAGAGAAAAGAATTGAAATATACAAGGATATAATGCTTCATCCTTTAGAAGTAAGAAAAAGCAAGTAATATGATTATGCATAAAAAAAGATTTAAAAAATATCTTGCACTGTTTTCATTGTTTTTTTTAGTTTGAGATTTGCTGTATAGAGGTGATCATGCTACAACACATCCCCAAATTCTGAATTTTTTTCTGAAATCAGTGATCTGTAGATGTTGTTTCTACTCTGCAGTCAAGATAAAGTAATCAACTTTGACTTCTAGAAGTGAAACCGTACCTGCCATCACATATGTTTTCTAAATCTAGTAAGTGAAATATTAAAGACTCCATTTTTTCATAGGCATTACCACAGTCCATTCCAGAATGCAATCCCATAAGTAATCTGCATCCATTGTCTTCCACTCCAGTAGATTCTCAGGCTTCATTGCCTGCAGATTTATATACGCAATAATTAGCTCATTAGTTTGTTTTACCACTTACTTAATTTCTAAAGCTATGACACTTTCTTTCCCTATTGTGTTCAGAAAAAATGGATTTACTGTATGCTTCTTCCCCTCCTTCCCCCCACACTAAAGAAAAAAACATGAGGACCAGCAGAATAGTTTATTCTTGTTGTTGGTTAGTTGGTTTGGTTTGGGTTTTTTGTGTGTTTGCTTTTTTTTTTTTTTTCTGGTTTTCCATTCTTTTTTTGTTTTTAATCTCTTAGTACAAGCAACTGCAAAATCCTCGTGTTTGGTGCCCACTTGACAATCACTGTTTATGCCTTTCAATTTCCCTATGGATTAGTTAAACCTATAGATAAAATTGTGCAAAAGTGGTATAATGGTCTTTGCTGGACTAACAAACTTGTTACTGCTGTGAAGGGGAAAAAATGTGGTATCTTTAATCATTACACAATCTCACATGGATTTCTTGTAAGTGAGCTAATGGAAAGTTGTTTAGATTAAATTACTTTAGGATTTAGGATTCTCTTCAACAGTTTCAAACACATTCCACTGATTGGTCGGGTTCACTTAGAGTTCACTAGCAATGAATGTATTGGTGAAGATACTTAGTGGTCCACTAATGCATTAAAGGAACATAGGGTTTTATCAATTGGCCCAGGCAGATTTTGAGATGATGAAATTGAAATTGAAACAAAAAGCTTGTAGGATGTGCATTTTGCACAGATGGGGAGATAGGTAGAACAGACTTGGGAGAACACACTTTGATTTTTTGATAAATTGTTGGGATTAAAATGACCTGAAATAAATGTGAAATACTGCAGTGAGGAAGGAAACCTAATGAACAACTACAACATATGAAATAATTGGGTAGACCTCTGTACTTCAGACAGTCTGCAGTCTGTGGCGATTTAATTAGTCAAAACTGAGTCAATAAATGAGATGCTATTGTTTAAACTCAAATGCTATGGATGTATTAATAAGACTGTAAGACCATTGTATGTAAGAGAAATACAGACTATTGTGCTCGCTTTAGAAGAGTATTAGAAATAATTAATTAGTCATTATTTGTTTTTACCAAAAACAGAGCAGATGATTTAATTTACAGTATAGAAGACAGACTAGATGAAATGAGCCAGGAAATGAGCTCTGACCATAAATGTAGTGAAGATGTAAAGCCACCTTCAATAGGCCTTTTTAGGCTCAAGGTTAGACCAGCATTTGTCAGAAATGGAGTGAGTGTTCTCAATGCTCAGAGAGAGGCCTTAACAATGGACATGGGATTTGTTTTGTTTTTTTTTTTTTAGTCTAAGACATTATTTCTAGTGCTAGAAAATAGTTACTAGTTTCTAGTTTCTTTTATGCTAAAAATTTAAAATAAGAAAAATAAAATATATGGTCCAAATTTTAAAGGAATTGGGAGTCAGAACCAAAATTACAACATTGGTCTCATGACTGGCATTTCCAAGAAATGTATTAATTGAGATTGTCATCATTTTCTAGCAAAGAATTTAGGTAGTTAGACAATTAAAAGTTGAATTCGTACACAAAATGTTACTGTATCTTGATAGTTTTTAGCTCTTGCATTTGAGCTAAGACATGTAAGCTATCTTCTGAACCCATTGTAACTCCAGTTTTGGAATTATCTCTGTATTTATCTGTCATCAAACAAAAGTTAATCTCCAGAAGATTTTATAAGCCATTAATACAATGAATCTTGATTTTGCTGAAGTCCCCAGGAGTCCAACCTTTGATATTTATAGGAAGAGAATGAGCTTCAGTGTCATTATCTGGTTAGCTATACTCAACTAACGGGTATGTTCTTAAACAGGAATTTTTGGCTCACCATGATTGTCGATATCTTATTGAGGTGGATGGAAGTCAGCAACCAGATGATGTCTTTGAGGTAGGAAAGCTATGCACCAGCTAAGTTAACATCCACTAGAAAATAATTTCTCAAGCTCTGTGGATTGTTTTCCTGTTGGCAAAATTTTAAGTTGTGTTGAAAAAGCATTCATTTACTATTACGAAACATGGCTTTTGAAATACTTGTCTTCCTTCCTCTGTTAGTTGTAAGTTTCACTGCTCTGCCTCCAGGCTTATGTATATCTTACATGAGATTATTTTCAGGCAGGCTACAAACTTTTGTATTATGTCCATCTGGTTTCAGTGCTTTTTCTGACCTGTATTAATATAAAATACAATGAGAAATTAGAACATTTTTGGTATGATATATTTGCAAAACTGGTTTATTTGATGCTTTTGTCTAAAATATATTTTGTATAATGGAATATAATTTTTATTAATTTTAATATTGTTTTGCAATGTAATAGAAGACCCTTGATTCTTGTAGAATTCTGCTGAGTGCTTGTATCTAGATTTTTAGCTTGTAACAGAGTAACTTATTCTCCATGTTAAAAAACCTACAATGGTAAATTTTGAAGATAAGTCATCTTATCCTCTGCTTCACAAATAAAAGTTGCTTCAAATCAGAACCTAGAGTATGGAGTTGAAAATTAAGTGGGAGATTTTCTTTGACAAGGTAGGAAGTGAAATTTTCCTGCATTTTCTCCTCTGTTTGAAATAAATTGTATTATTATAATTCTGTAAGTTAATTATTTCAGTTTATGCTTAACTCTACCAAGAGTGGTCCTATGGGGGAAAAAAAGCAGTGATTTTGCAGCATTAGAATGTACAATTTCCATTTGTGCACGTTACATCACAAAATTTATAGTAAGTGCAATCAAGTTATATTATGATTCCAACCATTTTACCTACAAGTAAGGCAAAAGCATATAATAAAACTATACCAAATATGACAGAATTTGCTTTTTCATTTCAAGAGTACTTTCATTCATTCAATATTACATTTAGGAAATACTTCAAATAGACTTAATAACATCTGATTCTCATTGGTTGACATTTGGTTTAAACACCTTAAACTACCCGAAGTTGTATTGGTTCTGAATGTGCATTTCCCAAAGAGATTTGCCTCTTTTTCCAATTGGGGCTCATCTGAGTACTTGCACTGCCTTGGGGAGCCTTCACAGTCTTATCCTTTAATAGGCTTGGGATTCACAGCATAATGGAGATAGAAGGTCTGTGATTTGGCTTTTTGCACTGCCTGTATCTACCAAACAGCTTCTTAAAACTCAACTCAGCAACTAGCATGAGTCCGAGTTAGAAACTGGGCCTTGGTATTTACATAGCCATTATATAAATAATAAGTTACAGTTTTAAATAGATTTTAGGGGCCCTTCTGAAGACAAAAGCAGTTTTGATTGGTACTAAATCAAGACTAATTTTCTCTTCAGGCAGTAGCAGGCCGACTTGAGTCTATGGATATTCAAAATGCAGCTCCTATAATCAGACTTCAAAGTGAAGAAGAAGAAGAAATGCTGGAAGGAAAGAAAAATGTAAGTGTGCTTTTCTAAAGTGTGATTGACTGTACTAACTAGAATTACTTTTCTTTACCGCTGTAAGCTTATATTATAGCATATTTGTTTCACATCAACCAGTTTGTTTTACCATGCAGTAAGGGCATTTTGTAAGCCTTGACCTTTCAGAAATGAGAATTTAAGGTCATTCTGGGACTGAAATCCATTTTTAAAAGTATCAAAATAAAAAACCCTGTCTTTTCAAAAAAAAAAAAAAAACCCAAACCAGGTAATGATTATGATAATAAAACTTTGAACAAAATATTTTTTTAGCATTAGGGGAAAAATTAATTCCGCCCAAGGAAATAAAGAAACTTTAGCCAAAGGGTGACAATCTCAGCAACTGACTTTTAGCTCAGTCTGCTCTTTTCCTGAATAAGAAACAACATGCTAATCCAAATGTAGCAACATTCTGCCTAACTGAAATCACATTTGTTCTATTTTCCTGGAATTAATTAGAAACATGACAAGTTAGTGCTGAATTTTGCTGAGTCACGGCAATTATAATTTGTGTCCCTTCCAAATAAAACTGAAAACTGGAAGTTTTGCACGAATGTCGTCACCTATATTTAGTTGTGATCATCTTTCCTATTTCTTAAAAAAACTTTGAATATGTGAATGGAAGTGTAATGGGGAGACCCCACATTTTCAGAGAAATATCCCTCCCTTCACTTTTCTGTTTTCTCATTCTTAACAAATTCATAAGTGAAAGACTTTCTGTGTCAGAGGTCGTCTGTATTTATTACTTAGTTAGTTTTTGTGTTTGTTTTAGTTTGTACATAAGCTTTTAGTAATCACGGTATTCAGGGCAAAGAGTTCTGCATCTTAACTGAACGTTATGTACAGAATTGCTTCCCTTTGTGTTGAACCTGCAGCCTTTTTAGTGCAGTGTCCTCCACTGTGCAGAAGTCAATGAATAGTTCAATTCTCTACATTTACCCTGTAATAACTCATGATTTCAGACTTCTGTCATGCTCTTACATAGCTATACTGAAGAATTCCAGTCTGTATAATCTTATTCCTTCTTACACAACAACCTTCTTATGGGATTGATCAGTTATACTACCTTTTTCTGAAATTTACCCCATTTTGCTGTGTCTTTTCTGAGATTAGGGCAGCAGGCAGCCCATTGCACTAAAGATAAGGGCAATATTTAAACAATTTCAACATGAACCTTTATCATCTGTTCTCTCCATGCCTAGCATTCCTAACATTCAAATTGGTTTTCTGACTGCTCTTGGGCATTGAGAAAATGTTTTCACAGAGGGATCTATTTTTGACTAGTGACAGTCAGTGAAAATTCATAACTTTCTGTGTAAAACTGCTATTTTAATATCTGCTTTTGTTGGTTTTGAAAGTTCTTCTGCAGTTCTTCACAGGCAGCACTTGTCCATACTATTCTGAATTTAGAGTCACCATGACTTTAGGATTTACTCACTATTCACATTCTGTAAAAAGGCTACAAAACTTATTCATACCATATGATATTTCTGCATGCCTAAAATAGATATTTTAACATTGCTATTCCCTGGTCTTTTTCATACCCTTTAGAAGAAATCATAGCCATTTTCTGTTGCCTTCAAGAAATAACTCTTCATAATTTTTAATTTCTAAAATTAATAAGTAAAGCCTAAAGCAACTATTTTAAGTACTATTTCTTTTAAATAGTGCTGAAAAATGGAATAATTTCTCTTTAAAATTTTCCTACAATTCTAAAATAAATACTTTTTTAAAATGTTCTAAAGAGCATGATGTGGTTTTCTTTTTAAGTTTGCTTATTTTCCATCAAAAGGTTTAAAAAAATCTAATAAAATGGCATATGTAGCTTCAGACAAAAATTACACTTGTAATTATTGCTATTTTACTAAACAGGATGAACTTTTCCGGGCTCTGTCATCTTGCAAGCTGATCGCACCCAGATACCGATGGCGTAGGAGCAGGTGGGGACAAGTGTGTCCCGTGGCTCTAAAAGAAGGGGAAATTTTAATGGGAAACCCAGAGTTTGCTGTGAGGTTAGTGGAATTTGACACTCTTAACTTTCATATCTTTTTTATGAGATAACTGTCTACATCTGTTAGCTTCTCTTCTGTTTGAAGTTTTCTAGGTAAAATGTATGTACTGTCATCCGAAGAGGCACTGAAAAAATTTGTGTTGAATCCACGACCTTACCTGTTACCTCCAATGCCATGTTCTCCTTGTAAAGTATTCGTATTTGGTCCTCCATTCTCTGGAAGAACAACTATTTGTGATTTAATTGCAAACAATTATAAAGGAACGGTAGGTTCATAAATGTCTTAGGTAGCAGAGTATCAGCTGGGGCTTGGGAATCAGTTGAGCACATTCTTGTCATATTAATAACATTCATACTACAGATATAGGGTTTACAGAGGAACACAGGATTTTAGTGAAATTCATTTTTATAAACATAGCTACAGATAAAAAATACTTCTATATACCCTCTTACTTTGCAGTTGTCTTAGTATTAGAATATTATTAATAGCTTTTGTATCTAAGATAATTAAATATAAATGCAAATTAAAAACAATTTCATTTTCAGAAAAACCCCCACCCTGCACTTGAATTATATGTAAATTTTTCTGAAATCTGCAGAGCTTTTCCAATATCATTTTGCTTTATAGAAGTTGCAGCAGATGCTATATTTGTCTTCTGTGATAATTATATTTTTTCACATCATTTCACTAGGTTCTTGATATGGACAAACTCATTCAAGAATATAAAGAATCAAAGAAAAAAACCACTGAGGAATTGCAAAAGAATGCAGTAGAAATGGCTATAGCAGCAGTGAAAAATAGATTGGAATCAGAAGAACAATCAGAACAAGCAGGTGAATAAGCTGTTCCATGGTCTTTAAAGCTGTCTTACTTGCTTTACATTATTTAACTGAAGCAGTTGCTGTCACTTTGACTCAGAAAAAGTTGCAAAAGTTGTTATGAGCTGTGCATTCAATATGGACTAAAAGAACATGGCAGTGAAGGGAACAGCTTAGTAAAATTCAGTGTTTTTTACACATATGTGTATAAATCCCTTGAATTTGAGGGCCGTGTAAAAAAGAGTTTTCTGAACTCTGGGCTGAAAGAAGAATTTGGTCCTCACTGACACTAGTTGAAAACACTCAGTTTTAATTACTTTCTGACAAGTTAAATCTCTGCAAAAATGAAATATTCACCAAGAAAGCAGCTTGTCAGCTGGACTGATGTGAATCCACAATCCACAGATTTTTCATTTTAGAGCAGCCTTCCAAATATGCTGTTACAGATGGCACATTCATAAGTTGCTCCAGCTCTGGTCACATTTAGACTTTTTAAGCTGCCTAGTTTTCTGCAGCTTGACAAATTCAATAAATATATTGAAAAGGTGAACATAATACGTTATTTTGGTATATTTTAAACAAATTTTGTGGGTTTTTTCCTAGGAAATTCAATGGAGGCTTTTCAAAATAATTTCTTTTGAAAGGAAAATACTCAGTTGAATTAGAATTGCCTTTTTATAGGTAGCTCTAGTTACGGTTCCAATGGACAATTGGGCTATTTTGCCTTATTCGCCTAAGCAAGGAATTGCGTTTGACTTTTTCATGGGTAGATGCATCTAACAAAAGGTCAGTGTATTCCTCTAGTGCTGTAAAACTGGTGCTGACAGTGATAAAAAATCATTGGCATTGCAGTAAGAATAATGATGAGCTATGACACCAAAATTGAAACAGCTAAACAGTGTTATGTTCCAGATTTCTGGCTATGTATATACTTCTGAGGACAGGGATATGAAATCCTATTAGAATTAATGAGAAATTAATCCTAATTAAAAACATTGGAGAGCTCAATCAGTTTTATTGCAAAACTGAAGTACAAACAGAGGATGTATTTTCCCTTACATATCTTTTTGTACCATAAGATTGTTTCAGAATTTTTTAATAGATAAGGAGATGTTTGCATTTGGGCTGCATTGAGTTTTTTTGCAGAATGGAAATTATTAAGATGCTGTCCCTTTTCTAGGCACCTTGTAACTTGTCAAAAATAACCTGATAAATGTGTACATTTTTGCAGTTAGAAAGTATCAATACAATAATTGAAAAATCTTGACATAAATACAGAAAGTAAATATGGCATTTTTCCTGAATTATACTCATAGCAGATACTGCAGTTGGCTAAAACAATTCTTTGCCAAATTGTTAACTGTGAGTATTCATTTAAAGCCTTTAAAATAATTACAGTTGTCGTGCCAGCAATTAATAACAAAACATGGATCCAATATGAATGTTTTGCACATCATAGAGAGTGCAGGCTACTTTATTGTTTAAAATACTCTGCCTTGATCTAAAGTCTATATTGATTGAAAAATTAGTCTGGTCAACCTTTTGATTTAGGAATCAAAGGGAAATCAAATCAAGGGAAATTCTAGGGTGTTGTAATTGCCCGATTGTTCTAGCCCAGAAATCTCATTCTGTTTATATGGAAACAATATTTAACTTAGAGATAGAAAATGCTGGACAGTTAAAAAGGTTGAATCTTTTATACTGAGAGAGCAAACCAAAATCTTAGTTTATGAGACACACCCTAAATCTGCATTCAGAACTGGTGTTTGTTTCTTTCTCTGAGCAATTTTGTACTGCTTAAAATTACTGCTGTGCTGGAGTTATGATTTGATGCTTTGAGTCCTAATTTCTAGTTTCTCTGTAAAGTGCATTTTTAAAAATCTATGTTATTAGGAATACCAGAGATAACTGCTGACCATCCAGAAGTTCAAGCCATGGTAGAAGAAGCCATGGAAAGTGCATCAGTCTCTGAAGATACAATATCACCTCAAATATATGCTAAAGTACTGAAGAGAGCTATTGCGGAGGTGAGACTACAAGTACTATGTAGCAAAGTACTTTTTTCCTAAGAGGAACTTGTACATTATCCATATATTTTCTTAAATTTTCCATTTGAGAGATCCGTTTCATTTATATCACGTAGCCCAAAAGCTTACATAGGATTGAGGAGACACTGAGAAAGATCATGAAAGACAAATCTATTGAGGACTATTCTGTATTTCTTTATATATAATAAAAATATGTGTGTGCATATGTGTATATATATTCATGCACTTATACAGAAATTATTTCTGTTTATAAATTGTTAACTGTCTGGAAGAATTATCTGAGAGTCTGCTTGCTCTATTCTTATCTTTTTAGTCACTATTAAAGAGGTGCACACCAGATGTAAGAGTTTGAAAATAATTGTTTATGAAGATTTATCCAAGAATCTCAAAATGTTTTAAATTTGTTCAATGGTATGTAACCATTAAAACTGGAGGGTAAATTCTTTACAGGCAAGCTTAAAATATCACTATTGCATTAGTCTCTTCTTGTTTAAAGTGTCTTTTATTTCATTTGGATATCCAAAGTTGTAAATGTCTCACTTTTTATTGACCTGAAATGACAATAAGGAAAAATCACAGCATTTAGAAAGTAATTTTGTATTGTGCAGTCTTTTTTGTACAGCTAACTTAAGTCTCTTTATATTCCTGAATGTGACATTTTCTAACAGCTTATGAAGACAAACAAAGACAGATTTCCTGGTGCTTCAAGACCAGGAGGGTGGGTAGTGGATAACTACCCTCTGTCAGAAGACCATTGGTCAGCGTTGGCAGAGAAACGGCTTCTGCCTGGCACTGTTGTCTGTCTGAAGGATACACAAGAAGATGGTTAGTAAATGCACCCTAATGCAACTTTATGTTTTCTTTCTTTTTTTTTCTGTGTTGATATTTGTATATAAAACATATTTATGAGAAAAACTAGTAGTTATGTCCCATTTATAAATGGGGGCCTAGAGAAGGAATAATCCAGTTAATAATCCAGTACAAAAGTACCACCATTTCTTACAATTTGGAGTAAGAGAATTATACAGAATTTAAAACAGGAATACTTTGCTATAGCAGTAAAGAAGATTCCTCCTATTTTTATTCAATTTTCTCCTATTGACAACCAGCAGGAAATACCAGTAGACTCTTCTAGTGTCTAGATTTTTGTATTTGGCTGGCTGGCTGGCCACCACCTTGTGATGTGGCTGTTGGTCAAATTTCTCTGCCTTGATTTTCCCATTTGCAAAATCAGATTAGAAGTAGGACATTTCTCAGCTTGAGAGAAAAGGCAAGGGGGGAAATACTCATAAGCAGGTGTATCCTGTTCTCCATTCTAGGATCATAAAAACCTAGTAACTTCCTACCCAGATGGATACAATAGCTTAGTATCCATGAATTCAGAGTAAGGGATTTTTACTTCATTCTTTCAAGTCAAAAGGAAGGTTAGAACCAGGCATCAATAACTGGACACATTCGTATACTGTTAAAAGTTTGTCTGTCAAATCATGTCTTTATGAATTGTATCTGCTTGATTCATACCACACCACAAGTTTAATTGACCTTTGGCAATGTTGGCTCATTACCTGTTCATTATCAAAAGGTCTTTCAGTGGCAGAAACTTCCATTGAAGAAAGGCATGATGGATATATTCACTTGTAGTTCAAGAAAATTCAGTATAATGCCCAGCATTGGAATCAGTCCAGAGATCTTTTCAAACCCTTGTCCCTGAATATAAAATATTAACGTGAGAAAATCAAAGTTACATAATTTACTCAGATCAGATTCCTTATTTCAAAAGACCCAAACTTATCAAAAGTGTGTAAGCTGGTCAACAAATCATCCTCACAAGTCAGGAATAGTACCTAAACTACTTAGCTACACAGTTTTGTGAAATTTTGTAACTTCAAGTGTTTCAGTGTGGCCAGAGCTCATACATAGACTAAATACTGGCTGAACATTTCTATGAGAAAGTT
The DNA here is from genome assembly GCA_030060385.1 of Muscicapa striata striata. Taxonomy (NCBI): domain Eukaryota; kingdom Metazoa; phylum Chordata; class Aves; order Passeriformes; family Muscicapidae; genus Muscicapa; species Muscicapa striata. The sequence goes on from JAREIS010000309.1 coordinate 803,822, forward strand.
CTAGATCCAGTGTTTGTCAGAAAATCAGACTTGCAGAAGCTGTAATTCAAGACTTCATCTCAGACACTTTTAGAAAGAACCTAGGGGCAAATTGCATTTCCATGCCTCATCTTAGCTTACTGAAATGTTCATGAACCTAGTTTCTGAGACAGAGCGAACTGTCCTTTCATACAACCACAAAAAGCATCTTCTTCCTGTAGCTGGCATATGGCGATGAAATGTTGATATTATGTGCTAAATAATAAACATTAGGATTCTACCTCTAGTCTGTACTGCAGGGAGAGCACTGAGGTGGGAAAGATTCTTCCAGAATTATATTAAATTTCTCTTCACTTTTCAGAATTTATCAAATTAGTGAATTAGTTGGATAGAAGAAAAGGTTGTCTCATCATCCCTGTAAGGTTTTAATTTAGATCTGACATTTTTGAAACACATAATTCTTCATGATAACCATATTGAAAAGTGATCAGTAACTTCTCCTATTTCTTAGAAATTTGTTTTGTGAAGGAAAGAATTTGGAAATTTGTAGCAGAGGCTTTCAAATTAAGATCTCTCTAGAGCCTTCCTATTAGTGCTTCCTTCCTGCAATATACATCTCTCTGCCATTTCCACTAGTTCTCAAAACCTAGCTCTGAATTACTTGCTCTAATCTGAACAACCTATTTTATACTCTTGGTAGTATAAAAAATTGGCTAAAAAATATATTTTTTTTGTTTGTGGATACATTTCCTTGAATTTAGCGATTTTGTTTCTATTTATTCTTTTTATTTGCACAATTGTATTGACTCTACTTGATTCCCATTCGTTTGTCATTTAAATAACCATGTAGTTGTGAAAGTTACATTTTCACAGCATTTGAATCATTACTTTGTAAGCTGTTCCCTGACCTAGTCTAAACTCATATGTCCACTGTTGAAAATGGGTTTCAGTCACACAGCCATATATAAATATATTTGTCAAAGGAAATAAATCAGTAGAGTTCCTAGTAGGAGAAGCATATTCTTTCATTTCTGTCAACCAGTTGTAGTCGTAGAGGTATGTACATTGTTTATATTTTTATTTGAATGTTTTTCATTTGTTTCTTCATAGCTTTCTTTGTATGCTTGCAAATAAAATAAATGTCAGAGTAACACATTATATATAGAAGTATAAGATAAATCATTTCAGTTATGTCTCCCTTTATAGCCTTTATAACCTTCCAGTATCTCAGATTCAGTTTTTAGGTGCTTTAAATTGAAAAAAGAGCTCTAAAACTGTAGAAATCAACAGCATAATAACATTTCAGTGGTATATATGCTTTTTGTTGACTTTAAAAGAAAATTGTCAATAATTTATTAAATGGTATTCCTAACCCAATGATTTCAGTTTTAGATGCATTAAAGTCATTACTGTCATGTAATTGTGCTGCAGGAGCCTATATATTACGCAGAGCATACCTAGCAAGTAGGAGTGAAAGTAATTCTAAGGTTTTGGAAGGACCAGCTGATGAAGCATTAGAAAAGAACGAAGATGATGCAAGGTAAAATATTCCAAATATCTGAATGTATATAATGAGCACAAGAAAATTCTAGCCTCACTTTGTGTTAAAGGTATCAGTACATTTATCACATAAATTAACTAAAGCAGTACACTGAGACTAATTATCATACATACGAAATAATCCAATATCTGTGGTCTTTGAGGAATATTACATTTATATCAGTAAATATGGTTACAGTAAAATCTCTTTCTGAATGCTTTTTCATTAGCCTTTAATTAGTCCAGCCTTTTAATGCAATGAGACAATAATATTTTGGATAATAAAGTATGTTGATTTTAAATTTTTTTTACACCCCAAATTATATTTCGACATCTTTACATTTCATATATCTGCAACTTGCTTTGGTAACATTTGTAAAGGTCTTAAATAAACTTTCATTTACAGAGGAGGAATAGAAGAAACACTGACATCAGAGGAAGATCAGCCTCCAGCTGCTGCTGAGGAGGAAGGTGAAAGTGTGTATCATTTGAATTCTGATCTAATTATGTGTTTCAATCATTTAGTGGTTTGATTTTCCAGTTTTGGTTTCCTTTTTACATTTAGCATCTAGAAATATTACTTTTTGTTACTACCTTCACTGATACGGGCACTCATTTCTTTGTATCATTCCTCATAGATGTTACAGAATAGAGATGGTTTCCATTAAATCAGCCAGCACTGTTACAGTTTTCAATAAATCCAAAGGATAGGACTGTGTCTCCTCTAGTAACTTTTCTAAGTGGTTTATTAACTGTCTTGAAACTACTCATAACAAATCTGTAGCCCTTTAAAAGTTACAACACACTGCTGGAACTTAGTCAATAGTTAATGAGAAAATCACAAAATTGTCTGATTTTCTCATCTTCCTCCAGTAAGTTCAGCCTGAAGTAATGAAAAGGGAATGAAAATCAGTTCAGCAGTGGCTCTCTTAACATGCATTAGGAAATGCTCAATCTGATAGCAACACACATTATGAATTGCTGAATCCAGAAGCCCAGCAGAGGTGAGGCTGCTGCAGCTCCATGTCCCTAGGACCAGGCAACGAGTCTGAGCATGTATTCCCATTTCCCCTTTCATCCTCTTCTTACTCTATTATCCAGGCTAGTTCCTCTCCAATCCACTTTGATCCTTCCTTCTCCTCAATTTTAGTCCTTCTCAGAAAAGCTTCTTAATATTATAAATCTCTCACAATCCCAAACTGCTTTTCTTTAGGCACCCCTTAATGAATCTCATGCTCTGTAGGCAGTAATACACCTCAGCCAGAGCTTTTTGGGCTGATCCATCTCACTAGATTTCACACCCAGACAATGCCTTCATTATCATCATCTTCTAATGGCCCTGGAGGTTGTGTAGTCAAGGTTACATTTGTTGTGATTAAGTTTTGGGGGTTCATCCATCTGTCATTGCTTCTCCCCTCCTTTGTGCTTCTGAAGATTAGTCTTTAACAACGTAACTTAATACCATAAAAAATAATGGAATTCCGTGTATTACATGAGGTTTCCCATCTGGTAACAGCATTAATAATAAAACATTTGGGGTAAAGATGTTCTTACTTTGTTGCTTTCTATATAGACAGAACCACATATTTTTTTGTTTCCTTTAAAGATCCTACTGTTATATCAGAATTGTGTTATACTTAGTTTCCAGCAGAGAAAATATAATTGTCCTTGGCAGAAATGAATAATCTCTGAGGAGTGAGGTTTTGTCAGCAGACCAGCTGTCACAAATAGGCTGGATTTTTGCACCTCAGATTCTGTCAGTTGGATTGAGGTTTAGAGTTACTTCCAGATAGTTTCAATTGTTTAAACCTCAATAGACCAAAAGTTGCAGGGTTTTACTTCCCAATTTGCCTTCTTTAATCACTGCCTAGTTTCTTAGAAGAATGTTTCTGTCTGATTTGGATCTGCTGTCACAATGAATTACCATGCTTAAATATCTGTCTATATTAAGAAATAGGTTGGGGACTTTAGAGTATTTTTTTCTCTACTGTGCAGTCTCAAGATTTCCCATTCATAGCCTAAATTATCACCCAAGGCCTGGAGATGAAATTAAAAAATGAAGTACTTGAATTCCCTTTTTTTTTTTTTTTTTTTTTTTTTTAAGGGTCTAGACTGCTCTTACTGTCTTTCTTTCAAACATAACATACTGGTTTCTATACAAAATTACTATGGCCAAGCTTAAATTCTGTATTGCCAGTATGTCTCATATACATTTTCTTTCCTGACCTAGTCTGGCATTTATGTTACATATATATAACAAGGCCTAAGTTGTAAAGGTAATATAAGAAAGACTGAATAAGATAGAATGCTTTTAAGTTTTAATGAGGTAACATTTCACCTACTCCATGAAAAAAATAGTGAAGCTTTCTAGGGTTCTTTAAATTGCACGTAAGCTTTTTAAAAAATCCATATTATAGTAAAACACATAGCTCTTCTCCAAAGTGAATAAATCCTATAGTATTAAATAAAAAGACTTCTACAAAGATACTTTGTAATCTGTGTCTCAAATAACAAAGTTCATGGTAGTTTTGAATATCTAACTAATTTTGATCTGAGTACATCAAAACAACATTTATTAATTATAGAAGTAATAATGTCATGTGATCTTAAGATGTGTTAAGTCCTGGTTTAGAGAAAATCATGTTTTCCTACACCTACATTTTCTTTCAATAATCAAACACTGACTCACCAAAACATTTGAGTCATGCTGCTCTTAGCCTGACATCATTTTATTTCACATGTAGTGCCATCAGCACATTGACTGCAGCTTTTCTCCCATGTGACATGCCTTTACAGCAATATAAATGAATGTTCACAGTTCACATGTTCACATTTTGTTGCGTTTTTATAATATATAGCAGCTATAATATAAAAACTGCAGCTCAGAAAAATACTCCCCAGCCCAAATCATATTTTTTTGGTCTCTCATACATGGTATCCTGTGGGAATGGCTCAAAGCTGTACCAGGAGAGGCTTAGATTGGGCTTCAGGAGGTGTTTCTTTACCAAGAAGGTGGTCAAACACAAGAACAGGATTCCTAGAGATGTGAATTGATGCCCTAAACCTGACAGCATTTAAGAAACATTTTAGGAAATGCCACTAATAACATGCTTTAACTTTTGGTCAGCCCTGAATTGCTCAGTTGATGAGCAATAGATGATCATTGTAGGTCTCTTTCAGCTGAAACACTTCTATTCTATTCTATTCTATTCCTATTCTATTCCTATTCTATTCTATTCTATTCTATTCTATTCCTATTCTATTCCTATTCTATTCCTATTCTATTCTATTCCTATTCTATTCTATTCCTATTCTATTCTATTCCTATTCTATTCTATTCTATTCCTATTCTATTCTATTCCTATTCTATTCTATTCCTATTCTATTCTATTCCTATTCTATTCCTATTCTATTCTATTCTATTCTATTCTATTCTATTCTATTTCTATTCTATTCTATTTCTATTCTATTCTATTCTATTCTATTCTATTCTATTCTAATAGATGCACACTTTAATAATGATGATCTTAATGTCAGTGGAATCTGGCATTGCTTTAGCACTGATCATATTCAAATTTATAATATTGTCTGTGTTTAAAAGGAAAAAATGGTTCCAGTAATGAACAAGGTACTTACATGTGGCTTAATGAGAGTAAAAGTAACTGGAGAAGAGACTTCATGTAAATCTCACAAATTTATTTGAGTTAAGAAGCTAAGTTCAATGCTGAAATGTCTGCTAAAGATATAGAAATTAATTTATGTGGTAACTCTTGCTTGTAATGTCTAGCTGAAAATTATAGCCTCATACATTTTGTTTGACACAATTATTCTGAGGGTTTTTTTCAGGAATTTCTTACTTTATTTAAGCATTTTTGCAGAAGCTTTGCATGAGCATGATTGTATTTATACTAGGAGACAGCTGTATCAATTCATAGACTGTATTTCAGCTGTTGTAGAGGAGTTCTCAACTTCAAGTAGGTCTTTGGGTTCACTCCAATCTTCCCGAAGTAATACTTGGCATATTCTTTTCCTACCGCATTTCTGCCAGAGATTGTTTCTTTTCTATAGCAAACTCAACTGGAGCTTATGCCTCATTAGCTCAGTCTGGTCTGTTTGTGCTGCTCTTGCTATTTGAGCAGAAATTCCTTGGCAAAAATAAATCGGTAGCTGGGCTGATAATTCCAGATGTTACCTCTCATGCTTGTGCTTTCACAGCTGTTAAGATCAGTATTAGTTATAAACTCTTTAATATTGAATCTCAACTCTTTAATATTGATCTTTCTCATTACGGATGGTGGAGGGTTGAATCAATACCTTTTCTTAAGGTTTTATTCTATGTTCTTGCTGTTTTATTTTTATCATCATGTTAAATTCAGTAAGATATTTGAAACAACAGCAAAAAAGAACTAGATCTGTTCATGTTAGTGCATTTCCTATTTAGTCTTTGAAGATAAATACTTTTTGGAATCAATTGTAATTATAACATTTACCAGGCAGATGATGTGTGCTCAGTCCTACAGCCTCTAAACATACTTCCTTTGTTTTTCTTGGCTGACTTACATCCTGATTTCTGTTTTCCCCTACTTTTAACTGGAGGCATTTCAGTGAGAGAGTTTGGACAAGGACAGTTTATTAAACTAGAGATGAGAGATTGCAAATTACTTGTACGGCAAACTTCAAAGCATGCTCTAGTGATATTACCTTCACAGTTTGTTCAGTCTTTGAGCAAAGCTGCATGATCTTCAAAGCCACTTTCTGCCATCTTTCATAAATCAGATGTGATAATTGCATTTTAATACCTGTAATCCCAGCATTTAAGCCAGAGAAATTTCAAAATTTGAAAACCAGAAAGGTTAAGAACAACTTTCTCAATTAAATTGCAAATACATTCAGTTCTTAAATTCTTTTAGTCTCTCATTCAGATAAATAAAGACTAAGGAATATTGGTGGAGAACAACTATGCAATGTTTTGCAGATGAAAAAAGAACAAAAGCCTCTGATTAGAGCTATCAGTCTTTCTGAAAGCTCTTGTCATTTTCTGAACATAATAGGAGAAAGGACATTTTTTTAATTTACTTCACTTAATGTCTGTCCCTCTGTCCTCCTATCCAGTACCAGTCTTGTAAATGAAATAGAATCATAAGCTAATGAAAAGATATGTGAAACTTGGAACAGCTTTCTCTCACAAAGCACCTTGAAGGCAACTCATCTTTAATGGAGATGGTCTGCTTTAGTCTTTAAAATATATATTTTAGCTTTTATCTGCTAGAATTTTTAGAATATTTTAAAGAGCAAACCAGAAATAAATAAAATATAAACCATTTTATTTTAATAGAAAGTTGTTAAATATGCGTGTTTTTATGCATTAGAAAGGATCAACTTTATCTGTAAGCCAAAGCTGTCTTTCCAAATAAAAATATCAGTACATACAATAAAAGTTTGTTTGTTGAGTACATTTCACTGTAACATGCTGAAGATAATTTAGCAGTGTATATTTATAAGTAAGAAATGAGAAGTCTGTATAAACAAACTACAGTCTGTTTAAAAAAGACAGCTGAAAATATATTCATAATGAAATACAGATCAGTTCCATGAAATGAAAGTGTCACTGTTACCATATATTTTGCCTTTCTGTTTATTTTGATAGTTAAGCTCTAATGAACGCTGGCTTCTGGTTTGTCTGTGTCAGTTTTGGCAGTGTTTCAGTGGGGAGAAAAGAAGGACTTTTTCATCTTTTTTGATGTTGCATGTAGACTGAGGGAAGAAAAAGTCATAGATACTTAGATATTCAAGGCTCTCTTTCCCCAGCAATTCACTTAGTGAATGTGGGGGCAGAAAGCCTTCGAGGATTGTTTGTCTCTATGGTAACTATGCTCAGTAAAAGCACAGAAGATGCAGAGCAAAAGAATATGAGAGATTGGCATACAGGCATTACCTACAAAAGCCTAAGATTTAAGACTGAGGAAGATTGTTTTGTATCACCACTGTGATAAGGAAATTAAATTAAGAACAGTACTGTTAGGTAGAAGGCCACCTCCTTGAAGAGAAAGTTGTTTGCAATTTTATAAAATTTATTTCCGAACCATTGCTGTCTTTTAATGTATTTTTCTTGACTATGTTTTTAAATGAAAAAAAAAAATCTTCTCATCGTAAATAACCTCTCTGAGCAGAGTTATTATAATTTATATCTAATGACAAAGGTACAGCTGCCAAAACCAAGTGAGGTTTGGGTTGTCTGATTTTTGGTCTGTCTCTTTTCACTGGGAATGTGAGTCTCTTTTCTTTTATTACTTCTCCCCTCTTTCTGCGAGGAAGTTTCTGCAGTTCACTTAGACATGGATAATCTATTTTAAAGTTCTGTAAGCATGCAATAATTGCTGCTGGATATGTTTCCTGAAGCAACAAAACCTTCTGGATTGAGATATTCTGTTGGAATTATGTATCTAAATTAGCAAAACAAAGCTGGAACACATGCTGGTCCATCCTTTGCTAAATATGGCCTGTCAGGAGAGGTAACATGAATTGTAAGTGCATCTGAGATAAAGGTCATGTGAGCTACTCTATTAAGTGGATTCATTGCCATGTTCAGTATACTGTCTCAGATGATGCCAAATAAATGCCAAATTTAAATCTCTTGTTCTGCCTGTATATTTCTGGTGTCATGATCTACTGAGAACTGAGAGGTTTTTAAGGGCTGGACTGTAAGATGATCTGTTGAAAGCCAGATGCAGCCAGCCCTCATCCCATCTTCCATGTGTTACTGCTGTGAATAGGGCTGTGGTTCACAAGGCAGCACATGTGATTTCTGCAGTGTGACTGTGCCAGGGATAACATGTGCCAGCAGCACTTAGTGTAACCCAGTTATTAATGCAACCTTTCCTTCTTTTCTTAAAATCTGCATTCCTAAGGGAGTCATCATGACATATTGCATTAGAGTTGCCCAGATTTAAGCAGGTTTTATCTGGCTAAATCTCTGTCTCATTTGGAATATACCACTGCAGAATGCAACATATTTAATGGTACCATTTGGATAACATCTTTTAATGTACATAAAAAGGTATATTTATGTTCCTATTTGGAATCACGGCAAGAGGCAAAAATGTCATTACAGGGTATATGTAATGACATATATAGAATGAATGTCTAGTTTAGTAAAATGCAAATGTTTGTAAGCCTTTTCAAGGGAAAACATAACTTTTAATTCAAGATCAAACTATTTGAAATCTGCAAACTGTTTCTCCTCAATGATATGCCCTTTTGCACTATGATTTATGTTTAGACTAATAATCAAATAAGAGGAAGGTTAGCCACTAAAGTGTCAGGTCTAATAGTTGTGTTGTTCAAAACTAAAAAAAAAGGTGGGGGGGGGAGATCCATTAAGTATTAGTTATTATAAAAGATCACAGAAATACTTGTCAAAGTGCTTATTTGTTATTAGTTTTGCAGTTTACCTTAGCTGTGCAATGGTATTGCTGGAGCAGGGGCTGACAGCCCTGAGGGCTGGCAAGGAGTCTTGGGCTGTGGACAGGTCGGGGGAGCCCCAAGTGTTGTGAGTGGCCTCCAGATCCAGAGCCTGCACATGAATTGCTATAGAGGGCCCAACTTGCTTCAAACCTCAGTTAATTGTGTATATAGTTCAGGTAAATTGGTATTGGGAATAAAAGTTTCAACCTCAAAAACAGAAGAATAGAATTATTAAAAGCATCTAAGTATTTAGAAATTTAGTGTATTTCTAGAAGGCTACACATTGTGACATAAACCCTTAAGATGTAGACATTGCAGTAGCCAAAACTCCCATGCTACCTCTCAAGTACCTGATTTCACGTATGGACTAAAGGGTTGTAGAAATAGGCACAGGTAGCAAACTAGCAAGGGACCAACCTTAGTGGGCCATGAAGGAATTTTAAAAGAAAGTGCATTAGATATGTTCCTTGTTCTAAAGGCACTCACATATCCCAGCTGATATTGGCACTTTGAGGTGCTTTTGAGGTAAAGTTGGTAGAATATTACACAAAAATTAGGCAGCATTTCTACTCTGACCATTAAGTTTCGATCTGTTTCCTGCCAAACCTTACTGGTACCTAATCACAGAAATCCAGCTACATTATACACTTTTTGCCTTTGGGCTCTGTTTTGGAAAATTAAATTTGTCATTTGCAAATTTCTTCAACAGTTGACAAGGGGAGATTTAGAGATACTTGGTTCTGGGAGGAAATGTGCTTTCTCAATGAAGAAAATTGTAACAGAGCAATCTAACCCTTCATAACCCAGAAAAATTGTTTGGATTTTTCAGATTGGGACAAACTCAAAATGAATTTTACATTTGCAAATGTTGCAATTTGACAGAGCAAACATTGGCCTGCTTAATGCCAGAGAGTGACCATAAAGCATTGGGGTTTTAATGTTTTGAGGTTTTGTATTTTGAGAAAGTAGTGAAAGCTTTTTACATACAAAAGACTTTCGTTTTCGTAGTACCTCTCTTCGTTCATGTAGGAAGTTACATAAGGAAGTAATGGTAGTGGTAATGGTCCTTTTTATGTAAAAAAATCAGTAGAAGTTCATTGAAAATAGCTGAGCATATTGTTATTTGTGTCAAAATCTGTTCTTGCTCTTTCAAACTAAAAACAAGACAGGAACAACAAGAAAAGGGGAAAATTTTGGTGAAATAGAAAATTATTCCATTCACTAATAAAACTTTTTCTTTTGTCTTCATTTCTGGCAAGAAGAAAACCAGAGCATATGCTCTAAGTTCCAGCAAACTTAAAGTAATAGCAGATCATTTAAGTCACTGCTCTCAACTACTTTTCTGTCTATTAGCTGACATGACTTATTAATAGAACACAAAAGAAAAATGACAAGAAAAAAAAGACAATCAGAGTTGAAAATTATACGAGTGCAGAGAATAGGAACAGCAGCAGCAACATCACATTGCTGCTGCCAGTGGCAAGGTCTTTACAGTACCATATAGGCACTTGGGTATCATCTTCTAGCTGAGATAGGACTTCATCTCTGAACTCTGTCTAACAATGTATGAATGGATAGTAATTGCAGTTTTAATGTGTCAATATCAAGTTTTTAATTCCTTATCTGTTGTCAATATCAGGTTTTAAATTCAACATCAGCTGTTAACATCAAGTTCTTAATTCCATCTGTCTTCTTCAGCAAGAAGTTGTGCTGGAAGAAACTAACCGCTTGTTTATTTGCTCACAGAGTATGACAACATACTTGGTATAGTTTTGTCATGTTTACAATGTGTAGTACCTGTGACTTTCTTATTTATTTTAATGCATCCTTTCAGTCTCTAACTTCTGCCTGCTTTCTGTGAGACAGTATTAGGAAACAGGCTTGGACTGATCTTGAACAACAGACACTACAAATTTCTGCGTGTTTCTTAAGAGATTAAAGTATTCTCTCTCTCTTAATTACTTAACAAGTGATTGTATGCAGACATGGCTTCATTAAAGCCAGAATTTCCTGTTAGAGTTTCCCAGTTCCAGTATTTACAGAGGGAAGTCATGATAAGATTTTTTAACTTTATTTTCATTTATATGTTCATTAAAATTTTTCGTATACTGTCATGAGACAGCTGTCAAAAGCTGTTCATCATTAAATCATAATTTTTAGATTAATGTATTCTGTATTGTATTTCTTTGCAGAAAGAGTCATATTTATTTTGAGTGCTGATTTAAATAACCATATGCAAATATAGTTCAGCAATTTGACCTCATTTATTTTCCTGGAGAAGCCTCAGTGTATAGACTATCAACATAATTAAACTGGGAGTTTACAAAGTGTCTTTGTAAACTACTAATAAATTAATTTATAATTATGGAGAGAAAGAAGCATTAAAAAGTATGCCACCATATTTGAGCAATATAAAAATAGTCCTAAAGTATGATAGTTTTTAAATGTAAAACATTTTGGTGGAACATTTTACATGATTTTATTTTCAGAAATCATGCAACCTGCGTTTGCAGAGGATGGTATTCCAGAAACAGAAGAAATGAATACAATTAAAGCGAAGATTGACCTTTTCATGAATGATTGGAAAAAAGTGGAATCAGAAATCAAGAAGTCGTCTCAAGTTCGGGTTGTTCATTTAGAGATTGCTGAGCAAACACCAGAAAGTCTGCTTAATCAAACCGTGCTGGTTATGGAAAGTAAGTAATACTGTTTATATGATTGACACTTAAAGTATCAAGAGGGATTTTGGACAGCTCATGTCATAAGCATATTAGGGAGTGGGTTATACTCAGTTTGATATTGCTAATATGAAGAGGGTCATACTGTGTTCTCTGGGTCAGCTGAAAAGCACAATAGCAGCCTTTCAGACATCTAAGAGTGGGGCAAATGTATATAATACGGCTTTGCAAACAGGTGCATAATATCTCCCTAAACACTGTGAAAGCACATTTCCTCAGTTACTTATTTTATCTGTGCATACCAGGATACTGGTTTGAGAAATGGACAGATAGTGAAGGTTCACTAATGTACAATATTCATTGGGTTAGTGAGACTTTCAGGGTGTGTAATAATCTAACCTAACCACCTGTATAGATTGTATTTCAAGACTGAATTCTACATAAAGTTTTTTAAAATTAATATTTCTTTGGCAAATTACATTTCTTTTGTGTGGTCTTGTAGAATTTTGAGCACTGAATAAATAATACTACCTTTTTCCTATTATTACTACAAATCAAGTGTTTTATTAACCAAAACATCCATTGTGTTGGCTTCATAATAAACTAAAATTTGATTGATGGTTCTTCCCAACAAGTAGCAGGAAAAAAACCTGTTGCAAACAGTAATGGTACTATCTGCATCTGTTTGTATAATACTTTTGTAATACAAAAATTTCCATTGAAAATACCAATTTACTTCAACCAAAAACAACCTGTAGAATTTCCATTTTTGGAAGAGGCAATATGCTAACTTCCACATAGGGGATAACATTTTGTTTTGTGAGTAGAAGAAGTGCAAGATACAGTTGGCATTATTTTCTTCCATGTATGTGCTTACTTTTATGGATAAAGAGAATATATTCTGGTATGGCCAAAGGATAACTATTGAAACAGAAAAAAAAAACAACTTTTTCAGAACCTTTTAAATATTATGGCTGGGAATTATCTGATGAAGACTTAGAGGAGGAAGCACAAGATCTGGCTGCTGAAGAGGAAAATGAGGAAGAAGAAGAGGAAGAGGAAGGTGAAGAAGAGGAAGAGGAAGAAGAGGAAGAAGTAAGCATGCCAGTTTTATCTATTTATGCTCTTATTATAACTCCTTTATTTTCAGTTTGAACATAACCTGAGAGAAGTCAGATTTTCCTTGATGCTGATTTTTTTAATCCTTCTTACAGAATAAATATTAGCATGTGCTTCAAGAATACTTTCACTACATTTCTGTGTTGTGGCTGATAGTAGTTTTACTACAGCAAGAAACTCAAATACCCCCATGCTAGTAGAGAGAATGACTGTACCTAGTTTTGCCAGATGGAAAGGAGGGGTTTTATTAGAGAAACAAATGTGAACTTTGTTTTCTGTCAGCTAACAATGATTCCATGAGCCATCATATAAACATCAGAAGATGCAGAGTCCTGTTCCATTTCAGCTATTGATAATTTTCACACACCCAATTTAATGAAATTAGAGGTCTAGCTTTTCCTTGCTATTTTTGTCCTATAATGGAAGATTCTTATCCCCAAATTTAACAGTACAGGATATCCAAAGACTGTACTAGAGCAGTATTGAATAGTTTTTTAGAAATTAACTTTACTGGATAAGTAATCTAACTTCATAACACCCTCTCTCATTGTATTTTCTGAAGAGGTCTACATTTAAACAGTTAATCAGTTTCAAGAACACAGTAGGAAAAGATTTTATCATAGATACTTCTACCCTTCTACTTCTAATTTTGGTCCTCAATGGCTAACTATGATATTCATGATATTTTGAATTTAATTATTTTCTCAGTAATTCTCTTGGACAGTTTGTTTTCTGACTTAGAATCTTAAAAGAGTGTTATTTTCATATACTTATTTTCAGCATACAAACTTTTTGAGAATACCATCTTTATTCAATCCTCATTAATGTATTTGGCATTATTGAATCTGATCTACTTAATCTAAGTAAACTCCAGAATTCTAAAAGTTCCTTAAAATGTTCATATTTTCAGGATGAAGAAACAATTAAGCAAAAGAAAAGGCACATGGGAGACACAAAACACTTTTGTCCTGTCAGTCTGAAAGAAAACTTTGTCCTCTACCCTGGACTCCAGGAACATGCAGCTAAATATAAAGAAAAGATTTATTACTTTTCAACTTCTGAGTGCAGAGATAAATTTTTGAAGAACCCTGAGGAGTATGTGGCTCACAGTGAACCACTACAAGTGAGAATCTTAAAAAAATTATTTATAGCAGATAACAGCACATTAAAAGAACTACTTTGCATTCCCATTTAGATTTGTTTATTATGACTTTTTTTTCTATTTTTTTCTATGTAACAATATATTAGGCAAATCCTTGAAGCAAATAAAACAACATGGTTTCCCTAGTGATTTTTAATGTAAACTTGAATTAACACATTGAATTAGTGATGCAAATACAGCAGAAAAGAGAGGAAGGTTATAAAGGCTTACAATAATCTTAAAATGTGTTTAACAAATTACACATTTTGGGGATTTTGGGGGTTTTTTCTAACTTGGAAAAGGGTAAAAGAACAGAAGATTTACCAGACTTGTCTAAAGAAGTTTCATTTTTAACTGCTGATAGTAGGGTAGTAGATTGGTGTTTCAAGAGAGCAGGTAGTTTAGTTAGAACAGCAATAGAAAGTCTGGAAAAATTAAAATGCAAATGTTTATGACTGTTTTTGATGGATTTTTAAATAATGATATTTTTGAAGTGAAAAACAGTAGGGGGTGGGTGCACTGTGCTCTCCAAAATGTTACAGAATATTCCATTTTTTTATACAGGCTCCTCCTTTACGGGTGTGTTTACTTGGGATTCATGGAGCAGGTAAAAGTACTTGTGCACGACAGATAGCAGACAAATTAGGCATTTTCCATATTCAATTTGAAGAATATCTACAGGAATTGATTTTACCCAAAACTAAAAGGAAAGTTGAACCCTCTCTTGATGAAGGTCATGAAGATGACTATGAAATACCAGAGGAACTGGAAGACTTCTCTCAGACCACAACTAAAACTGAAAAAGAAGAAAACAAAGAGGTAATAATAATCTTTTATACATCCATACACAAAATAACCGTTTTCAAACTAGAATAGGAATTTCCTATAAAATCATAAAAATTGTAAAATTATTCTAAATTAAATGCTTGATGAAATTTGGAAATGATAGTTCTTGACGATGTTTTATAAATATCACAAACATTCTTCAAAACATTTTCAAGATTTATATACAGGTTTTTCTAAATACTAGATTTAGATGCTAAATGCCCAATGGAAGACCAGCTGAGGGGAAAAAACATCACAGTCAGAATAATAATGGAAGGTATGGTTTCCTTAAAGTGTTTGTAATATGCAGATTCAGTCAAGTGCATGAGGTCCAATTGCACAGGACTTTAAAAATGTTCCGCAGCTGTGCTCTTTGCACCCTCTGGGAGCAAACAGATAGAATGCCTCTAGCTGCCTTTTGATCTGATCATCACTTATAAAAAATCAGAAATATTCTGCATTAATAACAGTGTAAGTTAGTATTTTTTAAAATGCAATAGGTTTCTTAACCTAGATTTTAGTGTTTCTTTACCTGTTGGCAGCAGTTTCAAACCAGAAGAATAAAACAACTCTTGGGTAGCATAAAATATGCCTTGTAGCTTAGCTAAAAGACTGTTTCAAATAGCTATATGTTCATGATACTGTTACAATAATTAATGAATTATAATTTTCAGAAAATTAGTTCTTTTTCTTAATCAGATTGACTACTGGTTTAAAATCCCTATAAATATACATTCTAAACCCTATCTCTTACAGGATGCAATTTCTCTGAAGAAGAAACTTTTCCATAAATTTTTACTGGGGAGAGTATTATCTTTAATTGGGCAGTGATGTGTTAGGAGAAAAAAAATCCACAAAGTTTTAATGCAAATGAATTCTTTAGATAGCAATGGAAATGATAAAAGCCTTCATTATGAGTAGAAGTCTCAATGCATATGAATCTTTCAAAAATGTGCATAACAAAACTGAAAATCGACCTCTTGCACAATAGGAATAAGGATTTATTCAACACTCAAAGATTAGGAAGAAGTAAGTTTCTGCATCACATTTTAATAACCTTTTTTTAGTGTGTGCTCCTGATACCTGCCAAGTTCCTTCAAGTTACTAGTCGTCAATGTTCTTCAAACACTTCCTACTACAGGATTTAAGGAAGCGTGCAGGAGAGGCAGCAGGCTGCAGAGGAGGAGGCATACAGAAATAACACTCAGGCACAGTATTAGGAAGATGAGCACCCAATGGAAGTGGAAACTAGTGAGGGCTCTGAAGGGTTGCAAGAAGAATTTATG
This sequence comes from Muscicapa striata striata, assembly GCA_030060385.1. Classification (NCBI taxonomy): domain Eukaryota; kingdom Metazoa; phylum Chordata; class Aves; order Passeriformes; family Muscicapidae; genus Muscicapa; species Muscicapa striata. Next base: position 819,853 of record JAREIS010000309.1, read on the forward strand.
CAGTACAACAGAGTAAAAGATCTAGAAAATATGAATCTGACACTGAAACATGGTCTTTGCAAGTACAGTCTAATCTGTGGCCTAGAGGGCTCTGTGTCTAACAGGAAAGTCTGGGTTAAAAATGGTACTCAAAAACAGGATAGGATCAAATTTGGGATCATTTATGTAAACTGGACCAATACAGGTCAATGGGGTGCACTTGCAGGTGCTGACAGAGCTGCCAAAGGTGCTTTCAAGGCAGCTCTAGTGTCTTGAGCAATGTAGCAGGTCCCTGATGACTGGAAGGGATCTGATGAAATAATACAAGAGCAGGTAATATTGGAAGCAAATTCTTCAACACAGATGGAGTACAGATCAAAATCATGGATGTCAGAACAAAAATCCAGGTTTTCATCAAAATCAAAGAGGGGGGTCTTTTAAGAAGTTAGTTTACAATTTGGTTATCACAGCCAAAAATATGGCAAGTGTTCCTGGCACTGATGGTTATGGCTGGCTCTCACTCAATTTTATTTCTTTGGCATCAATACTTGTCTTATACCAAGGTATTTCTGTTAGTATTTTTCTCCTGTCATCTTTATATCTGCTGGGAAATAATCTTCTACATCAGTATTTTTTTCTTATACTTCCTGTAAAGTGCTTCATCTGATGGCTTGACCTAAGCACAGCTCATACAATTTCAGTTCCATTTAGAAACCCATTCATTGGTCCCTGCGCAAAACTCTGGAGAATAATTTCCAAGGTTGTAAAGTTCCCAGGCATTTGTCTGAGTATGAATATCACTGGACTGTCTGACTATCCTATTTTTTACTGACCCACCACCACCATAATTTTATTAAATTCCATTGTATCGTTCTCTTTCACTTTGGCACAAGACAGTGGAAGTTTATCTGTCAAAGCTTAAGGTCAGCTATAATGTTCAAAGCAAAACCACTAAGACAAAAAAATATATACCATGCAGTCTGGGGAGTTCAGCAAAAAGATACCATCCTGGTTATTTTAGTACCACATCATTGACAGTCATCATTGCCTGGTGGGCAGCCTTGTCTTTCAAATTACCGCTCTGTGGGGCATTCTCTTTTTCTACCTGGAATATACATCACAGGCTTCTTTTCTTTTATTGGATACCAACACCATTCCTACCTGTCTTTAGCAGTGGTAATGTCAGATATACATTTTTATATCTGTTGTAATGTTTTCTCTCACTTCACACATATCTTTCAAGATGCCTCTGTGTTGCAAATCTGGCTACCACTTTACTTAGGCATCTTCTCTCATACAAACATATTTTATATAATCTTTTACATCTTTTAATATATACTGTGTCAGGCACTAGAGAAAATACTACTCATACACACTACATTAGAGCTGTGACTTTCAGCATACTCTCAAATTCTTTTGACTAAATTATCAGAATAGATGTCAGGCATAGGAATTCTTACTCAGATATGGCCTTTAGATATCAGACATGTTTGATTCTTGATATATGAATTATGTACCAGAACCACCAACATATATTGTCTTTTCATTATTTTTTACCACAGTCTGTGTCAGGAAGCCATTCTCTGAGAAATGCATCCTCAACCATATCAATCTCACAGAGTTACATATTCTGGAAAAAAAACCCCAAATGTTTTACACAAGAATTTAGTAGTTTGATTTGGTATTAGAATACTCTGTATTTGACTAGTCATTAATACTAATGACTAGTTAAATGTCTAGTCTAATACATAGTCTAGAACAATGCTATCTGTCTGGTATCTGTTCTTCTGCCTCTACCAAATAATCTTACATATCCTTCTTCAACATATTTTTTGGCATCCATCCAAATATAATACTTGCTTTCAAAAAGTGAAAAAACATTCTAATGTAGAGCAGGTTCCCAGCATGGGAACATGTATAGCTAAATGGAAAACTGCTTGTAGGCAATGAGGAGAAACTGTGCTCATTTCAGTTTCTATTCCTCTGAACTGAGCATATTTATAATTAAATACTTAACAGTTGTGCTTGATTTTAGGTTTTATTAAAACTCATACAGCAGCAATTGCCCTAATTTTAGAGAATTGGCCAAAATCTATAATGTAGTATGATATGCAGTGTGGCAAATGAGTTTATTTCTGCTGGTTTAAGTCAAATGAAGACAGTACCCTACTTAGCCAAAAACAATAAACATGTCAAGTACATAGATATGTGCTTTCTGGTTTTGTTTGTTTGGTTGTTTGATTTTGATTTTTGTTTGGTTTTTTTTTCATTATTTTTGGTGGATTTTCTTTACATAAAGGAAGTGAAATTAACTGACGAGGAAGAGGCAATCAAAGCAAATCTAGTGGATAATATAGAACTGCCTCCAGCAATCCTTGATAAGATTGTTCCTGATTGGTGGAAGAAAGAGCCATTTCGGTAACTGTAATTAGATTCTCTATTTCTTTAATTAATTTTAGGAAGTATATGATCCATTGTGTCCACAATTGTAAATAACTATCGCAGAGATTATTTCAATGCTCTTGTACTTTATATGAGTAATGACCCACCTGTCAGTCTCGGTTTTCTTGTACTATTTTAATTGACATTTTGACAGTAATATCATGCTTCTTATGCTGCACACAGGATTGGACAGAAGTACTTGGCACACCTGAATTGGATTAAATCTCCTAAATATCTGGGTAGTTTTCATGGGCTTAGATGTGAAAACAAAGCTTTTATATTTTTATATAATTTATGTCCTGACTACAGATGGGGGACAATGGTTCTCTACAGAGTGTAAAGATGGGGAGATCAGTTCTAGGAAAAAAAGAATGCACCAAGACAAAAAATTACCCAGCATTATGCATAATGTTCTAATATTAGATTATATAAGATTATATTGTATTGTATTATATCACATCACAATACATTACACTACCAAACTGTACTATGTTGTACTCTTCTTCCCCACCAGGGCTACCTGTTCCTCCCTCCACTTCCACTTCTTTGGTTTTCTGCAATTTTACAATGTATCCTATTAAAGTCTAAAGTAATAGATATAAATATTAGCTTCTTATCAACACAAAATTCATCCTTACAAAACCACTCATCTAATTTGAAATTGTAAGAGCTTCAGTAAGCCATAGAGTTTTCCAGGTATAACTGACTTATTTTAACATCTGCAGGAAGAAAATTATAAGTCATGCTGAGTGGCCAATTTCGCATCCTCTACTACAGAAGAAATATAAATTTTCAGGCACAAGCTTTCTTTGAGAGCTGTTACCAGAAAAGTGTTTGGGGCACCTTCTACTGTTTGAGATCAGTGCCTAAGAAGTATTGTTTTTAGAGTCACACATGCAAGTCTGAGCACACAATTAGTTTTGGTTTTTTTTAAGTTCTTTAAAAATATTTAAGCATTGCACATTACAACCTCAGAAGAAATTAATTTGTAAGTATACTAATTAAAATACACAGTGAAATACCATTTTTACATTGTCAAAAGATACTAGCTGAAAGTATTTTTTAAAATTTTACTCCTAACATATGCGTTTAATATGGGCGGTTTTTTGTTTTGTTTTTTTTTAATAATTAAATGTTCACTGTGTTGCACTTTAAACTCCACTGTGTAATGATAAATATCTTATTTTCCAATAAGGTCCACAGGCTTTATACTGGATGGCTTCCCTCGTACTGTAGATGAAGCCAGATATATGTCAGAACAAGGACTCTATCCTGATGTTGCAGTTTATATTCAAGTAGAAGAAGATGACATTCTTGTCCGTCTTCTTCCTCCACGTCTAAAAAAATGGAAAGACAGACGGCGTAAAAAAAAGGAATATAAAAAGAAGTTGAAGGAACTAAAAGCAAAAAAAAGGGTACGTTTTCAGCCCTGTGGCATTTTTTATTGCTGTTTCTACAGCAGAGGTGTTAACAGAGATTCTGAAACTCCCAAAGCTGTGAAGAGCACACAGAGTAACAGATATTGGAGCCAGAAGACACAGTCCTACACATCCACAGCATTGCTAGGCTTACCATAGAAACCAAAAATAATTTGGCTCCTTTCCTCTTCTATGCAATTAATGTATGCAGGAGTTCAGGCATCTCACAGCCCAAGAAAATTAGCTGTGCTGCCAGATAAATGGCAGTCCTGGAAAGTCTGGGAAAAAAAGGAAGTTGATGGAGGGAGTGAATATGGTGATAAAAAAATCAGATAGACAGTTCATGCACTGTGGTATTGTTGGAGCCCAGATTCCCTGAGTATGTGCTGTTGGGATGATCAGCATCTCCCATAAGCTGACTTCACTACCGTGTGGGGAGTGTGTCTGTGTTCCCAACTCTTATACTCTGCACAGGAATGTAGCAACTCTAAGCCACATTCTCAGTGCTGTTGCAGCTGCTCTGTGTGCCATTAAAATGAAGCTGTGCCTACTGCTGAACAGATTAAAAATTGGTTGAGGTAACCTGAAGCCTGTATGCAGACATTTACAATTGGCACATGTAATATATTCAAGGTTCCTCACTTTCTATAAAAGTGAGATAAGGTACTACACATGTAATATCAGAAAATGTCTGAGCATTATTACTACAGAGTAGCTGACACACAGGAAGTTAGAACAAGACTCATACAATACCATTAATATCCCTAAATAGTCAAAGGGAGCACCACACATTTACTACCATACTCAGTCCCCCTTTGCCAAATGGCAGAAAGTGTCACATCCCTGGGGATTCTCCCCTTTGTGACAACCTTACTGGCTTAGCTGGTGATAGCGTGGCTGTAAATAATAAAGGGACAAGTGCAATGGTCTGCTGGGATATCCTTTAATCCACGTGTTCGTGAAGCAGTTTCCAAAAACCATGTTATCCAAGGATAGGCAGGAAGCAAAGATAGGGTCATGGGATTGGGTTCACAATACATAGGGAATACCTGAGGGCAAAGGTTCAATCCCAAAGGACTTTTATGGCAAAGGTCTCAGACCAACTGGTGATCAGGGCTAGGAGTAAGATTTACTTTGGAATGTGCTAATTAGCATCTTCACAGTGCCTGATTTGCCAGGGTCTCAGGTTTATGTCTCAAATTTCAGTTGATTCAATCACCACAAGAAACCACCTATAAATTTAGAAACTCTAGTTTCTAGTAGTTTATCAATAAACCTATTATGACATTTTCAGTGTGATAAGAATCAAAGTCTTTTTTTTCCCTCCAATCTCAATCTCAGAAATTGCCAAAATAATTTTTCTAAAATACACTTACATGTTTGCCTAATAGACAGGTATATCTGCTCTGCAAAATTTCAAACTCTAGGTAGTATTTTTTTAACATTAGAACCAACTGGAACAGAATTTTAAGGTGTTAATTATAGGCTACATTCCCAATTTTCAGAGGGGAGCTTTTATTAGGAAATATTATCAGTCTTTTTACATCTTTTTTTCACTAACAGAATGAGAAGATTGCCAGAAGAAGGGAAGAACTTTTAGCAGAGCAACAAAAAAAGAAGCAGGAGGTAAGAAAACAACCTAGTAAGACAGTTTTTAAATAGGAGTGTTTGCATTCATACCATAGAAATTTCTAGAGCTTTTAGTCACAGACTTTCAGGTCAATGTAGTGCTATAAAATTATGATAGACTGTGAGAAACTTTGACTTTCAAAGCTGATTTTATATTATGTTTAAAATTCTTTGGAAACTATGGATTCATGAAGACTAAAAACTATTTTACAATAATTCTCCATATGTCCTTCAATTCAGGAAAAGACTTATGAATGTGTTTAATATATCTAATTTGTAAGCATAAGAGTAGTTCCACTAATTGAAATTAGGCATGTGCCTTTAAGTGCGCTGTCAAATCCATGGTTAATCCAGAATACAACTGTACCAGGATTTCTGCCCAAAGTCAATTACATAATATATTTATAAATTCATTAATGTTCTACTTGACTACTCATGATATTCTGTCAGCTACACTTTCATCAGACAAGCTTATCACAAAGTCCTGTCAAACTACAATACCATGTATGAAAGAACACTCCTCTTATCTAAACTGCAGTGTAGCTCTTCAGGTTTTTTAAGTACTCTTGGAACTGGTATGATGCTTCACTGTATGCAGTATGCAATGCAATGCTGTAATTTTTCCTGCAATACGATTCTAGAATTTACTAGATTTTTGCATATGATAAAGGATATCCCAAAATGAGTGAATTGTTGGCTTTTTTAATTTAAAGGAGACAAGAATACCATATGTTCCTTCAAAATATCTGTATCATAGACATGAAACAACAAAATGTTTTGTCTTTATAGGCTTTAGCAAATAAGGATAATGATGAAGCTACTGAGGAGGATGAGGAGGGTGAAGATATTGAAGCTGTACTTGCAGAAGAGTTTTTAGAAGAAGAAGAGGAAGAACCAGAAGAGGAAGAAAATGAACAAGATGCTGTTGAACGCATGCAAATTGAAATTTCACAGAAGTTTGAATCAGAAGTAGAAAGGTTACAAACTGTTCAGGTACTGAGACCACTGCTTATTTTGTTAAGTTATATGATCACATGAAGAAGAATTTCCATATTTATTTTTCACATTTAAAAATTACAGTGCCTAAATAACCATGCTCCTGTACTCCTGATCTAGGTATGTGAACAAGATGAAGACTGTACTGAGAAGGTGTAGACCTCTAAGAGTTTATCATTTATATGACTAATATAGTAGAGAAAAAAAAAAAAGAAGCTTTTTGGTAGACATATCCAGTCTTGGTGTAATTTCATTTTTGATAGGTCAGTTGACACAGGCAACCGACCTAGAGAGTTGTGAATGTATGAACAGTATTTCAAAATAATTTTTGAGGCAAAATTCTCACTAGACAGCTTTTTTTAAAAATACAGTTCCTAGTTGTTGGTGATGAAACCAAATGTAAAGAAAAAATCCAAATCTAATCTCAGTTAAGATGCCAGGTGTTTGGCACCATTCCCACACCTAGTGACATAATTTTCTTGAAATCAGTGCAATTGCCTATGGCAAGGTAACCTCATCTAACACCAGGTATCTGCAATGCTAAGGCCACATCTAAGGTAGTAGGTAGATTGGTAACATTTGCTTATTATCTACTAAGTATCTTACTTCAGAAATAAATTAATCATGATTTAGAAGAAGCTCTATCCACTGACCAGAGAGGCTTACAAAACCAGATCATAATACAATATTGTAGCAGTGTGACACCAAATATAGAAGTTTAAACTCATTGGGCAGGAAGACCAATTCCTATCAAACTTTGCTGATTTTTGTTGACTGAGAACATCCTTAGGATATCCTTGATAGTTCACAGAAAATCTTGCAGTCAGTCTTTATTAAAAATCTGATTGCATTTATGATTCTAACATTTAATTATGTTTTCATAACCAGGAAGAATTTGAAAAGTTTTTAATACCACCAGTTGAGATCAATGGAGGACGGAAGCCTCGCGTCGTGTGCTACCAAATATACAGCAAGCTGAAATCTCTAGTGGAGAACCGGAGGAGCATTTTTGAGAAATGTTACCCAATAAGTTTGCCACTTGCACAGAAGATGCTAGTTTTCTCATATAAATTACTAAGTTCTTTTGGTCAGTGGGATCCAGTCAAGGTAATGTTCTTAAATGGCTGAAGAATGTTTTCAAGAGTTTACACTTTTTAAAAATGTATTTCACATTAACAAGATCTTATCAGACAGTTGCAACTAATACCAGAAATATTTAATGAAAACTACAGTACTGAATCAAAATTACACCACTGAATATACACAAAATACAGCAGACATTAATAGTAAAAGTTGTTGGTCCTTTCAGTGTTGCAGCTAATTTAAGGCTGAGACGCATTTAGTAAAATTTGTTACACTGTCATTTGTGATGTGATTAAAGGTGATATTGAATCAGAAAGAAATGCCTAACTTTTAATGATACACAAAACACAGGGCAACAGAGAAGGTCTTTAAACCTTCCAATAGTATGAGAACAAACTGAAAAGATTTGGAGTATGAATATCTAATAAGCCACACAGACAACTGCCCACCAAACCCAGTAGTGACAAAAAATGTTAGATGTACTTAATTCATTAGTAATAATTCTTTCTTGTTAAAATTTAAAATTTATGAAGAGCAACAAATCTATTTCCATGATATTTTACTAGAGATCTGGAAAGTTGAGGTCAGAAGGTACTCATCACTATCCCCAACGTAGGAAATGAAATGTTTGCACGAAATTCTTTTGTTTTAATGCTAGTAATAAATGCAGATTGGATTGTGAGTAAATAAAAATTAAAAAGGAAGATTCATTGAAAGAAAGTCCAATGAACAACATACAGAAAGCACGAAGGCCCTGAAGGAAACATACTTTGGCCTTCATTTTACTATGCCAAGTAATCAAACCATTTTATTCCCTTTTGTATAGCATCATGTTGGGTCTTCATCTGTTCCAGATCATATTTGTCTCTCTTTAACCTTAGGATCAGAATCTTCATTCTTTTTCATGGCTGCATCAATTGGCATCTAATAATCTAGGTACATTCTAATAGAAGTAGATATGTCTATGCTTACGTAATTTCCAACTAGTGAACCACAGTTTATGTGTTTAATTGCACTTAGTCTCTACAACTTAGTCCTAGCACTTCGTTCTATCAGATTTCACTACATTTTTGTATTCTCCACTTTATTCCTTTGTTCTATACAATGTTTTTTACTAACCAAAACCTACAATTTAGTGAGAAGAAAGAAGTCATAGGAAGCTATTGTGTATAAAAAGAGTGATGCGCTCACGGTGAAAATGTACAAGCTGATAAAAATGGAAGGGAAATAGGATCATTTTGAGGACATTTTAGGATAAAAATAGAAATTATAAAATTGATTACAGACTGGAAGTTTTGGGGTAGAGAGGCAGATTGATTATAAGCTAGTTACGTTGAGATTAAATTTAGGCGGGAGGGGAAACAGTTATGCATCTGATTAGATAAGCAGAGAATAAACAGTATGAGCTGAGTGAAGAATGGAAGCAAATGTGCAGTAGAATAGACTCATGAAATCCCATAAATTGAGGGCAAGCACCCTGAAATGACTTGATGTAGGAATAGGAACCTAAGGATATGAGAAGAGTCTGGCAGGACAATACCACACAGTAGAACAGCCCCATCTCTAGCTGTAATAACCAGACCAACCTTCCTCACTCCTTCAAAGAATAGTAATAGATTTCTGAAGTATGATTTTCCTGGACAAGAAGCTGAATTGGCTCTTCTCCATTATTTGATATGTATGCATGTAACTACTGGGTTTTTTTCCTTAATGTATTTCCATTTGCTCAATACAGAGTCAGATTTACTGGACTATTTTTGCCAGGTTCTACACTGGAGGAAAAAGAGTTTTAAAAATGGTAATTTTCTTCACCCTCATTTTTTTGTTCAAAGAGGGTCAATGTTACACTTTATCCAGAATAACACTTCTGAGTCCCTTTAAAATAATAAGGTGAATGCCATCTGGTCTGGGCAATTTTTTCCTACATATTATTTTTCTACATTTTGTTTTAAAGCATCTTTTATTGACACTTTTAGACAGTTTCTCCCAGGAAGGGCTGCAACAAGGACATGACTAAGTTTTTCCATAGAGAAGACTAGTGCAAGGAATTAATCTGGCATTACTTCAATGACTATTTTTGCCAATTGCATTTCTTACATGTCAATGATTCATCAACACTGCAGACTTTTTAGTGGGCTGTCTGATATGTTTGAAAAGATTTCATCAGCAGTGCATGTATTTTTCCAAGAACCTTTTCAGCTTATCTTATTGTTTTACACTTGACCATAATACAAGTATTGATTATCTTTTTACATCTTCATTTGTATATGACTTCTGGTGAATACAATATTCTCAGTGTATTTTCTGTTGGCAGGCAGGCAAGTGAGTTTAATTCACTGAGAAATAAAATTATTCTATTTATTCTTTGAAAATTCAAAAAACTAGTACGTTAATCTTCTCTGACTACACTATCTTAACAGACCTAAAGTATTACAGTACCACCTACTGGAAATAGCAAGTATTATTTCTGTCTTCAATGTTTATTTCACCTTATTGAACAAGAAGTGTAGGTATAGAAGTTTCTTTGATTTGAGCAAAATACTATGTCCATACGTGTGAATTACAGAATGCTTTGATGGTTTGTCTCATAGGGTTGGTACTCCTCTACCTGCCTATAAAGCCACTTCTCTGGGACAGAGGAAGAAGCTTTGTCAAATCTAATGAACTGATTCTCATTTTGTATGTTATACAGTTAAGCCAAGGAGATGTGATCAAGCCACAGCAAAGACAGGGAAGCTCAGTCTTTCCAGTAATCCATCGACAATATATTTATTTCTTTTCAAGTAAAGAAAATAAAGAAACATTTATGACAAATCCCATCAAATATATTTGTCAGCCAAAACCTAAGCTATCTGTGCCAGTAAAGATTGCAATTGTGGGACTTCCAAAATCTGGAAAGACTACAGGTATGAGCAGTTATCTGTTAAAAAAAAAGCAAACCATTTTTAAAGACTGAAGTTGTATCTGTCCTTACTGTTATTAAAAAATCATAAACCATTAATATTGTTGGTCTTCCTGCTTTTCTTGCTGGGCACAGATTCTTTTAGTTACATTCTCTAGTGTCTCATTTTAGTCTGATACTTAAGCATTGTACATCTGAATTTTATCCCAGGTCCTTAAGATGTTAGTGACCTGGACTTGCACTTAAAAAAACCTAGACTTACACTATTTATACCCTTTGTATTATTTATTATTAGTTTCTAATTGTTTATAACTTTTTTCAGTAAGCTAATGTAAAATGGAGAAACAGTCCTAGGATCAAGGATGAGGACCCCAAACTCCCCACTCCCCAGTCTGTTTCCAAATTTCTAGATTAAAAATCTCCCAAGATTTCCATCCTTCTTCCCTTCCTTTCCTCCTCCATGACTCTGTCAATGCACATGGTTCTGCCTTTAACTGGAGGAGGAGGAAATCAATTTTAAACCATAGTTATTGATTAGAATAGGATGTTAGGAAGAAAAGAGACAGGTTCGAGTTATTTCATATTTATGATGAAATTTTGCCATATTTCCCATTTCCTGGATAAATTATGTAACTGATGAGCTGTTCTGTAAGAGGAGCAGCAATGGATGCATATTTTCTAACACACTCTAATAATATTGACTAAATCTGCTGAGGTTTGTGCTAAATTGAATTGTAAGCATGCCCTATGCATATGTGATGTTGCTTACCTTAAAAGTTGTGACTTTAAATCAAAATATTTTGCAGTTGCCCAGAGACTTGCGAGTGTTTATGGGTTCCTGCACCTGTCCTTAGGAGATGCCATCCAGTTTGTGATAAACAACCAGCCCGAGAGCCAGTTGGCACTTAAGGTACAGTCACACCTTCTCCAAGGACTCACCGTACCTGATGACTTGGCCATCCAGGCTCTAGATGTGGCTCTGCTAAATCATGTGGATAATGCCACTGGGTAAGTCTTCTTGGGGATTTGGGGGGTTTTTCCAAGATATGCCAATCCCTTCATAGACATGGATTCCCATGTTACTGCTGTAAAACAGTTTCACTAACACACATCAGTGGTTTCTGCATTAAGAAAATAATCTGTACAAAAGGAGATTTTTTACAATTGCTCTGGGAAATGAGACTGAAGCATAATTTTCTGCAATTTTCAAGTAACTATATTCCAGTAAATCCAAGTAATATACTTTATGACAGTTACTTTCTTTTCAGTCAATAAGCCAGTATCTTCTACTATCCTTTGAGAACTACAATTTGGTCTCATACCACCTCCAGAACCAGCTCGGACACACCTGATTCTCTTTGATCATGCAGGCTGGTTCAGTACTAAAATTTTGGGTTTTTTCTGGTTTCCTTAATAACTGAAGTTATTAAGGAGGAACTGAAACCAGTGAGTCTTTCCACCTCATTCATATGTGATCCTAGGCTCTTTCTCCACCACTTCTCCAACATCTTTGAAACTGGGCAGACGTAAAAAGCTTTATCATCAGTATTTCATGACATTCTACTTCTCTCCCCAAAAAGGAGAATTGTTACAGGAAAAGGCAATTCTATATTAATCTCTGAAAATTATTTGTACTTGAGATCAGAATTCTTTCAGTTTCTCTTTCATGTTAAATCCTGGAATACTGTTTCAGTATATTTTGTTCCAGTATTGTCTAATATGTGAAAACATTTTTTCTTCAATGCGCTTTTAAAAACTCTTCAAATACTGTGGTAAATCATTTTACTTACCACTTTAAAAACTGCTCCTCCCAATCCACATGGAGACTTCTCATAGTTAAAATTATGTTTCTGAATGATTGATGTGTAAGAATTTTGAAGTACACCATTTTTATAAGTCACAGCCACCCACGTGCCCTTTGTGCATTTCCTTTTCTCATTACTATTTCTTCTTCAACCTACTTGATTTTTTTAAAATTTGGTCGTAAATTCTTAGGAGTGAAGACACTGCCTATCAAGTGAGAGCAGTGATGACTTCATTGCATGGGTGTAGACTTTTGTCTCCATGGAAAATGTACTAGAAATATACACAGACTTACTGGTTGATTAGAAACTCACTTCTTAGGAAAACTATTTCTCTGTTTCTGTTTGTGTGCAGAGTTGTAATTGATGGATATCCTCTAACAAGAAACCACATCAATCTCTTGGAATCAACTAGGATAATTCCAGTGAAAATCTTTGAATTAGATATGGATACAAAGGAAGTGTTCAGAAGAGCCCTGTTGGATAAGGAAACCACTACCACTGCAAACCGGTAGTGATACTCCCTGATAGAATTTCTTTTATTTTCTACACGATATTGTAATATCTCTATTGATGTACCTCAGTGCTATACTCAGAGGTTGTATCTAACCTGGAGCATAACTCAGCTGTCTCTGAACTCCATATATAAAAAACATGGGAACCGGTCCCTCTCCTTTCTAATGCTTTGATTTTCATAGACCAGAAACTTGGGCATGCTCTGGCCAGATCCCTCTATTGCATGAATGAGATTATAAATGGGCAATGCTGTGCACCTACTGCTTAGTTTAGCTGGTTTTATGAAACTGTACATCAGAAATGTTACCACTTCTCTCTGCTGCTGCAATTTATTTTTCATCAATTATTATCATAAAATATATTGATACTTCATCTAATAGTCTCTCTTCTGAAAACTTAATTAGAGTTCTTTTAAAAATACAGAAATAATGCATATTTAGTAATGTACAGAATTCAGAAGTTCTAAGCCTTTCAATTCAGTTCATTCCCTTCTTTGTTTTTCTGAGAAGATAAATATTCTGTTTAAAGAGCCGTTGGTTGTTTTTGAGGAAGAACAGTAAGTAGTTTATAAGCAGACAGAGAATGAAAAAGAACAGAACATTCACCTTAAAATTAAATTGGTTAAGAACCTGTTTCTCATTAGAGGAAGTTTTTCTAAGAAGTTCCAGATAGCTTGGAGCATTATTGCATGCCTCTTTCATTTTGTCCTTTTCTTTTTGTCTTTTTCTTTTTATCAAGTAATCAGTACAATGTTAAATTGTTTACTAAAAGACCAAAGACAATTTGCATTGCAAAAAATTAAATCAATGATGTGTTTTTGAAAGTATGTACTTTAAACTTCATTTTAAATACCAAACTAATTATATTTCATAGGCTTATGTACAAACCAAGTGTGCAATATTGGGGTACCATTTAATGGTGTATTTGTAGTGTGTGTCAGGTAATATGTGTTGATATATTCCAAATCCTTTGCAAAATAATTATTGAGTTGTATTTAAGACATAAATAGAAAAAATTTTGTTCATTTTTGAACAGGACTATCGGATCATAAGTACACTGCTTTTCATATGTTGCTGGTAGTATTCTTAATAAGAAATTTTTATTTCTCAAATATGTTCTACAGTGTCAAATAAGCAAAATTTTGTAAAAAGAACTTACAGTGAACTCTAGAATTTGTATCTCAAATTCAATGAAATTATCTAATCTTAACATTTAAATCACTGTTATTTTTCATTGTCTTTAGACCTTCCTATCCTGAACATGACAGCCCACAGATTCTAGCTATTAAAAATTCCTGCTATAAAAAGCACATTGATGATATTAGAACTTACTATATGAAGGAACATCAGAACTGGTGTGTGATTGATGCCAATCAGAGCAAATGGAAGGTCTGGAACACCATTCTGCACGAAGTTCAGGCGGTTGTTAAAAAAATCCAGATATACCTAGAAAGAAGAAAAGAAGGTAAAAGAAAAACAAAGTTTCCCAAAATACTTGTTTATTTAAAAAGCTGCAATGTACTATGTGCATAACAACTTCACCTTTCTTTGGATGAGGCTAATTCTTGGGCATATACATACCCTTAAATTCTTCAATCTCACCTGCAGAGATCTCCTCAAGATCTCTTGAAAAGGGTGAAGACAAAGCCAACTACAGGGCAGTCTGAGGCCATCCTCCAAAGAACAGGGTAACAGAAATCTGCTAAAGGAAGTCAGAGTCCCTGGTCCATGACAGATCTGGCAACACTGGGTGGTAAATCACAAAGAGTACCCCAAAGGTACAGGGGGAACTCTAACTTGCAGCTTCACTTTAGTGTTAGTTAAGGAAGAGGGAGGGAGAGGGAAGATGTCAATTTAGAATCTAGAAATAAACTTAAATATGCCATCTGAGTTAATTTCTGTGCTTTGGGAAGACCACTTTATTCTAAAATGACACAGTTCCCACTTGACTTTTTGTGTGTCAGCACTGGGCAGGATTAAATGTGCCTTTTAAACATGTCTGTACTATTTAACTAGAATTCCTCTGAAGGGCAAATATTCTTCCTTATCTTATATCCACCTTTTGGTGGATATACAACTTTTACAGCTCTGTGGCTGCACCCATCTTAAAACTTGGAGTCATAATCAAAAATATTAAAATACACTTAACTTTTACACATCAAGCTTGAAAAAGCATGATTTTGAAGTAATTTGGGTTTGATATGACATTTTATTCAAGATTTTGAATATATGTAAAATTTGCAAGATATGGATGAATAAAGGGGAGGGTTTCATCACACCTTGTACTCTTTTTCTGCAATGTAAAGAAATAAAATAATAGCTGAAATGTCCCTTAGTAACACAAAGGAATGAAACAATAAATCATAAATAAGAAGAAAAGACTAATAAGCTGAGCATGGAGAGTATCTCACATAATTAATAATGATTATATTTCTTAAATGCTACAAAAATGTTATTTAAATTAATTGGTCAAATGACTTATAACTTCATTTTGTTATCAAATTGCTCTTTTAGTTCTCATTATTTCATATAATTTTCCAACTATGAATTACCTTCTCGATTGTAGCATTCGTGAGTATAATTGTTTCTATGTTTCTCACAAATAAAACATTATAATTAATTGCTTTTATTAACAGGAAAAGCAGCCAGCATTGCTGATTTATGTATCACTCCCAAGGAACTGCAGAATCGCCTGGGGGAATGTGGACAGTATTGTCCTGTCAGTCTTGCAGAGAAAGGGGAACTGATTGACTGCTCTGTAACCCCCTCACTGGAGTTTGCTGCAGAATTTCAAGGGTGCTATTACAGAATGGCTTCCCAGGAAGAACTGGAAGTGCGTGTAAAAAAGCAAGTCAAAAAGGAGGGGATTATGGGAAGAGGGAACATTGTTGCTTAGATTCTTTGATTCCATACAGAAATAGGTAATATGCAACTTGAGTTAGACCACTGTTGTTAGCATTCAAGCTTTTGTTCTGCATACTTCTGCTATCAAATGTCTAGGCAGACAAAATACAGCACAGACACCATTGTCTTACAAATTGTCACAGATCAAACATTCATTTGAAAACAGTAACTTTCTCCTTTCTCTGTCTGTTGTGGAGAGACTGGGTTAGAAAGTGGCTTAAGATAGTAGTAGATAGTGATGGATGGTGGTTGGATAGTGACTACTTCAACTGAGAGTAGGCTGGAAAAGAAATTACCTGAGAGCTCCAGCAATGCCAATGTTACACTGTTGCATTGTAGAAAAAATAGGTATCTAAATTGTGTCAGCCAGTCCTCTGGAGTTTGACTAACAGTCCTACAGTGCTTCTTCCATATAATAATAATAACAATAAAAACATTTCTTTTTCTTCAGAAATTCTTGAGCAGACCAGAGGTTTATGTATCATCACTGGCATCTCACCCTCTCCCACCCCCACATATGCTACCAAAGAAACTGACTGCAACAGAAGTAAAGGCCTTATTCCCTGTAAAGGCTGAAATGCAGGGATACTGTCCAGTCACTTACCTAGATGGAAAACAGAGGTATGTCACTAGAGTTCTCATAACCTGAATTACAGACTATGTGTCGTATATTAATGCATTAATGAGGAAATATTTTCAAAGTACCTTTTAATGTTGTTCAGGGTTTGGACAGGAAAAGCAATTGAAATTCTCTATATTGCGCCTGTGGCTTTGGAAATCAAGATAAAATCACCTTTTAATACCTGCATGGCTATTGGTTCTACAAGAATCTTTGTTAGCTTGGTGTCTTTCATGATGAAGATCGACAGATATAGTTTGAATTCTCTCTATTATTACCCTTCAAAGGTTCAAAGAAATATCATAAATCTCTAGTAGATGCAAAACTAGCTATTAAATTTTTTTTAAGAGATCCATAAAGCTCCACCATAAAATCACATGGATTTCCTCAGTGTGCAAGAATTTCTCATCAGAGGAGAACCATAATAGCCAATTTTATGTTATCTCTTTTCAATCTTCTGAACAACTACAATTGGCATTTTAAATGGAGAAGCTCTACAGAAGCACTATAAAAGTTCCTTAATAAGCAGATCTTGAGGCAGAGACTCTATCAGATTTTGAACCTTGTAATTGTCTGTCATGTAGTGGAACTTTGGATGATCCAATTGCTATTTTTTTTGTAGTTGCTACACTTGCTAAATTACCAGAAGGCTACCAGTAGCTCATGAATTTACACCACACAAGTAATGTTTTACATTTTCTGTGAATGAGTAATTCTTGCTCCATCTCTTCAGATATGAAGCTTTGGTGCCTGGCAACTTCGAGTATACAGCAAAATACCAAGAAAAAGTATATATTTTTGAAAGTGAAGAAAAACTTCAGAAGTTTATGAGGTGAATACACTAACTGCATTTTAATCTTTTCAATCATGTCACTGTTTGTACCTCTTATAAGTGCTTACTTTTTATCTGGTTAGGTTACCAGAGAAGTACTGGAATCTGAAGCTTCCCCATAAACTCCCTCCAAAAAAAGAGCCAATGCTACTAACTGCGCTTCCTTTGCCTGGATACCTTGAACAGGCCAGTTTTTGCTTTTCTATTTTAAGATATGATTTTGTGATATATGGAGTATCCCACTCAGTTTATAAAAGAATTTTAATGCATTTGAGTCTTACATTTATTAAGGATATTATATTAAATTGAAAATTTTTAGTTACAGTTGAGACAATTTTTTTAAAGCTTTAAAATAATAGATATTTGTAGCTTTAATGGAAAAAATACAAGACCGTCAGAGGGGGATAATAAGCTGCAGTATTATGTGATAGGTTTTCTGACTTAGTTGTTTATCATATCTTTTTTGTTTGACTTTTCATACATGAGCTTACCTGGAAAAATTTAAGAGCAGTTTGTTACACTTTGACACATGAATAAATAAAAAAATGATTCATGGTCACAGCCCTCTCAATTTTATGCTAATTTGTTATCTTCTACTATTCACCAACTTAGAGTATTGTCTGTATTGTTAGAGCTGTGTTACAAGATAAGGCGTTGTTCAGAATTTCTGTAATGGTCTTTGAAACCTGTTTTCTTTCTTTAGGGAGTAGCAACTTCTCTAATAAAAGCTCTGCATGAAGTTGGCAGTCTTAAGCCAAAGTTTCCATTCCTAAGTGTGAAAGAAACTGCTCTGCTTTTTGTCTCCTTCCATCTAAAAGGTAGTGTATAAAGTAGCATGCTGTAAAAATAACTAACTGTATAAATGACATAAGTCCTCTGATACAATGTAGATAGCAAATCAGTGTTCATACTTGCTAGTTTTTAGAATTTCTGTTTGGGTTTTTTTTTCAGCCAGAGATACCAGTGACAGGTAATAATCTTTAATAGTTTGCAATCAGCTTAACTAGTGCCAGCTTTCGTGATTTCAGTGTCCTTGTTTGCAGCTCTGCTATAGCTTTGGGCTGGTTCCCAGTACTCTGGAGATTTCTGGAGCAAGACTGACATTTCGTTCAACCCACCACTTTTGTCTTTTAGAAGCCAACCTGTTCACTGGGAGAACTTCACCTGGTCTTTTGTATTTTACATTTTTACTTATTATTTTAGATAATACCAATCTTAATAAGTTTTTCGAAGCTCTTCACATCCTGTGTTTCCTCATGTAGTTTCCAGAGCCCTCTAGAATTTTCTTGAACTGTCACAGATTTTTTTTGCTAGCACAGCTTTGTTAAGGAAGACCATTGAACAGGGCAGGCACATGGTAAGCCCCTGCATAAATGTACAGTTCCTAAGCCACCAAACTGCTTTTATACTGTAGTTTGCTTCATTCACAAAGGCTGTTTTCATTCTATTGTTAGCATGGCTTTGCTAACAAAAGGATGCCCATGATAGGAATGTTTTGCTCATATATTGCAACGTTAAATCATTATTAGTTGTGGATGATGAACCAGAAGGTTTATGCAAGTGCATAAATCTCTTCTCCTCATGCAGTGCCAAACTGTTTGACCATAGGAATCCAGAAAAACAAGTTATCTTCTTCTAGTGCTGGGTAGGACTGCTTCCAGCTTTAAGATTCCTGTACACTGACAAATCACTTGAACATGAGGAAGAACTTCTTTCATGTGCTAGTGACCAAACACTGGAACAGATTGCCCAGAGAAGTTTTGGAGTCTTCATGAGTGGAAATATTCAAGAGCCATCTGAACACAATCCTGTGCCATGTGCTCTGGGATGCCCCTGCTTGAGCAGGGAGGTTGGACCAGATGACCCACTGTGGTCCCTTCCAGCCTGACCCATCCTGTGATTCTGTGATTTGTTGCAAATACAGCATTATTTATTACTGTTCATCTCTTCAGAGTAGTCATGCCATTCTTGAACAAAAAAATTGATCAAAGGGCTTCAAGTTGTGGTTCCCTGGAAATTTATTTCATCCTATTTCTATGTGAGGTTAAACCTTCAATTAACATCATTCTCTAAACTCACATTTAAGTAGGGGACAAGAAGCAGGTGTTTAGTTGCTCCTTCAGCTTCTCTCACATCACTGGATTGTTTTCAGTATCTGAGGAGGTACAGGTGATCAATCACAAATGCAGAGGGATTTACTCCTGGAAAGAGAGTAGTAAACCATATATCACTAGAGTGATTGAGTGTCCTTCAAGCTAGACTCCTGTAAGGGCTGTGTTTAGAGCTATGCTTGAAAAATCTCTCAGAAACTGTTCAATGTAGCTGTCTACAGTTTCAAGCTAGTGGGCTGAAGTGCCTTATAGCATAGTTCTTCATGCTGTCCAGTTTCTGTAATGAGATATAAAATACTGTCCCTAAGAAAAAAAATGGTTATGATTTGGCTCACTCCTTCCCCTTTGCCTCAGGATAACAATTAAAATAATATACTGTACTCTGAGGACTGGCACTCAATACTAGTGTATGCCAAAATAGGGCTTAGGGCAGAGAGAAACCTTCCTTCCTCCTCCAAACTACTGGTCAGCTCTTCACAGAATCATGGAATCATAGAATATGCTAAGTTGGAAGGAACCCACAACAGTCATTGAGTCCAGCTCCGGGCACTGCACAGGACCATCCCCAAGAATCACTGGGTCCTGGAGAGCATTGTCCAAATGCTTCTTGAACCTTGTCAAGCTGGTGCTGTGACCACTTCCCTGGGGAGCCTGTGCCAGTACCCAACCACTGTGGGCACTCAACCCAGTGAAGAACCTTTTCCTGATATCCAACCTAAACTTCCCCTGACACAACTTCAGGTTATCCCCTCAGGCCCTGGTCACCACAGAGAAGAGAGATCAGTGTCTGCCCCTCCTTTTCCCCTCATGAGGATGTTGAAGATGGCAGCAATGTCTCCCCTCAGTCTGCTCCAGGCTGAATAGACCAAGTGACTTCAGCTGCTCCTTATACAGCTTCCCCTCGAGATGCTTCACCATCTCTGTTGCCCTCATTTGGACACCCTAATATTTTAATGCTTTTCTTACATTGTGGCACCCAAAACTGCCCCAGCACTCGAGGCTGCCCCAGTGCAGAGTAGAGCAGGACAATCCCCTCCCTTGCCCGGCTGTGATGTTGTGTTTGATGCACCCCAGGACACCACTGGCCCTCCTGGCTGCCAGGGCTCTGCTGGCTCATGTCCCACTTGCCATCGACCAGGATCCCCAGGTCCCTTTCCAAGGTGCTGCTTTCCAGCATATCATTCCCCAATCTGTCCGTACATCCAGGGTTGCCCCATCCCAGATGCAGATTCACTTTCCCTCATTTAACTTCATTTGGTTGGTGATTGCCCAGTCCTCTAATTTGCCAAGGTCTCTCTGCTGGCCTTCCTGCCCTTGAGAGAGTCAACAGCTCCTTCCAGTTTTGTGTCATCTGTGACATTGCTCAGTGTCCCTTCCAGTCCTGCATCCAAGTCATTTATGAGGATATTGAAGAGCACAGGGCTGAGGATGGAGCCCTGGGGGAAACCCATCAGTGACAGGTCCAATGCCACCCCATTCCCTATAACTCTTTGTGCCAGTTGCTCACCCATGGCACGATGTGTTTATCCAGCTGTGTGCCTGACATTTTGTCCAGAAGGATACTGTGAAAGAAAGTATTGAAAGCTTTACTGAAATTAGAAGAGATTACATCAACTTGTCCCTTGGTCTACTAGCTGGATTATCACCTTGTCGTAGAAGGAAATCAGGTTTAATAAGCAGGATTTTTCTCTCATGAAGCTGTGTTGGTCACAGTCCCGCTTATCAAACCTGACTTCCTTGTATGATAAGGTAGCCCACCTTATGGGCAAAGCATTTTGTTCATAGAACACCTGTGCCAAGGACACAGTGGCCCAGTGCCAGCCATGCCAGACCTGGGCTATCCCCAGCATGTGCCACTTCAGGTTCTGTGCCACACTACCCAAATTTGTCACTGCCTAGAGTTTCACCAGTATCTCACAGTCTGAGAAATGGGAAGTTGACAGCAGTTGGGCATGTTTGTTGTGTCTTCTTTTACAAAAGCCTGATCCTTCTGATTATCATGACCCTTTGGAGTCAGGAACTTTCTGAAATACCACACTTGATTTTTTTGGTTTGGCACTAACAGTCATGGTGTTTATCCTTACCATGGCTGACACTAACAGAGGTAGACTTGGTCCCTTTGAAAATTTCTGTAAGATAATTCCACAAAGTTTATAGGGGACACTAACATGCTGCTTAAATTCTTGCAGCCCACAACCCCCGGAGCTCGGAGCCAGTGCGGCAGATGTACAGGAAGAAGCTGTCGCAGTTCGTGGAGCACTGCCAACTCATCCCCTACCTGGGGAGTGTCATGAAGGGCCCATATAAGGAGCCAAGAGAACGGCCCCTTGGCTTTGATGACAGGCTGCAGACTTTTCTTTCCCTGAAAGGCACCCGCCCCACTTTTGTGTAAACCCTGCATTTCTACTGATTAACACATGGAGTGTTGCCATCAGGCACCAGCATGGCTGCGACGTGGCCTGCGAACATCACGTGTTCTCAGGCCAGTTTTTTAACCATGAAATCTTAGAAATAAAATATTTTGTCTGAAGTTGAGAGATATAAAGCTACTAGAGAGCATCCAAAGGAAGGCTATGACAATAGTGAAGGGCCTTGAGGGGAAGCCATGTGAGAAGCAGCTAGGTCACTTGGCCTGTTCAGCCTGGAGGGGCAGACACTGACCCCTTCTCAGTGACAGGACCGGGAAAGGGAATGGCCTGAAGCTGTACAAGGGAAGGATTAATTTAAATATTAGGAAAAGGTTTTTCACCCAAAGGGTGGCTGGGCACTAGAACAGACTCCCCACAGAAGCAATCACAGCACTAAGCCTGACAGAGTTCGAGAAGCATTTGGCAACGCTCCCTGCTACATGGTGTGAATTTGGGGCTGTCCCAGGCAGGGCTGGGAGCTGGAGCCAGATGATCCCTGAGACCCCCTTCCCGCCCAGTCTGTTCTGTGATTCTGTGGCTCCAAGCCCCGCCCGTGGTGCGCCGATCGCGGCAGCGCAGGCGCGGTGCCAGCCCCGGCCCGGAAGTGCAGCGGCGGCGGTGAGCGGTGAGTGCTGGGGCCGGGTGGGCGGGAGCCGGGCTGGGTGCTCCGGGCCCGGGGCTCCGGCGGGGCAGCGCCCGCTCCCTGCTCCTGCCCCGCGGGGAACGAGCGGCCTTGCCTTGAGGGGCGGCACGAAGGGCTCTCACGGTGCGCGGGGGGCGGCGACCCGCACGGTGCCCTTGGTCGTGCCCGTGTCGAGGCCCAGCCCCGGGCCGTGCGCTGCCCCCCGGGGTCACCTCCCGGGAGCGCCTGAGCCCTTCCAGGGCTGGATCGGAGTGTGTATCCAACCGCACTGCCGGCAGCGCGGGGCCTCCTGCTGGAGCACAGCCTCACTCTGTTATGCCGCGGGGTTCTTAGGGAAGGCGCGTGGTTTCGATTTTGCAGTCAAAATACTAATGCTGTCATCTCTTAGTTAAACACCGAAGTCGTTCATGTGATCAGAGCTCACAAAACACCCGCTACCTTGTCTGGGGCACGTGTGGATGTTAGGGGATGCCTGCAGGCAGAGTTGGCAGCACCCGTCCAGGAATTCTTGTAATGCACGATAAGGCAGATTGGGTCACACCAGCAGCTGTGCTTTAAGGTGCTCTAGCAACAAACATCAGGCTCCAGAAATTAAAGCTCCTAGATAAAACAATTTGACTCCGTCGTGAGCTATTTGGTAGATGATTAGGGCTAAAGAATCCCTTTTTCACTCTCTCAGTAGCATTTAGGTATCATCTATAGGTACTGTCTGCTGTTTCGTGGAGCATTTGTTCAGGTAATTGAAACTGTTGCAGAAACTAAATACAAATATACAAATTTATGTGTTTAATATGACACTTGTATAAATTAGTTTATAACAGGTAGCTAATCTATTTTATCTTTGGTTTAGCTGAGCTTTGTAAATAGAACATTTTGGGCATATCTTCCATAATATTTGGTGAATTCTTCTGAAGTTGCTGGATTTTTTTTTTTTTTTGTTTGTTATTAATTTTTGCAAATTTACTATTGAAGAAGCTTAGCAAGTCAAATTGATTGTTAATAGATACCTTAATGAGCCCTATATTAGACAGAACCCTTCAAAACACTGCTGTTTCTGTGTTTGTATTGCCTACACTCTACGGCTGAAGCTTAGTAAAGTTAAAAGTGTTTAAATGTTAAAGAAGTGAAAGTATTAAAAAAGAGAAATTTTTGGAAGGATAGATGGAGGTAAAAGAAGCCCTGAAGTCCTGCCACACTGATACCAATGAAGTTTTATAATTTATTACAGGATTTCCTAGCCTTGTCCCTGAGTAAACTGTACTGATCAAACTACAGTTGACATTTTTGTTACCAGCATGGTGGGTTGGTTTTGGCTGGATACCAGTGCCCACCAGAGCTGCTCCATCACTCCCCTCCTCAGGTGGACAGGGGACAGGATATAATGGAAGCTCATGGGTTCAGATAAGAGAGAGATCACTCACCAGTTTCCAATACAGGCAAAACAGACTTGACTAAATGAACTTTTGACTAAGTAACTTTTCTAAGTGAAAAATATTTAAATTTTCTGGGATATGCTGAGTCAAAACATGCTTCTGGGAAATTACTTTATTGTCAATGAGATCACTGTCAGATATGAAAAATAAACCCAAATCTTTAAACAGCTTACCCCACCTCTCTCTTCTTTCCAGGCTCAGCTTTAGTCTCAGTTTTCTGTACTTCATCCCTCCAGCAGTGCAGGGGGATGGAGAATGGGGGCTGCAATAAGTTCGTTGCACATTGTCTTTGATTCTCCTTTGACTTCTCACACTCGAATGTGGGGTCTCTCCCACAGGAGCCACTCCTTCCACAAAGTACTTTAGCCTGAGTCCTTCCCATGGGCTGCAGTTCCAGCTTGGATCCCTTTCACGGGTGCAGTCCTTCAGGAATAGTCTGCTCCAGCCTGGGTCCCTCACAAGGTCACAAGTCCTGCCAACAAACCCATTTCAGTGTG
Organism: Muscicapa striata striata; assembly: GCA_030060385.1. Lineage (NCBI taxonomy): Eukaryota > Metazoa > Chordata > Aves > Passeriformes > Muscicapidae > Muscicapa > Muscicapa striata. Next base: position 844,066 of record JAREIS010000309.1, read on the forward strand.
TGCTCTCTCTCCATGAGGCCATAGGTCCTGCTGGGAGCCTGCCCCAGCACAGGCTTCCCACAGGCTCTTTCAGGCATCCACTTGCTCTGGTGTGGACTCCTCCAGGGGCTGCAGGTGGATCTGTGCTCCACCATGGACCTCCATGTGCTGCAGGGGGACATCCTGCCTCACCATGGTCTGCACCAGGGGCTGTGGGGGAATCTCTGCTCTGGCACCTGGAGCACCTCCTCCTCCACTGACCTTGGTGTCTGCAGGGCTGCTGTTCCCACATATTCTCACTCCTCTCTCCAACTGCAGTTGTGCACGTTTCTTTCCCCCTTATTAAGAGGTGATGCCAGCATCAGCTGATGGGCTCAGTCTTGGCCAGCAGTGGGTCCATCTTGGAGCTGGCTGCTGTCGGCTCTGTAAGACACTGGGGAACCTTCTGGCAGCCTCTCACAGAAGCCACACTTGTGGTTGCCCTGCTACCCAAACCTTGCCACACAAAGCCAGTGCTGTACTAAGGAGCTGTGACCAAGGAGTTGTTTCTCTCTGTTTTAGTTTCAGAAGCTAGGGTAGCAATTTTTTTGCATAATACAGAGTTCACAGTACATCCGAGGTAAAAAAGACAGGCAGTAATTCTGATCTAAAAAACTATCTTTTCATAGGATTTAAAAATATTTTTTGAAGAAATTCCATGTCAGCAATAGTGTTGATTTTTCAAAAGTTCAGAGGATTCAGAGCTGCCCAGAAACTCTTGAACTCTATTAGTGGTATAACAAATGATACTTGGGTCTTATAATTAAAATAATTCTTTACTAAAGCTATTCTGTTTTTCTAGGCACCTTCTTTAATATTCATAATTAAAATGGCAAAAACAACTGATCCTTCTGAGAAACTGATCATCTACTCCAAAGCTCACAAAGATACCATTCTAGCAAATTTTGAGGAACAAAGGAAAAAGGATTTTCTTTGTGACATTACTCTCATAGTGGAGAATGTGCAATTCAGAGCCCATAAAGCTTTGCTGGCTGCCAGCAGTGAGTACTTCTCAATGATGTTTGTAAATGAGGATGAAATAGGGCAGTCAATTTACATGTTGGAGGGAATGGTTGCAGACACCTTTGGAGTTCTGCTAGAATTTATCTACACTGGTTGCCTCTGTGCCAGTGAGAATAGCACAGAGCAAATCCTGGCTACTGCACAGCTGCTGAAAGTGACTGACTTGGTGTGGGCCTGTACAGACTACCTGGAAAGCCGCAGCCCAGGTAGTGGATTGCCAGCTCCAGCTGAAAGTGTAGGCTCTGTTGTTGCAAGTGGCAGGAAAAATGATGATCCACCAAAGCGAAAACGGGGGCGACCAAGGAAAATCAAGGTTATCCAAGAAGAAGAAGAAGAAGAAGAATCAGGAGCAAATTCCACCGAAGATGGGCAGCTGAGAGAGAACAACTCTGTGCAAAATGAGCAAAATTATATGAAAAAAGACATTGAAGTAGAAGAAACAGTAGCCAGTGAACAGGCTCCAGTGAGGAAAGATGGAGAAGGAACTGAGCCTGCTTGTGGCTCAGAGGCTGCTGTTGACCTGTCAGCTGAGAAAGATGAAAACTATGATCCCAAATCTGAAGGAATACAGAGCACTCAGAGCCGTTACAGCAAACGGAGAATAAGGAGGTCAATCAAACTAAAAGATTATAAACTTCTTGGGGATGAGGATGAGAAAGAAGTGGCAAAGAGAACTGAAGGAAAAAGAAAACGTGCAGGTTCTGAGGCTCGCTGTAAAGACTGTGGCAAAGTATTTAAGCATAATCACTTCTTGGCTATTCACCAGCGAAGCCATACAGGTAGGCCTTCAGAAACCGCTGCTTTTGGGTTAGGTTTAGTGATGTTGCCAAATACAAGTGACTGTCGAAGTGCTGGTTGTTGACTACAGCAAGAATATTCAAAATAGCATGCTGATCCAAATTACGGTGTGTTCTGCGTTTGCTGTTTTATTCTTGTTAGCAGATCTCAGAACCTTTATGTCTCACCTAGATTTCAGTGTAATTAATAATTTCATTATTTAAGCACTGAATTATATGGCAATAGCTAAAGAATTATTCCTGTGTGAAGCTTGTCTCTTTACCACTAGTCAAGACTAATTTTTTCAGTAGCTACAACATTGCAGTGCATCTCACTATCAGCTTAGAATATCTAGTGAGAAATGATACATCTTTGCCTAAAAATGTCATCTTTTGCTTTCAGGGGAGCGCCCTTTTAAATGCAGTGAATGTGGCAAAGGCTTTTCCCAGAAGCATTCTCTTCAAGTCCATGAGCGAATGCACACTGGGGAACGGCCATACACATGCACCATTTGCAGTAAGGCTCTGACAACAAAGCATTCTCTTCTGGAGCACATGAGCCTACATTCAGGTAAATACTTCAGGGCAAATGTAGCCCTCTGCTGCAAGAATTTTCCTTTCTGAAAAAAGGGTACTTCTGATCCATCTTGTGTATGCTGGTGTCACGTTCCACTGAAGGAAACTGGGAGGAGTTCTTTGTCAGGAAGGAAATAATGTCAAACGAGACAAACATTGTATCTTAGAGCCATTTATTGGTAACGAAAAAACAAAGTGAAAAGGAGTTATCCTACTAAAGAGAGCAGGAAAAGACAGAACAAGAGAAAAGAAAAATGGGAAAGGAATGGGGGGAGAGAGAGGGGAGACAGAGAGAAAAAGAGGGCTTCACTACTGGAGATCCCCTGAGCACCATTGATGTTCATGAGTCAGGGCTGTGCACGCTGCCTGCCTGTGCACGGCTCCTGCCGTGATGGGTAGCCAGACACGACGTGAGGGCATGCTTGGGCAGGAGGTCCAGAGCCCTGGACACGGTCCTGGTGAGGATCACAGCAGTGGGCTGGCTCAGAGGTGGGTGAGGTTGGATGCAGGGGTCTTAGGCATCTTTGCTGGGACAAAGCAGACAGGGAGTTGGTCAGGGATGCAGGAAGGCCAGACAGGCATGAGGGCAAGCAAGAGCCAGCGAGGTCAGGAGAGCCAAAAGGCAGGCTGGGGCCAGGGCAAAAAGCATAAGACACAAAAAGCCCCGACTCAAAAGCAAGTTTCAAAAAACCCCTCAAATCACCAAGCCTCAAAAGAAAAAGCACAGTCTCGAAAAAGCCTCAAGCCAAAAGCCCAACTATAGAAACAAGTTCAGAAAGCCCAGGGGCTTGTGACACAGTTACTTTTCATGCTCTCCCAAAGCTCCGCCTGCTGACAGGAGACCACTGGCCCAGTCCAATATCCTCCTGCAGTCCATTGCTAGAGACCTTTTGATACCTGATTGGAGAGTTTCTCTGGGGTACAGTGTCTTCTGTGTTCCCCTGCTGACTGCCTGTCCCATGTGAGACATGAACTGATTTCCATGAAAAGCCTCCCCAGAGACAAGGCTTTTCTCCATCTTCTCCTAGCTGCCTCCTGACCGTGGCACATGTTCAATCCCTCCCCCATGTGCCCCTAACAACCATTGTTGAGGCAAATCAAAACTGAATTGGCTTCTCACAGCTGGCTTGTGTATTTTATTTCTTACACTTGCTTTGGATGTGGTTTACATTTTAATAAATGATTTTCTCTACAGGGCAGAAGGCTTTTACCTGTGATCAGTGTGGGAAGTACTTCAGCCAAAAGAGACAGCTCAAGAGCCACTATCGACTACACACAGGTACAACAAGTTTGGGTTGAGGACCTGACTTGCAGTCCGTGCTGATTTGTCTTCCTCAGGATTGACTTAGGCTGAAAGTTCTTCCTCAGTGATGTATTTAGTCTCTGCTCCCTTGATGTGTCCTATCTTGGTATAACAGTGGATAGGGTGAAAAAGACATAATGGTGTATAGTAAATGGAATTTGTAGAAAAGTATTTAATTGAGAAGGGCTCTTATGATGATTAAAAATTAGTTACACTGTATTTGACATACAACTTGATTATTTTAGCCCTGTTGTCCCTGCTACATAGAAGCTGGGGATTGTATAAGCAATTGTGTCTGCTGCCTGGTGTGCAAATTGCATTGTAGTTGCCCACTACTTTGGACTAGTAATACAAGCATACAAGCTTTAGAAAGCTCTCTTCTCACTTCTGGAATGGGATTGAGATACACACAGAGGAAGTAGTGGAGAAAATCAGAATTTACAAAGCTTAAAGAGAAGGTGTTTTTGGGCAGGAGCAGGTGTCAGTCCCCTCTTTTCCTGTGGTAATACTAAATTGAGAAATAGGAGTCTGAGAGGATAGGGAGGAGGCAGTGAATCACCTTTTGTTTTATCTCTATATTATATCAGAGTGGTTATTTTACAGGAAAGTGCTTTAACAAAGATCACTGAAGAGATACAGGGGATCACTTATGCACTGACACTTTTTTTGTTATTGCGACAAGGCCGTTCACTGCCGGAATGTAACCAGTGTCGTCGCAAATTCATGGATGCAGCTCAGCTAAAGAAACATCTAAGAACACATACAGGTAATGTTGTACCTTGGGCTTTGTGGAGTTTGTGGTTTGTTTTTTCTTGAAGTTACATGGACAAAGCAATGTTAGGCAAATTACACTTGTCTCTGTGAAATGAGCTTCTGCTCTACTTGTACGTAATGATGCCTGTGTTGCTAATGAAGAGATTTGACATCAAGAATACAGAAGCACAAAAAAGTTTGTGTTACAGCAGCACTAAAAGCAGTGTCTATTACAGGAAGAGGGCTTTTTTCCCCAGTTTTATAAATCCTGCTGCAGAAAATTAGAGTCCTGGACTGAGAATTCAATTTGTCAGGAGAGCAGTATCCAGCATGTATCGGGCTTGCAGTGAGCTGACAAGTAACAGAAAGTTACAGAAAATGTGACCTAAATGAGTTGGACACCTCTGTTTGTCAGGGATGCGTGCTTACAAAAAGTGCTGTGACCAGAGAAATAATTATTTCCATTTAGCATTTACTGTGCTGCAATAAACCAGATGTTGAGAGGAAATGGGCAAGGAGGGAGATGATTTGCAAGTGCAACAGAGGGTGTTTTAAGAGATTTAGAGGGCAAAGTAGTAATGAATCACTGGATAAGAGAGATAAAAATTATTTACCCTCTCATAATAACAAGGCAAAAACTTCATAAAATAATTTCCTTTGAAGGGTAAGTTCATAAGGTAACACGTGAATAATTTTGTCTTTTAAAGTAACTAGAAATAGTTGCAATTGTTTCCTCACAAAATCAAATTATTCTTAAGTGTGTCGCTTGCAGTTGTAATACGTAACTCAGTCTCAAGCATACTTTATCTTGTTCATTTCCTCGTCTTTTCTAAGTGAAAAATATTTACATTTTCTGGTATATGCTGAGGTCAAAATGTGTGCTTCTGGGAATTTTTGGTTATCCAGAATAGTGTTAGCATGTGATTTGTATGGAGGAGAACACAGTGTTGACATGCACAAGAGTTTTGTATCTGAAGCTGATACAGCTCTATAAATGTAGTGGGAAATGAGTTTGGAGTGGGAAATGAGAAGAGGAAGCTTACTAGCAAGGTAAGTTGCAAAAATATGTGAGCTAAGCTGATTTTTAGCAGAAACTGGCTCACAATATATTTTGCTTCTAGAAAAGACAGTATTAATTATGTAGAAATAATAATTGATTTGTCTCATCTCAAAAGCAAAGTAAAATTCCAAGGCATTTGGGGGACAGTTGTTAACATAGATACAGCTGTTCTCCTTTGGCAGCAGTTTGGTCACACTGTGTCATAATAATACAGTCTGCTTGGGAAGTTACTCCTGTTTTCAGTAGCAAGCTGGGACTGGATGACCAGAAGTCCCTTCTGACAAATGTTTCTTGTTCTCTCATCCTTTATCCATGCCCTCCAAAGCCACATGAAAGCTGGTAAGCATTGTAGTTCTATGCTAAATGGGAAGCTTTCTTGGAAACTGGCTGCTGCCCAATCCCTGGGTTTGGTGTGCTTTGATGGTGTGAATTACCAAGTGGTGATCTGGATCCTCGTGTCCGGTGTCTTAAAGAACCTCAGTGCTACAACGATTTGTTATGGTGTGAATTAGGATTTGCTTTGGTTGGGTAGTATCTGTTTCTTGTGAACCTTCTTATGATTTAATTTGGCCTCTCTGCTTCTACTCAATTAGACATCAGAATTCCAAATGCACTAAAAAAGCCCCAACAAATAAACAAAAAATCTCCAAACAAACTCACATTTTATTTAACTCACGAGAATTTAATTTTTTTCTAACTGGTGTTCCCAAAATATCATAGGCCTAGTGTGATGGAGCCTTATAGAAAGCCAGGCAAGCTGTTAAGGTAATGGATTCATTTTCCAGCTTTGGAAGTTTAGGCTTACTCGTCTGCATGGTGCTGCACGTGAACCTACCATTAATGCCAGGGTTCGGGGACAGCCTTTTTCAAAGCATTTCTGTTCATGTGGAACACCCACATCTGTGCCATAGGTACAGCTTTTTGTTGCTTTGGGGGCTTGGATCATGTAATTCTTCATCTTCAAAGGGGAGAAATGCTAGAGGTGTACATTTAAAATGTTATACCCTCAATTTGATAGTGAGTTCATTCAGTTTTGGGTATCTGCTGACCCATGGCAGAAGCATGAAGAGCCAACAGTGCACCCTTGATACTGTGTATGGTAAAATACAAAATGTTTTTATATGTATTGATGAAAAGTGCTATTCAAAAAGTCAAGTCACATTTCTTTTTGATAGGTGAGAAGCCCTTCACTTGTGAGATTTGTGGCAAATCATTTACAGCTAAGACTTCACTTCAGACTCACATTAGAATTCACAGGTAAAGTATGCCTTGCTTTCATTACATTCTTTAAAAATGTAACTTCTAATTTTATAATTTGTATGTAGTGCTTGTTTAATTATAGAATGGTCAGGACTTGTTTGCATTTTGAATGACTGTTAAAAACTTGACATTTTTGCTTAATCTATGTAAGGGAAGGATTGGTAGTGGAAAGTACTGAAGTCCTAAATACCCATGTGCCATGACATTGTAAGTCTTCTTTGGTGTTTTGTGTCTTGTTCACTGACAATGAATTTACTGCTATATTATTTTTTGTGAAAATTTTACTGTAAGTTTTGTTTGACTGCAGAACAGTAACCATGGTGTGTCAAGGTTATTGGAGCATTGTCCTGTTTACTCTGTGAGCTCTAATAGCATCAGTTGTCTTTTACGCCTGTCAGTACATTGCATTGCATAAAGACACGTTAGATTTTAAATCACTGGGGAACTGTTGTCTAAGAAAACATTTCCAGTAAAATTTCTTGTCTTTTTGACAGAGGCAGCAAGTTAGGATTTGGACACTTTTTGTTTTTAAGCCCCACACTGTTAATGAATGTTCTTAAGATGGTCAGTGCTTAGAACTGTGCAAAGTTGTTGCACTCTTGGCAAGGTCTAGCAGCATGGAGCTTTTACCTCTGGTTTTATGAGAGGAAGGCAGTTATCTCTGTAGCTCTGGAGCATATTCTAATTATACAGTTTGTGAAGTCAAATAAGAATAATCTGGAGGTCAAATAGAGGAATTTTTTAATGATACTACCCTTTAAGTGCTTACAGTTCAGAAAAACAATGTAATCATTTAAGTATTTTATTACAGAATAAGTTTCAGAAAGCAGCATTGTCAAAGTGAATATTTTAACAAGATAAAATTCTTTCCTTTTGCAGAGGAGAAAAGCCATATTCTTGTGATATATGTGGAAAATCCTTCTCTGATTCCAGTGCTAAGAGAAGACACTGTATCTTACACACAGGCAAAAAGCCTTTTGCCTGCCCAGAATGTAGTTTGCAGTTTGCTCGTCTGGACAACCTGAAGTCTCATTTGAAAATTCACAGCAAGGAAAAGCAGTTTCAGGAAGCCAGTGCCGCTTCGAGCACCAGTGCTCATCCAGAAGAAGTGAGAAACATTCTCCAGCTGCAGCAGTACCAACTTGCCACCTCGGGAGGGCAGGAAATTCAGCTGCTGGTTACAGATGCAGTACACAACATCAACTTCATGCCCAGCCACAATCAAGGCATCAGTATCGTGACTGCAGAAAATGGCCCCAGCATGACGACAGAGCAGGCTGCGAACCTCGCGCTCCTTGCGCAGCCGCCACAACAGCTGCAAAACTTGTTGCTTTCAGCTCAGCAGGAGCAAGCAGAACAAATCCAAAGTATCAATGTGATTGCAAACCAAATAGAGGCTGCCCAGCCTGAACAAATGCATGTCATCACTCTTTCCAAGGAAGCGCTAGAACATCTCCATGCTCATCAAGGACAAAATGAACAAATACACTTGGCGGGATCTTCACATCCAGCTCAGCATGTGCAGCTGGCTCAGGAATCAAGTCAGCAGTCTCACCCTAGCCATGATACAGTTCCTTCCCATCAAGTCAGTGGAGAACAGAATCAAAGTGTACTTGTTTCTGAATCCCATCAGCAGCCTCTGTCAGGAAGTGAGTCATCTCATGAGCATCCTATCCAAGGACAGGCTTTCTGAAATTTACATGTGTCACACTTTTTTTTTTTTTTTTTTTTTTTGCAAGATAAGCTTTCCAAAGATGCATTTCTTGGTGATTTTGTATGGGTGACTCAGTTTCCTTAACCATATTTATTTTAGACTATTTTGTTTTTCTGGATTGATATTTCTTTACCACTTACTTACAAGCAATTAATGCAGGGTTTTGTGCATTGTACACATCTCTGCCACCTGAGGACACATTTAGCCCTTTTTTACATTTCTGTGTGACTCTCCAGAGAAGTTCACCTTGGTAGGAGAACAATGTTTAGGGCATCTGCTGATCACAAAGTACCACTTGTTTGACAAACTTAACATTATACCTGAGCCACTGTCAAGCTTAAGACAACCAGTAGTTTTTGCAAAGCTAACACCATATTTCTTATGTTTAATGAGCTTTTTCTCTGCAGGTTCATGTATAATTCTCTATGTAATCTTTCCTGAAGTGCATTATGAGTTACTGACTACCAAATTCATTTGGTTTGGGTTGAAACTGTTGCAGCCTTTAACTGGCCCTGAATCTTCCCTCCTGTTTACTGTGTGCTGTACACATTTTGCTCCTCAGAAACATTTAAGTCATTGCACTTGAATAGTGGCAATGAGATGTCATGGTTACACTGGAGAACTGAAACCCCCAAATTCTGTTTTGTTAATTCTACCACTCACTCTCTATGTGACTGTGGGCAAGGTAGTTGACCTTTGTGCCTTATTTCATCATCTAGTAAGTGGGGATAGTGTTCACACACTCTGCCAAGCACTTTGAAGAGCTCTTGATGTTGAAGGCACTGTCTATTGAAGTGCAAAACTCTCTTCCTGACAGGATTCTCTCTAAGCTTGGAAGCCACTGTATATTTAAAGTGTTATTTTTTGTACTTTTGAGAGAAGAACATAATTTAATATATGTTAAGACTGGTAATTGTTTATGTGAGGATTCAAACAATGAAGAGCATCACTTCAGAGCATAACAAGTTACATAAATGGGGCACATCACTTAAAGTTGTACAACTATTTTTGTTGACTAAATTAGATTGTGTACAGATTGTCTTCAATGACTGACTGCTAACAAAAAATATTTGATATCATAATAAAATGCCTTGCCAAAATACATGCTTTCTGTTTTCAGGTTTGACTACTGGTAACACCTTTGCATGGTGGGACTGGTGTGTTAAAATCCAGTTAAAATGCCACTGTTATTTAACATGCTCAATTGTCACTTCAGATTTAAAATGTCATACTTGTGATTTACATTTTATAACACATGAAAAATTCTAAAAAACATGGTGAATTTAAAGGCAAAATTATCCATATTTTTTATAAAATCCTTTGTTCCAAGTCCAGACTTGGCCTGCTCCTGACTGCATGCTGCAGAAGTTTGGCTAAGTATCTCCACGTCTTTAAAGTACTGGATCACTTTTATATGAATGGATCATGATAAGGGTAGACAATGGGAATAAATCTATGCGAAAAAAAAACACGCAAATCCAAAAAGCAACAAGCTATCCCACATCAGAGGTGTTTAGGCTTTTCACTTTTCCTCTCAGAATGGAGAAATAAAATTTGCATAGTTTCTGCCACCAAAGTGAACCAGAATATTCTGCAGTTCTGCCTGAGAAGCTTGAAGTCTTGGTGTTGTAAGAGCAGATGAATAAATACAGTAAAGCCGGTTACAACACTTATGACAATCTTGCTGATTAATTTTGTAAGCTTACAGTAAATATTCTAAAACTTCTCCTTTATCTAAAACATTGTACAAGGCAGCCAGACTACTGTCTGGTCATAAGCTTACCGGAACTTACACAGAATTCATTGTCTGCCATATATTTACGAATTCTGAAGTGCTTTAACACAGGTTACAAGCTAAATTCTGAGGTTGCCAGTAAAAGGAACTGTTCCATACTTCTTTTTTAAACTTTGTTCTGTTTGTTACGCAGTTATCCTTGCAGGATTTAGTTCCATGCTTCACAGGACAGTTGGACATACAGATTTCTCAGTGCTTTTCCTGTAACTAAAAAACCTGAAGTTTGGTGTTTGGAATTCTGTTTTGCTTTTCTGCAGATTACCAGTGAAGAAAAGAGCTGCTGTGAATAGCAGGGCAATGACTAATCTTGCACCCTGCATTGCTTAAGCTGACAGCACATATTGTAGCCTTGCACTCAAGAAGCTGGCGTGGCTTCTCATACCACATATGTTGCTTTTTGGACACCATTTGATTCCTTTCTAGGGAATGCATTTCTGTTAAAAAATGAAAATTAATAATTTTTCTGTATGTGCATTTTTAAGGCTACAGCTGAAGTCTAGGATTGCTTTGAATTTGAAAGGAAACCATTTCAGCTTTGTTTTTCAGTCCAGCTGCCACTAATAATGATTTAGGAAAAAAAATGCATCCCTTAGAAACTATATTTCAGAACAGCTCGCTAAATATCTTTACTCCTTAGCCAGTAAACACCTTAAGTTCTCTTTTTCTCACATAGACTAATCCTAGCAAATCCTTACTGCTTTCTGTGTTAAAATGAGATTAAAGTTTTAGGCGTAGATGCAGGGCAGTAAGAGGACTGTAGAAAGATCCGGTTTTGTGAGCATTTAACACCATGTGTGTTTCCTCTGCTCAATTTGTAAGTTACCCAATGTAGTTGAACTCTAATAGGATTTCACTTCCCCACCCCCCACCCCCCCACCAAATGCAAGTTTATCAGATTTTGGCTTTTTCTGGAGATTTTGGTTGGCTCTCCAGGTGCAAGTTGAAATAAATCCCTGAGAGGTAGAGCAAACAGTCTGGAGCGTGCATTTGCCTATTATGTGTGTAATTCCCCTGCTTGGCCTTCCAGTCCAGCATCTTGGGTTTTGATAAATGAATATAAGAGTATTTATTTCATATGGGCTGTAAAAGCAAATTACCCTGCCAATAGTAAAAGAAAGAGCTACTAGGAATTGTACAGCAATTTCCTCTTAGTACCTAAGAGGAAAAGGAGAGGCCTCTACCTTGTCACAAACTCTTTCCAACTGAATTCACAGGTTAAAATTAAGGATCTTGAGCCTGGCATTGATCTTGGCAGTTGTTGAGGAAAGAGTTTTGCTTGCATTTCTTTGTTTGTGAAAGACTTGTTTCAGTGTTGTAGCTGGTTAGTCATTGTGATGAAGGTCATGGTTTGTGTTTGCTAATACCTATCCTGGTGTGCTTGGATATGGGTTTTTTCAGTCTTTTTCCCACTTTACCATAACTGTGAAAGCTAGTATGGCATTCATTCTTAATCATCAACCCAGTGTCTGTGTGAGCACAGCAGCTTGGTAGGCTTCCTGCCTCCCCAGGTCTTTCAATTCCACAGCAGACTGTGTCCGTGGCAGTATCCTGTGTAAGTATCCTTATCCCAGAGAAACTGAGTCTGGGCTGGGAGTGGCTGGGAGGAGGCTGGTTTGCACAGCAGGCGTGCCCCAGAGTGCAGGAGCAGCCAAGGGTCCTTCCTGGGTACGCTTATCTTCACGTGGGCAGAAGTCCATCTGTGCAGTCCTGCTCTGCGGGTTCTCACCAAGAGCAGGGAAGGGAGAGGTGATGCCATGCTCTCCAGAGCTATGATTTCAGAACCTCTTTTACTTGTTCATTAGAGACTAATTAGAGAGTCTGCTTCTTGCAGAGTTGCAGTCCCATGAGCTACAACAATTCTTATGTTCTATCCCTTTTCAGATCCCCTGTAAAACACCGTGAACAATAAAAGGTTTTCCACAACAGAGTGACTGATCATATCTGTCCCAAGCAATTCTTCCAAATGGAAAAACCCATCCAGGCATATTCTCAGCATCTCACTGTAGTATGCTTACTGCTCATTCCTGGCTAATATTTTAATCCTACCTAATTGAAAGTATCTTTGGAATAGCAGGAAGCAGACTTTTGCTTTAGTTAGCAAACTTCCTACTCTGTCCTGCAAATTTTTCTGACATGAGGAAGAACTTTCCTGTGTGAGTGACTGAGTGTACTGCAACACATTGCCCAGAGAAGTTGTGGAGCCTCCCTTACTGCAGATATTCAAGAACTATTCTCTGCCATGAGCTCTGGGATGATTCTATTTGAGCAGGGAAGTTGGACCAGATGACCCACTGTGGTACCTTCCAACCTGACTCATTCTGTGATTTTACTTGCCCTTCACCAAGATATCTCTTGGTGACCCCTAGCAGCTCTCCTTTAGTACCACTATTGTGTGGGGATCTCTCTCAAATGTATATGTGTATATATATGTGTGTATATTTTTTTAAATTAATTTTGTCTGCTTTCTCTTCTGTTTCTCAGTCCTTTTCAGATGCTATTTTGGACTGAAAGGAACTGAAACAGCTGCAGCTGCACCAGGTGGACAAGTTTGGACCAAGAAAACCCTTGAAGAATCACACAGAAGCAAAACTCTTGGGTCTTGTGTCAGGGTATGTGTGCACTCTTAAAAGGACTTCAAGTTTCTAAGAGCATTGCTGCTCAACCTTTGAAAGGCTTTCAGGATCATTGTTTAAAGGTGCTTTCCATATTTTCCTTTATGGTAATTGTTTTCCACTCCAAACTGAATGCAGCACAGCTCATCTGCCACAGCTGGCAAGCAGAACAGCACCAGCTAATTCACATCTAACTATTGCCACCCACAGAACATTTATCCTCATCTGAGTACTACAAACAGGCCTGCAGAACAATATCTTGTTGTCATAAGCAGGTAATAAATAGAGTCTAAAATATTCATATTTGTCACCCAGTTCAGGATTTTAATATATGTAATTTTCATAATTGGCAACCTGTTGAATAGAATTTAATTAACCTGAATTACTAAGTCATGAGAAAAGGAGAAATAAAAACCAGAACAGATTGAGACAAGTAATTGGTGGTTCTCGGCATGCTCTTTTTATAAAAAAAAACCACCCAACATAAATTTTCAGAAAATAGTCCTGTTATGCTTTTTAAGCTAATCATTGCTTTTCTATTTGATTAGATGGTCAGTTGACTATTACCAGTATGTTTGTAGTTAATTCCCTTTCTTGCTCACAATGACAGTGAGAATGCCTAGAAATTAGCAGTTTAAAAAAAAGTGGGGTTTTTTCAAAGAAAAGGATTAATGGGAGCCAGTCCTATGTATGTGCAGAATTAAATTTTAAGAACAGAATTTCTTGTGTGCAGAATTTAAGCACACTTACAAAATGTGGACATCAATCTCAGAATTTTTAAAAAATAATATGTAGTGGATTGCTCTGGGTTTAATACTTAAATATTGTAGTGCAAAAAGGATTAAAGAGATGTTTCAAAGAGCCAAATAAACTTCAGTTATATTGATCTATATCAACCTAAAAATATGGATGTAGGGAAAAATAGATAGCCAAGACAATATTTTCTGAAGCTGATTTTATATTTGATTCTGGGTACGCTGCTTCTGCTCTGGACTTTACATAAGGCTGCTATAGATTTTTTTTTGCTATAGCAAAAGCCATATGGTCTGGCTACCAAAATTAGATTCTGCTTGTCTTACAGCCTACAGAGGCTCTGGCAGCAGTGCTGCCAACTTTTGAGAGGAGGAAGGAAAGGGCTTTCCTTTGCATCAGTCAGTCACAGCCTACAAAACATCCCTGCATTTGCATGTGCTGCTTGCAGCTACCTAGTGTCATACCTCAACTCATCTGCTGCCCCCCAGGACCTGACTGTGAATAAAAACTGCCTTGTCTTACTGTTTTAACATGTCTCCTTGTCCTAATTGTTCTGTCTGCCTCGCTTTTCTGCTTTTTTTCAGCAGGAGAACATCATCACATGAAATGATAACACCTTGTGCATGGATCTTTCAGGCAAGAGAGCAGCTGTGCTAGCTAAACATGGAGAATCTGATCTTCACAATCTTTGATATTGCGAGGATGGAGCTCTTCAAATCCAGCACTGCTGCAAATCCCAACAAAACTGTTAAAAAAGCATTGCCCTAATGAATCACTGTAGGAAACCACCACTGAGCCAGACCAGAGAGACTTCAGGGCTACCTGGAGGAGGCCCATCTGCAACCTGTGATTTGTTTCTCAGTCTAGGTTTTTTATAGACACGGTAATTTAGCAACATTTAGCTAAGAGGCTTTTTGGTTCTGACTCTGTGGTTTTGTAAAAATGTATCACTTTATAAAGCCAGTGGGATATAGAGCTGGGGGGAAAGTGCACATTGTTATTAAGATGAGAAATCTGTTGGTTAAGCTTTCTTTACTTTAACATAGGTTTGTTCTGCATGAAAATCACAACTGTCTCATCTGCACTAGGACTTTGACACATGAAAGTTCATGGTCCTCAGAGATGAAAAGTGACCTGACCCCGCCATGCTGACAGAAGCCTGAGTTGAACCTACAGCTGACCCACAAAGCAGTTTTTGCACGTGCTGCATGAGCCAAAAGAGAGCAAAGCTGCCGCGGTGGCACAAAGCTTTGCTGTGGGAGCCGTGACCCCTCTGGAACTGCTCCGTCCACGCGCCACCGGCGGGAATGATGTCTCAGCAGTGCCCAGCAAATACAGCTGTGGGTAGGAGTTTCTGCGTCAAAAGGAGGCACACACTTTACACAGGGTGTAATCAAGCTGTAAATCACATTGCCACAGAAATTTGTGGATGCCAGACTTTCACATTTGCCTGAAAAGCAAAGAAATTCAAATGCAAAAGAGCTGCCAGGGGTAATTAAACACAGAGATACCAGGAAATCCTTGAGCAGAGGCTCACTGGAGGCTGGGAGTGCAGTGGAGAAGCAGTTCTCTCATGTTTGCTTTTACTTACCACTTTTTGCTGGGCATTTGCTGTTAGCAAGAGCTTCTTCATCCTTTAAGTATCACTGACAGCATCCATCAAGAGCTCGGGAAAGAGCTGGCTTCAGTTTTCTGCTCTGCCACATGCTTTCTGTGTAACCTGGTTTTCCTTCCTTCAGGGGAAAACAGAAATTGGAGCATTTTCTAACCTCCCACAGGGTTGAAAACTGCTTACGTTAGTCTTGGGAAGTGCTTAGAAATGCAGGATAGGGTGTGAGCTGGTGTCTGGTGCTGCTGTGGAGGTGGGTCCTGTTGATAGACTCAAAATCTTGGTGGCCAGACTGCCAGGGGCCTGCGGTGGGTGCCTGTGGCAATGATGGTGATGGGGCTGCTTCAACACCTGGTTTTCCATGTGAACAAGGTTATTGCAGAGGTAACCCCTGGGCTTCAGCCCCAGCACCAGTTTGGAAGCCACGGGGAGTGGTGTGGGCTTGAAGCAAATTAATAATATCTATGTAGTCCACAAAAGCAGTCTAATATTAAGTTTGCTACTGTAGAGGACTAATGATAACTGGACAATGTCTAAACATTGTCTAAACAGACTTACTTAAAAAACAAAAAAAAACAAAACTGTTTTCCTTAGTGCCTCATTCCGCTGAACAGGAATTTCACTCATCAATTCTTCTTTCTTAGACAAGTTAGTGGCCTTAACTTACCATAAAATCACAGCTGGATTTTCATCCTTCTGTCTTCTAACCCTACTCCCTCTGACAGACATTCTTCTTTGGGGCACTGCTTCCATGGCTCAGTGCTGCCACTGCCATAGCTCTCCCAGCAGGAGATGCTGGACCTTCTCAGAGCAGCAGCAATTAAACACACTGCATGAAATAATTCAGAGAGAGTGTCTCCTGAATGGAAGCAGGGCTCTGCCCAAGGGTCTGTCAAAATTTCAGTAGTGAAACAGAGATGGAAGCAGTTGTTCCTCCAGGTTGATGGGCAGCCCACATCTCTGACCTCAGCTGAGCTGCTCACTGACAACCCTGTGACAAATGCTTGTGATAACCATGGTCTCTGATGATTACTTTTACCTACCCTGCAGATACCATAACTGGAATGGGAGATGAAGGAGAGTCAGTTTATGGTCCTACTTTTGAAGGTATGTCTCCCCAGCTATCTGACTGTGCAAATGGTGAATTTCCACAAAAACCAAGTTGTTGATCTGATCTTATTCACATAATAACCTGAGAACTGCTTTTCTTCTCCCTAAAGCAAAAAGGTTTAGTTTTCAGTCAGAATTCTAATCTGCTTGTTATTAGCAAGAGCAGACTGCTTTAGTGAGAACAGTTTTTGATCTGTAACCTTCTCTCTGTCCTCTTATGTCCCCTGCCTGAGGCTCAGCTCCACCAGCCCCTGTCCTAGCCTAAATGAGGGCTGATGGTCACTCACTGCCTACTTCAAATACTCACCTTTGTGGACAGGACCCTAGAAATGCAGAAGTGGATTAGCTACAGATCTCCAGGCACACCTATCACCTGTTTAAATGTGTTTAAAGTAATAGAAGTAAGTCAGCTTTAACTCTAGATTTCATGGATCTCAGGCAGCTTCTCAGGCGGGAGTTCTGAATCTCCTATAAAACCCGAAAGCTGAAAAATTACAAACATGACCTAAGTTTAACAGAAAAATGTTCCCTCATACTGGCATAAAATAATAAAATGTAAATAAAAAAGAACATTCTAACTTTTCATATTTAAGAAGAACAACCCATATAATTGACATAGGCATTTGAGATTTTCTGTTTAGATTAAATGCTACCCATTAAGACACTTTATGACAGTTAAAGCACTTCTGGAAATTATTTATGTTCCCTTATATAAAAGCTTTCCCATTGGCAATGGTGCAAACCATTTGAGCAGGCTGGGAAGCAGCCAACACTGAGATCAGAAATGCTAAGTGCAGCTGAAAAGTTTCTTTCCCAAGATGCTGAAGAGTCTGCCTGGGAGGAGAAGCTGCTCTCACCTCAAGGTCCCAGAGCAAAATGTAGTAACACTGGCAAGCAGGAGAGCTGCTGGAGGTGGAAGCCTAGTGTGAGGGATTTAAGGCACTAAATGCTATGAGCTTCCTGGAGTGGAAAGAAAAAGACAAAAGTCACTTCTTTGATGCTGGAGCTCCTGGAACAGCAGCAAGCCCAGGCTCCCAGGGCACACATATCTTCGAGAGAACATAAACTGGTATTGGAAAAAAACAAGTGTGGCCATTAAATTCTTTCTAAAGTGGGTGTCACCAAGGTCTTAAAATTTTGTGAATCCTCTTTTCCAGCAATGTTATCCAATGTATTTGTGCTGGAGCCCATCTTGCACCTTTTGCACCTTCTGTTTGGGTAGAATTTGTCGTTTTTTTATCACCTGTAGATTTACTTGATTTACACATCAGGTAGAAACAAATTTGCATGTACCCAGGCACCTCTGCACACAGGGGAGCTGTGGCAGCTTGCATGCACTGTTTGACCTCAGTTCCATCATCCTTCTCCAGGCAGAGCTTGTGCTTTCCCTCTACTATTCAGGAAAAAAGCTGCCATGACATGTGGGAAGGGGACCAAAAACTGCTTCAGTAATTTTAAGGTGGATTTGATTTGGAATCTGTCAACCTTGAATGTGTCCCTGCAAGAGTTTAGTTACGCATATTGCACATACTCCATGTGTTGATGCATCAAAGGAGGAGATTGCTACTTCTTGCTCTCCCCCTCTTTAATTAACAGTTGCTTTCCACCCTTGAGAAAGGTGTTCCCTTGGGTGTGCCTTTCTATTTTAAGGCTTAGATTGCTTTACCCTGAGGGCAGAGGACAAATAACTTTGATATCTGAAAAGGGTGAGAAATGCCTCTGTCAGCCAGTAATGTTCTGGGAGACTCCGTGCTTGGCATGTATCTGGGCACTGCAACCAGGGCCTGCTGGAATTAATGGGACACAACCTCATTTTACTGTAATGAGATGAGAGGACTGAGGCAATAACACAGAATCGCTTGTACTGGAGCATCGCGTCAAAGGACAAAGCATCCCACTCCAAAATTAGTCTACTGAAGTAATTTTGCATGCTACAAGGTAGCAGTCAGGAAGTAACTGTTCAGTTAAAATTTAACTACCATTTTTATGAATCAGTTGCTGAGAAAGGCTCTCAAACAGGGTAACAAAAATTTTTAAAAATCAGAGAAAAATAAAATATTTCTAAATATTTCTTCACTTTCCTTAAAGCTTGTTGAGAGCTTGATGGAGCTCTTGACTGCTCAGTGTGATCAGGTCAGATGGTGATGGAGGATGACAGGATCAGTGGACCCTCTGCTCCCCACCCCAAAGCCACCCCTTCTCCACAGAAAAGGAGTCAAGTCCTTGCCATAATCCCCCAAGCACACCTAATGCTTGCTTCTCCTCAGTCATCACTCTTGAGAGTAATTTCTTCTCTCTCTTGTGAGTCCTTTCCCAGCCAGCGTGGAGGATCCTCTTCATCTCCTCACAGCTCCTCACTCCCATTGCCTACCTCCTCACCCTGGAAAAAATCTTCCACTCTGGGAGCACCCTGGCCTCTTTAACTCGGTATCTGCTCTCCATTTATTCAGCTCTGTCATTTTATTTAGATAAAGAAGTATCCTGCTTGTCCAGCTGTGCCAGTTGCTAAGGGCTGGGAGCAGCTGGGTATCCCACCCCAGCCAGCCATGTCCTGCCCTCAGAGCCCTGACTGTGCCTACAGGAGTCTTGTGCTCTGCCAGCAGCAGCAGCATGAGGGGAGGCAGAGCTGAGCCTGTGCTTGGAGCATCCTCTCTGCCTCCTATCTTCCCCGTCTGTACAGTCAGAATAATCACAAGCAGCCATAGGGAATTGCCATGATAAGTATCTTGAGCTGCTCTGGGGAGAACCATTACAGACCAACAACAGGGATCCAGAGTGCTTCTTTATGGGTACATTTTCATTAGCTTCTTTACTGACCAAGAAATGGATTTAAACCTGACTTTGCTGGCATAAAACTCAATGAAACCTTTGAGGGAAAGGAAAAAGCTGAGTGGGAAAGAAGGAAAGGGAGCTTGAGTGAGCTGCTAAAAAGGACTTGTATGGCAGCAAAGGGACACTGCAAGTGCAGCCTTTCATCCCTCAGCTCTCTGCCTGGATAAAAGCCCCATCCATCACAAAGGAAGAGGAATCCTTGGGATGGCCAACAAGAGTCACCATAGAAACAGCTTCCAGTTCCACATCACCTTTCAGCCAGCTCCCCACCTGAAAAAGAAACATGTTACTCAAGCTAGAAAGCCCTATGGCAAAACTAAGGAAGCTGCCAGGGCAACTCCAGGACCAAAGGTTACAAACTCATGGCTGCAGAGCTCAGTGTCAGCTGAAGGTGGGCCCTGACAGACAGGGAAGTGTTTCACAAAACCTCCAGGCTCTACTCTGCCCTCACAACCTGAAAAACATTTTAGCAAATGCATACTAGAAGTTAGTTCTCAGTAGGTTAACATATAGGACTATCCTGTTAAAATTTTTAAATTTTCAGGAAGGTAATAAACAAGAATATTGCTTTGAACAGTTTGCTTGGTGGAAGGGAACAAAATATTTAAGTATTACCACAGAGAGAAAAATTCTCAGTGTAGTTTCCATGTTACCACACCACACAGAAAGATAGCATCTTTAACGGTAGCAAAACCTACAGAGAACAAACCAAAAGCTGGATATATTCATAACAGCAACATTCACTTCAAGTTGCTGCCTTGCCACTGGTTTTGTGCAATCTGAAAGGTGAAGGATCCATGATCTTACAGCCAGGCCCTCCTAAATCTGAGTGTGAGTTTAATCATGAGGAAGCAAAAAGAAGCCACAGTGTACAACAAGAATAGCCAGGTACTTTCTAGGTACTTTCTCTGTTCAGATTTTCTGATGTCCCCCCTTTCACAAGGGATGTCAGCAGCATCCTCCTTGCTTGGTACCAGTCTGCTGGACGGGGTGGGGTGGGATGGGATATGGTACAAAGCTTTATGGAGCTCTGCTGGCATCCACTGCTGTGCCGGCGCCTGCAGGAGGCACAGCTTGTCCTCCCACAGCGTGGGAGAAGGACAGACTGAAAATCAAAGAGCGCAAAATGTTGGACTGTTTTCAGGATTCAGATTAGTGCTGTGAAGGAAGGAAATTAAGGCTATTTCACAGGGAGTCACTTCCAATACTGTCACTTCTCACAGTGTCTCCTGACTTCATCTCAAAAGTAGTGGCCATTTGTAGCTGGGGCACATGGAACAACGCTTGCTTCTTTAAATAAATGTACCTGCATAAAGCCACAGTATTTTCACCTCTCCTAAAATGCCAGCTGGAGGCTACCTAGTCAAGAACAGCATTCATTGTGAAGAAGAACTTTCTAAAGAGCGTAGTGAGCGTAGCCTGACAGTAGGAAACAGGTGCCTGTGTTTGTAATGGCCCCACACAAAACAGAGGCTGCAGAACTTGGCTTTGGATGGGAGATGGATCCCATGTGCACTTTCCCCCTCCTGTAGGCAAGTGATCAAGGACATGGAGATCCTCCAAACACTGGAGGCTGTACCTACATATAACAAAAGGCCTGCAGTTGCCTGCAAGACAATTAGCTGTGGGACCTTCAATTAATGATTCCAATATAGTTTTCCTGACTGCTCTAAGGTAGAGCACTATTTCCCACTTAGCTTTTTACAGACCATGATGACTTTAACTTACAAAACCATTCTTGCACATGTGAATGGCTTGGAAACTTTTTTTTTTTCTTTAAGAACAAGTGTTCACAAGGTGTTAAAAAGTATCTTTTACAGGAAAAGAGAAAATTATCTGTGAACATAGCACACCTACAATTTATGGGAAATAGTGTTAATATGATTATATAGTTACAAGCACTGATATGGTAAAATGACATCTCAGACAAAAAAAGAAGAAAAATATATTTGTAGTACTGTGGTCTCAGTGAAGGCCTAACATTTGATCCTGCACTGACTACTATAAACTAAAAGTAATGTTCTTGAAATCAGGTTGGGCTGCATGAGGCTAAAACCAGGAAATGCTGGAACAGGCACAAGATTTAAGTAATTAATTATAGCAGATGGTCTCAATTAAAAAAAAAACCAAAAAGGTAACTATTGCCACTGAAACAGAGAAAAATATTGTTTATAAAGTTATTGCAATACAGTTAAGGTTGTGTGTGGATGTAAATACATAATCCAATATGACTGCAAGTGTCAGTGATTTCTTACATGCAAGATCTGTCTGACACACAGTGCAGTGCTGGGGCATGGAGGGCTCCAGGTGAGCATTAAAAGAAGAGAAGGTGTGTGTGAGATCAAAATTCAGGCTGGAAAGAGAGGCCATAACCAAGTACACTGCAGGTTCAAAGGAAAGAGCACTCCTTTGTGGAGCCTGGATGCAGACACAAGGCTAAACCAGCACTGCTGTGCCAGGGCAACCTGGACACCATCAGAGTGCAGCTCAGCCAACCCCTATTCCCAGCTCTGCCAAGAGTGCTGTGCGAGTGACCTTTGCTCCTGGGCTCACTGTATGAGCCACTAAACCTCACAGAACAGTGCCAGGGTAAGATGGGGAAGGCTGAATTAGGGAAGCATTTTGAGAGATCTGATTTTGTCCAAGCTTTAAGTCCATGGATTTCATGAAAAGTAACAGTCTTAAGTTTATTTGCTAAATGGGAATGAATTTAACAAATCAGCAAATGTTTAACTGAATTCCTGAATAGGACATAGACTCAGAGTGATCTCCAGAGGCTCTGAGTATGAACATCATGTTAATTTTAGAAAGGGGATTTAGGTTTTTCTTTACTTATGCTACAAAGCAAAAAGATTTTTTAACCTAAAATACCTTTGTATATCTGCACCTAGCTAAGAAGCCTATAACACATTTCATCCTTCCATTTTCTAAAGCATTCTGCAATCTATACACAGATTATTATATAGGAATTAAATCTTCTATAGGAACATTTCAAATTAATCTGCCTAGAGAGTAATTTTTTTAACTTCGTAGGTCTTAAAGATTAAAATAGATTGTGATATTTTCTTCATAAAACCACACATTTCACGATTAATTACTTTTTGTAAGTAACAGAGACTACTGCTATGAAAATATAGTTTTGCATACTCAGTATTGAGACAGATTAGTGGCTCTTATTTCTTGCAAGGATTTTAAATTATAGTCAGATGTTTAAAGTCAGGAAAGCAATTTAAGTTCTCAAGGCTAACAGGACAATGTTACGAGGCCAGTTGACTGATTATTTGCTGTTGGTTTGGACACCAACAGATCTGCTCTTTGGCTGCCCCAGTCTCTCCAATGTTCCACAAGTGATCAAAGCAGAACACAGTATGTGATTTGAATCCAAATGACCTGATCTGAGCAGATGTCAGAGCCTAGAAACTCATGCTCTGGCAGTGGGCAATGTTCAGGGACTCTGAGGGCAGGCAAATGCCTCATCACATCAAGTATCAGAAAGCTGATCCTGTGCCAAAGTCACAGACCTGGTGACAAGGATGATTGCTGCATGTGCAGCTTGATGTCATACACTCAGAATCTAGAACAGGAACTGGGCAGAGGACAACTGGCTGAAGTTACACCACATGAAAAAAGTTATAACAAGAAGAGAAGAGTACATCCAGGAAATATTTGGAATTTCAGGCATAACAATTTTTCAGGCAAGCCATAATTACTGTCTTTGCATTGGTCATGGCAGGACACTTGGGCAGAAAAAACCATGGTAAAATCTTTCATCCAGTATTAAGAGGTCACCCAAAGAAACAACAGTGCATCTTTCAAGCCTGGGTCCCCAGTGCCTGCAAGCTGGAGTCCAAGGCTATGAGCAATGTAACAGAAATGGAATATTCATATTAATCCAAAATGATGTTTTGTAACATATTTTCTGCTACAGCTTACATCTTTGATCAAGTCACTAGGAGCACCTTGCTGCCTCTCAGCATGCCATACCAGAGAAATAGCATGCACAAGCATCCAGAGGGCAAGCAAGTCCAGAGGCAAGTCATAGGGTCTGCACAAAGTTGGGAAATTCAGGGGTAGTCAGCAAATGTGGAGGTGAAGACTTTCATTGTCATCTGCTGGGTTTGGAGAAGTTCCCTTCCCAGCAACCATATAAAAAAAACTCCCTCCTATAAAGAGCAGCTGGCAGCAACATGCATTCTGAGAAAACTATTATCTTACCGGATTACACAGTGTTTTCTTTATGTAATGTGTCACCACTGGAAGAAAAACTGGTATCTTTCAAGTTTTGCTTTATAGGGGTTTTATGGTGAGCTTCTTACTCCAGCAAAATACTCCCTTAGACACTGCTTTAAATTAAAAGTGATGAAAGAAGCTCTCAGACAACACACCAATTTTCTTTGCACAGGCGTATGTGTTAAAAGCACAAGGACATTTTGTTAATACAGCAGAGACAGTAGCCTACAATCATCCCCCTACTGATTCAAGCACGGATGAGACAAGAGTTGGAAGCCAAAGTCATTATCTACAAGGTAGTTTACCTAATCTGTGGTCAGAGGGTTTCTGAATCTCATCCAGGAGGGCTGCTAAAGCCAGCAGAAATTGTTAGCGCAGCTCCTTAGCTGTGTAGGTACAGGATCTGGGGAAGCCCTGGAATATCTGGAGTATACATCCATTTTCATGGCATCAGACAGACCTCTGACAACATATTTCACCTTTCTACAGACCAGCCTCACCTTCCTTTTTAGACTGTCATGGCTACAGCCTTCTGCTATTGCCCTTCACATACTTAATTGCTTGGGATACCTTTCACTAATTCACTGATGACCCCCATCTGAAGTCAGACAAAAAAGTTCTTGCCACCAATTCCAGGGAAGAAAAAAAGGTACTCAGAGGGACTGGTTTTGAAAGAACTTTACTGATAACATCAACTATGCAGCACATCAAATGGATCAGAACGATGTAATACAGTTTTTGCACAAAGAAAATGGGTAAGTGGAATGATTTTACAAACTTCATGGAAAAAAATCTTGATTCAGTAATGGGTGGCCAGATCAACAGAGCTCCATTGTGCCTGTACCTCAGTTGCTGTAAGGGAAGAAGCACTGCTCCAGGCCATCAGGACACAGCAAGAGCAGATGGCAGGCGAGTGGGACCCAAGGCCAGGCACAGGCAGCCCACAGGTGTTACATCTCAGCCAGGGGCCAGATGCAAGAGCCTCAGAACAAAAACATCTACTAAGAAAAAGTTGTGGAGACCCTCCTGAAGTTCCTTCACTTGAAAAACTCCCAGGTTGACCAAGGCATTTTTATCAGCCAGCCAGCCAGCCTTGAGGACACAGCTAAACTCCTAGGGAATATGGTCCTGCCCTGACACAGGCCAAAGCCTATCACTGTATTACACTATCACCAACTAAAAAAATGCACATTAAGAACACAGTAAATGGATGTACTGTTGCAAGAACTCCATCTAAACATTAGCTTTATTTTCCTTTGGTCACCTAAATCAGCCTGACTTCATTCTCTGCTTGGCTGCAGCTGCACAGGTAAAAGGTTTATTCCACTCCATTTTACCTGGAGGTAAGTAGACTTGTTGCCTTCCATTCTTCCTCTCAAGTCATGTCTCTGGCTTGGCTTAGGCTAAAAGCATCAACCTGTATCTTTATCTCTGAAAGTGTTAAGAAAATATTTTTAATATTATTTTATTATCACTAACCACTCTATTATTTTATTTGTTCCTTATATTGAAAGCAGCCTTTCCACCCCACCTGGGGGGGCTGATTGAGTGCCTGTAACACAGAATTCGTGTATATCAAGCACAGCTCCACCTTGCCTGCCTCAGGCAAGCAGCTTGTACAGTACAGGTGCCAGTGTCCTCACCCAGAATTCCTGCTGGGGACAGAGGCACCTTAAATGCACCCCCTGATGTCACACAGCATCCTGGATGTGCCTTGGGGCCCTATCCCATCCTGGCTGGACACACCCCTACAGCAGGATTTACTGCCATACCTGCCTCACATTGCAAGGACAAACAAGGTTACAAAGCTCCGGGCACAGGAGTCAATGTGGTATTTCTGAACAATTCACCATTCTGGTGAACGGCACCAGGATGCAATAATGCATCATTATGTAATGTTAACAAATACCTCAAAACCTCCTTAGATGCTGTATCTTCCCTGCTAAAACACCCACCACATATTTACACTTCACATGCACTTCTCTTTCCTTGCACTTGAAATGACAATATGGAAACAGGAACCAATGCTTACAAAATTAAGGAAATATATATTCCCTTCAGTTTATCTACTAAATTTAGTTTTTCATTTACTGCAGTCATCCCAAACTGCTGTACGCTCCTATGGAATCTCTTCAATCCATTATCACATCTTGCCAAGCACCAATTGATACAGTGCAATCTGCTCTAAATCCTGGGCATCTGCTGTGTTTCAAATGTGCTTCCCTAAAATGGGCATCTGCACTATCTTCGGTTCTGCCCATTTTGTCAGGGATTTTACATAATTTTCCAGTAATGCAGTGCTTGGAATTCCTTATAGATTCAAAACAGAGATAAATGCCTTACTAACCACTAAGTATATAACAGTGCAATGAGAACTGAATCCAGTGATGAATGTGGTGTTTTAAATCCAACAACAACAACCCAGACTGCCGTGATCCTGCTGACTGTATGCTACAACAAAGTCCTAAGATGCTGACTGTAAGAAAAAACAGACAAACCACATTTATCTTTTCCCTGGATTCCCACCAGGCCCTAGAATGATAAACATGTTTTCACTCACTTGTGGAAATGTTCTTGCCCTTGCTGGTAGTCTTAGTTCTATTTTTTATGTACTTCATTTTCTCCCACTTTTTCCATATACATAAACACTGATTAGAGTCTTGTCTTTTATCTTATTTAGTTTAACTGTCTTACTACTTTCTCAAAAGAAGAGATTTTTAGTATGCACTCCTGAGGAAATGCAGATTGCAGCAACCATTACACTTGATGTGTCCAGCACATCAACAGAACTGCCATTGCAATCCCTCATAAAACACTGATAACTGCTGAAGGTATATTTAACATTATAACCCACAAGACCTGCAAAAAAGAAAACCTGAGTTCAAATAATACCTTGTGTCTAGTGAAATCTCAAGAGACCCTCTGAATCAAGCCCTGATCCAGCAGAAGACCCTTGTCCCAGAATGACATAAAAATCTGCAGGTATGGCCAGGAGGGATGAGTGGAATCCATAGAAGACTCCCTTATTCCATGCTCCCTGCAATTTTGGTTACATTGCAATTTCTATTTACACTACACCTCAATTTATGCTATTTATTCAAAGGTAGAGCAGAAATATCCTATTTTAATAACGCATGTGAAAATTATTTCCTATTAAAAGGCCAGAAATATCCATCATACTGTAGAAATAACTAAATTATTTTACACTACCACTCCAGTAAAAATTGAGAATGACAGATAACTAAAGTGAGTGTGCGACTTCCATTTCCTTATTACTTTTCAGAACTAAATTCTGATGCTACTGACATTTACATACAACAGAACATGTTTGGTAATTTTAATGCAGCTGTTACAAGGTTCCAGTTCATATCACACAACTGATTGGCTTTTGTTTCTTTGCAGACCTTTCTTTTATGTTTTTTCCCTGAGACTTCTTTGCAGGAAGGCAAAGCATTAGCCATCCTTCCTGCTAGCAGAAAGCACCACAATATATGAGAGTACAGAACACTGTCAGAAAGCTCTGTACCCAAATTATGTATTACCAGCAGCCCTACAAGCCCCTCCATAGCTCACACAGTA
Organism: Muscicapa striata striata; assembly: GCA_030060385.1. Lineage (NCBI taxonomy): Eukaryota > Metazoa > Chordata > Aves > Passeriformes > Muscicapidae > Muscicapa > Muscicapa striata. The sequence continues at coordinate 871,069 of JAREIS010000309.1, forward strand.
ACCATGACAGGTAGCTTGCTTTAAAATGTCTCTTGGCAACATAACACCTTCAGGAAAGTAAAATGGGAAGATTAAGCTAGGGATTTCTTTGGCAGTTTCCTCTTTAGTGCCGAAGTCCAGCTCACACTTAGGAGAACCGAAGGGGAATTGTCCTGATTATAACTCTTCCGTTTGTTCTTTGATCTAGACCATAATAAAATTTGCTTTATAGCTCTAGCTTAGCTCTCCTTGAATACAAACACACATGAATGTTTGCCTCGGTTTCCCAACATTCACTTGTGTTGGCACTGCACAAAATGCTGAGGCAGATTTACACGAACTTACTTTACAGAGAATCGACTGATGATGATATATATTGACTCAAGCTGCCTTAGAGAAAAACAAAGGACAGAGAAAATGTGATAGGCATAGGGGGAACTCTACCCAGTGGTCCGGGGGGAATCACTGATTCTTAGAATTACTTAAGTTGGATAAATTCTTTATTCGAGTCCAACTGCAAACCCGACACTGCCAAGTCCACGAAAACAAGTGGTGGGATGACCAAGGAGCCTTCTTCAGGTGCTCTCTACAATGCAGCTGTAAAGATACGGGTTATAACTTGCAGCACGCTTCCCTTCTACTATCGCAGCCATTTCACCCTGGTCCTACACAAACTCCCAGCGTGCAGCTTCCACCTGCGAGGCACCAGAGCTGCTGGGAGCACAGCTGGACACCACTGGGCAAGTGCTGCACGCAGACTGCCAAGGTTCGCGTGCGATTCGTTTGAACTACCAGCTAAGTACAACTTCACTACAGTTCGCTGTTTCGTCACGGCAGTAAGGCAGAGGTGCGACGGAAGGCGGCAGCTCTCCCTCCCACCGCCCAGCGCGACCTCCGCCAGCGACACCGCCCACCCGGCGCGGCTCCGCGGGACCGCCACCGACCGCGCGCCCCAGCCCCGCCCGCCCGCCTCGCTCCCAGCCAATGAGCGGGCGCAACGGGGAGGGGGCGGGACCTCCGCCGTGACGTAGTGGCGCGTGACGCGCGGGAAAAGCTCCCTCGGGGGGGCGGTGAGGTCACGTGGAGGAGCAGCACCGCGCTGCGCGCTGCGGACCGTTCCATTACCCGCCGGATGGGGGAGCAGGAGGAAGCTGGGCGGAACCACAGCGCCGCCGCGGGAGGGGGCGGGGCCAGCTCGGGGCGCTCTCGTGACGTTGGGCGGCGCGGGGCGGCGGCGCGCAGCGGGAGCGGAGCGGAGCGAGGCAGGGAAGTGCAGAGCAAGAGCGGGAGCTGTAGCCACCTCGTTTCACCGCATCGCCGCCATGCGTCGGACACTTTCATCCCCCGTCGCCGTCGTGGTGTGCTGCCTCTGTGGGCTGGCCGCGGTCGCAGCGCAGAGCGGCGGTGAGTGATTCGCGCCCTCCCCCCCTCCGGGAGCTGCTGACGGGGCAGCCCCGCCCCGTGCCCGGCGCTGTGGGGAGCGAGGCGGGCTCCGCGCACCGAGCCCCGCCGGGGCTTCTGTCGGTGCGCCCCGGTGCGGCCCCTCCGCGGGCGGCGGGCCGGGAGCGCTGCGGAGTCCCGGGACCCGCGGGGACCCTCCCGCCGCTCCCCTGGTGCTCCTCGGCTGCCGCTTCCTGGGCGCCGCGGCCGCAGCCCGCCGAGCCTTTGGGCCGCTCTCCTGCTTGTGCCGGTCTGGGACCCTTTATTCTGTGTTATCCCCCTCTGGAGAGGGGAGCCGGTGCAAGGGAATTGTGCGCGGCTGCTTCTTGCACCCTTGGAACGGGTGTGGAGCGGAGGTCCCTTGATGCACCCGCGTCGTTCTGGCCCTCCCTGCTGCCGCGTGTTCCTTTGCCCGCTGTGAGCCCCGTTACTCGTCCCGCGGGTTTGCCCCCTCTTGCCCACACCTCTGTAGGCTGTTTGCCAAAGTGTTTTCGGGGCCGAGAACCGCGAAGTGTGCCGCGAGCCCCAAAACGCGGAGACAGCCACAAAAAAGACAAAACAGAAAGTTGTGTGGAAGCGGTTCCGTGTTCCCTGGCCGCGCTCCGTAGAGGAGCTGGGCGCAGCCTGGGGTGAGGCTGCCCGGTCACCGCTGCCCCGGCCCGTAGGGATCTCCTGTGCAGCCTGCCCCGCCGGCCGGACGCGGGACGCCCTGCGGGAGCCCGGGCTGTTCCGCCGGGGGTTGAGGCCGCTCCGCTGCGCGGGAGAGGGCGCTGCTGTGCCGGCAGCACGGACCGCTCCGCTGGTTCCTGCTTTCCTCCTCGAGTGCCAGGGAGTGTCCGAATTTACCCTGTGCGAGAGCCAGTACGGCGGGTTTGTCTTGGCAGCAAACGTCAGCTTGCCCAGGCTGAAAAGCTTAGTTCGTGGTATCAGAGTATTTTTTTTTTTTTCAGTGAAGAGCAGGGGTCTGCTGATGGGGAGAGCTGGGGAACTTGCAGTTATCCCATGTAAAAGACCCCAGGAGAACCTTTCACAGCAGGAGACCCTGCCACAGATTCTGAAGTTAACAGCTCATTGTTAAAAACATCTCCTAATCCTTTACTCTTGCAAATCTGATCCTCCCCCATGTTAGTCTGGGAAGGCTGTTTTTGAAACTAAATTAGAAATCCCAGTGTACCTGGTATAAGTTGCCTCTGCCGACTGTCTTCCTGTCTTAACAGATATACTCTGCTGGATTTTCCACATACCGCTGAGGAATCTACAAAAGTAAAGGTTGTTCATTTGCTGGAGGCCGTTCTGTGATCATTCCTCAGATGTATACCCACCATAATTTTTCCCCCCTGAAATCTGTTACCAAGAAACAGTCATAAAGCTCCTGAAGTGCTTTGAGTGCTGCCTTCCTGGAGGGAATAGGGCAGCTGTTGCACACCTCACTGATGCAAACCCACAAAGGTCTTTTCATATCTTAATATGTGACAGGGAAGAAATAGTGCCAGCCTTTCTGACCTGATCCTGCCGTAACCAAGAGAAAGGTAACCAAGAGAAAGGCCGTGTGCATTCAGGCTTACTTTGGTTTCAGAATACTGAAGTTAGTTAGTGTGTTTGTATTAGTTACTTGAGAGGTAAATGAGTGTGCTGAATGCCAAAGATCTGTGGATAGCAGCATTTGTTTCATGGAGAAAAGGGAAAGGTTACCCCAAGGTGCCTGGAGTGGGTGGATATGATTTGAAATATGCTGGAGAGCATGCCAACAGAAGGAGTTGTGGGTTGTATGTGGGTTTGCTGAATTTGATGGCTGTATGAGTAAGTCTCAGTTAAAACTAATGTGGTAAAACTAGATTGGGAGAAGATCTTATTTGATCCAGTTAGTGGATGTGTTGTCATTATGGTTTTAAGGTAACAATGTTTAACTGAGATTGACGTAAAAAAGCAGCTGGACTGGTTAGATTGCTGGCTTCTACTGTGTTCAGAATACAAATAGATTGACAATAAATTGATCTGCTCTCCTCTTTATGGATGTGTACATTAATTTCTCCAGGTTCTTGTCTTTATTTCCCATACTTTAATTGCTTTCTACTGTAGGGCTATTTATAGCTGCATTACCTAAAGGAAAAATGTAATCAAAAGGAAACAAGCACTTACCATCTGAGGCTTCAATGAACTGCAAAATTAGTTTACTGGACTTTGGTATCTTCACTAGAGTAGTGTATGCCATATTATCTGTAAATATGAAGAGCTTATGGACATTCCAGTTTTAATTAACTAGCTCAAATCTTCATGCAGTTCTGAAATACAGGATCTAGGATAGAGCTGCCTAAGATAAGTCCTTCATGCTAGGAATGTGTTCAGGTGCATACCTACTTCAGACTTTCGTGCTTGTTGTGCAAAGCAGTTTTACCAGGTATGAATAATTTAGATAAGATCTTGAATTTCACTTTTGTGAAAGCCCCCCAATTTCAGTTTTTCTGAATGCTGATAAGAAATGGACTTTAAAACAGGATTTTCTGGTTTTAAGATTTAGAGCAGCAAATTAAAATTCTGAATAATCTTGTCTAGGTGAATTAAACAGTTTTGCTAAAGGGACTGGCTCACTCACACCAGCAGAGATGAAGCTTCCATGCTGCTTTAGGCTATCTTGTGGTGGCGACAGCCAGAAATAATTCCTTTTGACTAGGACTTGTGTGTTGTTTCTAAAATTGTAACAATCACCTCTTAATCAGGAGTGCTGAAAGAACCATGTTTTAGTGCTTTCCAAAGAGAGTATGCTGTTACAATGCCTTTTTCTGTATCTGAGAAGTGTTTCTACAGTCTGTTCCTGTTGAATTTGTGGTGACATTATCATGTTGTTGTGTTTAACTTCTGCAAATTCAAAGAAATAAATTGTCTATAATTGGAAATAACTGGTAGAGGGTCTGTATGTGTGAGAGAAATCTGCAAACCTTATTGACTCTCAGTTGCTTTGGCTCAACACTGCCTCAAGGGACTGACACGGGAAAAAGATAGGCAGCCTTTTAGGTGCCCTTAAACTACCCAGATGCAAGTGGGACTAAGAGAATGTAGATTCTGATATAACCAACCTATCTCTGTAGAAACAGTCAGCTCTGATTTCCCACCCTGCTGAATTGTGCTCAAGATGCAAATAACCACACTTGAATGAGCATTAAAAGCTTCTGGACACCATATTTTTTCATCAGGAGACTTGCAGATGTTTCAGTTTAGATAAGCTGTCATCAACCCGCTACAACTTTTTTTGTTTTGGGGATTGTGGGGGGCTTTTTGGTACAACGTGTGCTGAAGCTGACAGCACCTACATCCAGCAGGTTCTCCAAACAGGAACTGTAGCTAAACTTTCAAATTCTTGGTTGGTTTTCCCTCCATTCTAATTCAGTTGTCTGACGAACTGTGATATATAGTTGAACTTGATAGCTCAGGTTCAGTCTCAGTCGCGGTTGGAAAGCAGTGGTTGAGGTTGGGAAGCAGTGCTCTGTATGCTCTATACCTAGTGTTCTCCTGCTAAAGCAGGCACAGTTTCTGCTTGAACAATAGGGCTCTTGTCACTCAGGTTTGCTTTGAGGAATCTTGAGTGGCCAGTTAAATGCTGGCTTGATTGGGCTTCCTGCTGTGACAAGATTTTTCATGTATTCAGTCATGCAACTTTTGATGTCAGTTATGGTGGATTCAAGAGCTTTGTAATTTCAAACTAAAACTGCACTAGAACTCAGTGCTGTATGAAATTCCTAAAGCTGTGCCTGCTGATGTTGTTTTGTTGGGTTGTTTTTCAGTTCAATACCATCTTTAATTGCTCTAATGTTACTCTTTATTTTTTCATAGCTCCCCCAGTTTCTCCTACTACCAGCGTTATTAAGTCCTCTCCCAGTGTCACTGTAACACCTTCCAGTGTTACTGTGACACCCACCAAGGCCACCACCGCTTCTTCCAACACAACCACAGCGTCTTCCAATGTGACCACAGCATCTTCCAATGTGACCACGGCGTCTTCCAATGCTACCACAGCCAGTTCTGCCACCACAGCTCATACTCCTATAGGTAATACAGAAACATGAATTCAAAGAGGCAGGAAGCTAGGAACTGGTGAATAACATGAAAGACAGGGGCTTCTTCCCCAGTTCACTGTAGTAGCTTGGCTACTAAAAATCTGATGTGCAGAATGCATAAATGGTTCCAATGTTTAGAAAAAGTGGATTTTAGAAAACTCTTAGTTATGTTGGCAGGAAGCAGTTTCTGTGTTAAAAATTGGCTCAGTGGTAATTGAATTAGCAATTGCCACTAATCATGAATTCTTAGGAGTTTGGTTTCTGTGGTTTGTTGGGTTTTTTCCCAAAAATTTCTCTGACATCTATGCAGTGAAATTAGTTTTTTAAAAATCTCCAAATCTTTAAAAACTTGCTGATCAAGGGAGCTAGGAGGTAACAAGTTGGTACTTGATTAGGCTCAGAACTGCCTAATGTACAGTAGGGTGATGTTTAGCTTTGAGTAAATTCACAAATGTTGACACTTATCCCAGGCACATAGTGGAATACTGATTAATTTTTAGTAATGCTAATCTTTAGGGGAGGGAAAGAGGTCAGAGACCCAGCTTATGTGGCTTGATAATGAAAGTTTTTAGGAGACAGTTTAATTTTAGGTGAGTGGTTTTATTCCAGTGATGGCATTCACAGTTAGTGTTTTGAGGACAGGGGAAGAAAGAGTGTGTATCTGCTGTCTGTACTTTTTTAGTACAATTAATACTGATTCTAATGAAAGTTTAATGAAAGCCCTTTGCCTTGATGCAGATTCTCAGTTGTCTTGAAGCAGATCTCTTGATACTTGTTCAAATACCAGCATTTATATGAGTGCTTGAAAGAAAAGTCGTTTTGTCTGAAGAATCACTGATCTGTGGAGAACCTTGAAATATTTGGATAACAGTAGTATGCAAGTTTGAAAATAATCCTAGTTGCAGAAACTTGGCTTCATCTAAATTGTGTGGGACACAGACTACAGACTGAGGGCCAAGCTTATTCTTGTTAAAGCAAAACAGGAAAAGGAATTTGTATAGGAATTTCAGTGCTTGCAAACTTTGCTTTGGAGTTTATGGTGTTTACATGCTGTCTTTTCTCAAACAGCCAATGTTACCAATGCAACTACTCATGCTCCTGTGCCTAAAACTACCATTACTTCAGCTACCACGAGACCCACTCCTGCAGGTAACTGCTACAGCTGCCATAATTAAAGCATAAATTACTTAGAAATCAGTGTCGCTTTAAAAGTGTTATCTTGAAAGATTCACCACGTGACAACATTAAAGTAATATTGGTGTATCTGGTGTTGTCACTTCTAACTTTATGTCTGATTTTGTTAAGGTGATGTATGCAAGTGGCAAGGTTATATAACCTGAGAAACAGAGCTAATTGATGAGATGTAAAAAGTCAGAAACCTATTAGTCAAATGGGACCAGCTCGATGATTTTAATAGTGTGGTTGGAAGTCCCTTGTTATCACCCATGTCTTTGGAAGGTGGTATTTTGTTTTTGCAGCATAATAATGGGATGGGGTATTTTTGTTTTTGTTAAATGAAATTCTGCTACAGTGATGGGAATAAGCTGAAGTATTTTATTTCCAAGTCAGTCCTAAATATGGCATTTCCTGAAAAGCTCTCACAAAGTAAATCTCTTTAAAACTACCCATCAACAGATGGCTGTTATTTCCAGACTTGTATTTCTGACTTCAGCTGGTTTTTTTTTAAGCCTAACTCTTGTGGTAAAGTACAGTAGATGGAAGATAACAATATGTGTTAAATTTAAGCAAAAAAAAAAAAATGGAGCAAGGAGCAGTGACTGGAAAATGTGGGCATATCAATGTTATATTCTGTGTAAAGCAGGAAGGCTTTGGCTTTTTGAAGTAAAAATAAAGTCCAGCTGGGTATTGCTCAGTTTTGAGGTTCAGAGCAGTTTGTCTATAAAGAGTTCTAGCCTTGTGCAAACAGCATTTAATCAGAATTTCAGTACCACTAATCTAAATACAGATGCTGGCATGGCTTCACTTTTGATTATTTTTTGTTTTCTTACTGGTGTTTTGAGTAATCCTAGTACAAAGAATCCAGCACTAAAATCCGTAAAACCGTTGTGAGCATTGTGCACTTACAGTTTCTAATTTGGTATTTAACAGGTTCAAATACTACTGTGGCTCCTGTACCTGTTCCACGCAAATCTACATTTGATGCTGCGAGTTTCATAGGTGGAATTGTCCTTGTTCTGGGTCTGCAGGCTGTTATTTTCTTTCTGTACAAATTCTGCCGATCTAAAGACCGAAATTACCACACGCTTTAGGACCTGCCTCTTGGTAATGGACTAGTAGCCCAACACCTGTAGTTCACTGAACCAAAATATTTTCTGTTGCTCGTGGAAGACAGCAGTTCATAATATCCTTTAAATCTCTAAAAAAAGACTTTAAATGAATATTTTTGCAACATTATACTTGGCAAGATGTGATACGAATCTCTTCAACAGGATTACTTGCAATATGCTGCATGGGTTCTAATGGCTGTTTTATTTTCCTTTAGTGGCTGCTGATGTGGGACTTTTCTTGATATGCCAAATGTAGAATGTTCAGAGATTCTTATTCAGTGGCAACACTGTCCAGTAGACAATCTTAAAATGACTTTTCTGAAGGCTAATTTAAACAACATCTGATACAGTATCCCTTCAGTTTTATCAAGATGTGAATTGTTGGTGATTGATTTCAGGGAGTGGAATACCATTTATAGTAGCTTATGGCTCTTACAGTGAGTTCCTAGAAAGATGGACAAAAATGTAGAATTAGGTAATGTCTTAACAGAATAACATAACCCTATTTTTTTTCTAACACAAGAATAGAAGTTGCCTCATAAAATACTTCATTCCAAACAGAATTCCTATGCCATTTCTTATTAATGTTGAGGGTGGATGTAGGAATAATCCTTCTAATGGGGAAATTAATATTAGTGCCTTAAAAGACTAAATTTCAGTAGGCTGTAAGCATGTCCCAGCTATCTCAAAGATGAATAAAACTTTTAAGTATTAGCTTTACATAGGAATATAGAATACATGTGACTTGAGCATTCCAGTTTAAAAAAAATTCCCTAGAATAACTGTCCCTTAGTGATTTTATTTTAGAGTGAGGAGTACAGTACAACTATTCAGCCACAAACAGAAGCTTTGACTTGTTTACCTTTTGTTCTGGCCTACAAAGACCAACCATAAAACTAGTGATATAATTCAGTTCACTCCCTGTATAAAAAGGCAACAGCCCACATTTATACTTGAAATACTGATGTTTGGGAAATCCTGATGTTTTTGTTATTCAAACGGTTCTTAAAACTCGTTGCAATTAATTTCAGGAGCTTGGGTTGTTGTTTTTTTTCTGTATTACCCTCTTGTATGTCTGCTTGCTGAAGGAGCAATTAAGAATTGTTCAGAGGATCTGCTGATTTGATCCGAGTCAGGATTGCTGTAATCCTGCAGGCTACACCTTTTTTCTTTCCCTTCTCCCCTTCCTAGCTTCAGGTTTGTGTCACTTTGCAGTGAACTGGTTAAAGAAATCTATTCAGCCAAATAGTTGTTTTTTTGTTTTTTTTTTACCTGTGGCTGGATCAGCCATGTGATCTGAATATCAAAGGTACGTCATCTCTAATGCAGACTGACTTGAGCATCTGTGAAAATAAATGCACAGGAAAAATGGAAGTAGAGATAAAATCAAGTGGTGGAGGTAGCACATAATGCATAGCTTCTGATGATATCCCCTGGTCATCAGTTTTGGGATAATCTGTAGTACTGTCTAACTAGCTCTGACTTGACTGGAATTTGGCACCCAATACAAAAATAGCATTGATAGCAGATAATAGTCATGGCAGTGGGACTTGAATTATGAAGCAAATTAAGTGCATTTCAGTTGGGAACTTGAAGTGTATAGTGTTGCTTTCTTGTGTTCTTCTAGTTTGAATGGCATTGTTTCTATTGTGCTGTGTAGAAAACTCAAATTGCTACAAAGTGCAGAGGTTACTCACCGGTACTGTATCTTAGAGTTCATTAGCTTTTGGTTCTCTAAACAAAACTAAAGACAATCAGCTCAGGTTTATGAAAATAGCAGTGAGCAGCCAGTTTTCAGCAACAGTATGTGTGTGAGTTAGATGGTATATCCTTGGCCTTATTGTGAAATCACTTAAATCTGTCCTTTCCCTATCTAAGAACTATTTTACTACATTTCTTGTTAAAAAAAAAAAAACATGAGCTTGTATTCTGTGCTTTGAAGGGAACAAAATACTCTTTTGAAATATGACAGTTTGCCTTTAGCTCAGCAAAGCAAACTATACGCTGTATACAATTTTTGGCCTCAAAGGGCTTTTTAGGGAAACTTGCAAAGAAGTCCTACAGAACACTTCATAGCATGGGAAATATTGCCACAAAAAAGTTAATGTTGCTGAAATGCTTATTCATGAGCTTTGCTTATCCTAATTTAGGTTGCTGATAAAGTATGCTGGTAAAGCAAACTAAAAATAATGTTTAAAGTGCCTTAAAATTGCTTACTTGTTTGCCTCAAATTTTGTTTAAAAGGGTAGAAGGGATACCTTGCCTTAGTTACTAAATTTGTTGTGGTGCCAGCAACTGCTATTTTCCAAGACTTTAGGAAACCCAGGATCTCTGATGTGTGCAAATGCCTATTTGAAAAACTCAAGTTTGTGCTGTATCAATTTATTTATGTTCCAGAAGGCCTGCACTGCACACCTCTTGCTCATTAGACTTGCCAGCAAGGTGTAATTCCACAGTTCAGAGTTCTGGCTTTGAGTTGTTTCCCTTTTTAGTTGTTTGGGGGAAAGGAGGCTGGGTTATACATCTTCACCATGTGCTTGGCTGCCTCACTGTCAAAAGTAATTACTCCTTTGTGAAATGCAGTATCAGCTGATCTGTGCTGTGTACTAGCAAAAAACCTGAAGTAACAACTTGCAGTTTTTCTTGGCCTTGTGTTTTGAAGTGGAAGGTAGCTCATAGATCTGTAGTTGTACTTGCCCCTAAATCAGTTTTAGGCACTGAATCTTAGTGACTCTTCAAGTTACCTGGCTTTTTCTTGAAGCCAACTTGTGCAAATACCAAGCTGTTACCTTACAAATGTTCTCTGCAAGTGTTGCTGTAAAAGTTTGTATCTTGTCTTCAGTGGAAGGAAACTGAAGCAGTTGTAATCGCAAAACCAAATTGATAAATAAAATCTGTTGAATGGAATTTTACCTGTGAACTTTGTTTAATGTGAGCAGTCCTCAAGAAGAATGTCTGTTTGCTGACTTGGAGATGAGCTGTTTCCCATGGGAATTGAGAAATTCTAAGGGAAAGAGGAAGAATTCAAGGTTAGTTGAGTAGAAGAGTTAGTTTCCCTAAAAACAGTATAAATTTTGTATTTAACAATACTGATTCAGATTTAGAATTATCTCATAATAAAAGAAAAAAAAAAGAAAAAATAATTTTCATGTAGGTCGTATTTTTCCTGCTCTTAACTCTTGAATCTTGTTTTCTGCTTAAAGCCAAAGAGGAGCAAAGTGTGCATTAAGTGTTACACTTTTAACAACCTCTGAGCCTTAATACTCCTCTTTCTAAGCAAAGTCTGTAATACTGGATGTTTGGTGGGAGAGGGGCTGCTGTCTGTGTTTGCACAGGGGCTGTTAGAACTTTCATGCAAAAGGTATTGCTCTGAGCCTTATTTCTTTTCTGATTGCATAGAACCATGGAGAGGTTGTGATTGGCAGGGACTTAGAGGATCATCTAGTTTCAACTTCCCTGCCCTGGGCAAGAGCATCTTCCACTATACCAGGTTGCACCAAGGCCAGGATGGGGTATCTACAGCTGCTCTGGGCAGCCTCTGGACTTATTCCTGCAGATCCAATGGATGCAGTACTTGAGGTGGATTCTCACAAGTACAGGGTGGAAAGCAAGAATCACCTTCCATGACCTGATCACTCTTTGCTTGATGCACCCCAGGACACAGTTGTTGTTCTGGGCTGTGTGTGCACATGGCCAGTTCGTGTTGGGTTTCTCATTGACCAAAAGGTCCAAGTCCTCCTCAGGGCTGCTCTAAATCCATTCACTGCCCAGCCTGTGTTTTTGTGATTGTACTGACCCAGGTGCAGGACCTTGCACTTGGCCTTGTTAAACTTCACGAGGTTGGCACAGTCCCACCTCTCGAGCCTGCCAAGGTCCTTCTGGATGACACATCCCTTCCCTCCAGTGTGTCCACTGCACCACTCAGCCTGGTGTCATCAGTGAACTTGGTGAGGGTGCTCTTGATCCCAATGTCTGTGTCACCAGCAAAGATGTTAAACAAAGTGCTGGGGCCAATAGTGAGCCCTGAGGACACCGCATGTCGCTGGTCTCCCCTTGGACACTGAGCCATAGACTGCAGCTCTGAGTGTGGCCATCCAGCCAGTTCCTTATCCACCCAGTGGGCCATCAACTGTGTTTCTCCAATTTAGAGACAAGGACAACATCAAATACTTTGCGCAGGTCAAGGTAAGTGATGTGTGTCACTCTTCTTCACCCATCAGTGCTGTAACCCCATTGTGGAAAGCCACCAGATTGGTCAGGCATGATTCGCCCTTAGTGAGGCTGTGTTGGCTCTAACCTATTGCCTCTATTTTCTGTGTGCTTTAGCACAGATTCCAGGGGGATTGGCCCCATCTTCTTGCTAGGCACCAAGGTGACACTGACCAGCCTGTAGTTCCTTGGGCCTTCCTTTTCTCCTTTTGTTTTTAAAAATGGGGTTACATTTCCCCTTTGTCAGTAAGTGGGAATTAAACCTGACTACCATGACTTCTCACATATGATGGATATATGCTTCATCTGCCAGTTCCCTCAGTCCCCACATGCCAGAGTATTTATCAGTGTGCTTGAGCAAGAGAACAGAGGGTGTTCAGTTCTGTGGTTGCTGACTGACTGAAATGATAACCAGCTCTGGGGGAAGAAACCTCAGTTTCACATCATGACCTTGATGCTTATGTGGGTAGTGTATCAAGTATGAATGTGTATTGACATGACTCAGTTATATATGATGAGAAAATGCAAAAAATTTAGCTGTAGTTCGGGAAAGGCTGTATGGGAACGAAGGAAACCTAGAGCTTCCTGATGCTATTAAAATTGCTATGCCTTTCAGAAAATCATCCATCTGCTGCACACGGTTATGGACTGAATTCGGGTTTTGTTACAATGCACCACTGAAAGTGTGTACAGTGACTTATCCCTATAGTACCAGTCTGTGTAACTGCTGTTCTTTGAAGACTATCTCCTGCAGGTATAACATTTTTTCTAAAGTAGTCTGTGAATTTTGCTATATTGAGTAATATACTTCAGTAATACTTCAGGTGTTTTAACAAGAAGCTGTGATTACTGGAGACAGCCCTTTTTGCTACTGCGGTGGCACGTGACTGCTTCATACTGATGCTATTGCTCTACTTCCAAATTGGCATTTGGTTTCTGGAGTATGCTGAAATCACATTTGATGGCTTCTCTAGTGACAACTGACCTTTGATAGTTATCACTCACCTTGCCCTTTATTTATTGCATACTTGAAAAAAAACTCATGTTATTTGACAGCTGATTCCACGGCATTCTGGGAATAAAGTAACTTGTTTCGATGTAGTAGCAAGCATGCATGAATTAAAACTTGCTTCAGTAATGGTGAAGGATGTCATCCCTGTTCTAGGAGTCCTGTATCTCTACGTACTGCAGCATTTCTAATGCAACTTTGAGCTCTTTTAATCAGTGTTTAACCAGTGCAATGCTGTTAAGTTTTGCCTGAATTTAATTCTAGGTCTTAGTTACTTATAAAAATAGTGCTTAACTGTTTGATTATTTATGTTCACAAGCATCAGGCATGTGGATGATGCCAAAAGGCACATAGATTAGTATTGTCACAATTAATACAATTTGATGCACCTCTGGAAGATATGGAGTCCTTTATTGACTAGGCTATAAAAGCAAGCTTTTTTTTTTTCCATGCAGGATAAATGCAGATATACTTATGAACATTTTCTGTTTTCTTCTAGGTAGTGTAGCATTGTGGAAGGAGCTGCCCTTCTTCCTCTTTCTAGGTGGAGTGCAGAGAAGGTGCTGGGGCAGGTCAAGACAGCACTTCTGATGAGTCATCTTTAAACAGACATGAAAGGTTTAGTGTGCAGGCAGCAGCCTCTGGGGGTGAGAGCACTGCACTGGGCAGGATGTGGTAGGCAAGGGTTGCAATAGGAAAGCAGTTAAAAAAAAAAACAAAAACACCAGACACTAATGTTTTTCTCTAAGCACCTAGCTCTATTTTGCACCACCATGTTCCAAGGTTACCACAATCAAAGGAAGACTTTTAACTGATGTCCTTGCCTTTGTGTACTGTGCTGCAATGTCTGTGAAGGGAGGACATGAAGTACTGCTCTTGCTCAGGAGGAGTATCTCTATCACCCAGTACCTAAAATGGATTAGCAGATTGAATGACTGGAGCTGGCATTGAACACTGCATCCAGATACATTGAAGTACATATGCACAGCACTGGAGTATTACTGCCTCTCTTTGATTTAGGCGTGAGTTATTCTTCTCTTTGAGGTTGCCAGTTCAGTGGCATTTTCTAAAATGACCTAGAATGATTATAAAGTACATTTAGGTTTACTTCTGGACCAGCCTTTGTTGCTGTAGCTATGTGAATACAGTAGGAAGAGATTTTTCATTCAGGTGTAGTAATATCCTACCTGCTGTTCTGTCCTTCCATCTGCTATGCACCTGGAAGCATAAGTAACATATAAAAGGTGTCATTAATCATGGCACACTACTCAAAAAATTACCTCTTAGACCACTGGTAACTAAATACCTCCTTCCTGCTCCTTTTTCTTAGTTTTTGGAACTTCTTTTCCCCATTTACGAACAATGCATATCGTCATCTTGCTCTTGAAGATAAACCTTCAAAGGGTTTTTACTTGCTGTCCGCATGAAACCTGTCTGGGTCTGTATACAAATCAGCTTGCAGACTAGCAAAAAATTTCCTCATTCAGCAACCATATCAGCTGATTATCAATGCCATCATTACTTACTGTCTTTGGTCCTAGAGTGTTTCCTCTTGTGTCATTGCTGCTTCTTAGGTCAAAATTAAAAGGATATTGCTGGTAATGCTGACAGCTTGTACCTGAGCTGCAAAACCCGAAAAGTTACTAGCACAGAGTTAAAGTAGAACTCAAATGCAAAAGCTGTTGTTTCTGACCTCTAAGAAAAGTGTTAGGGTAAAGGATAAAAAAAAAAAAAAAAAAAACTCAGGTTGTGAACGTTTAGCATAGTACAGTTGAATAATATATTGTTTAAATATTGCAAAACAAATTCATTGATGATCTTGACAGAAGGTAAGAAAAAAATATTTGCAAATACTTGCAACTACTCACAAAACCTGAAATTTTCTGCAAGTTTTGCGGCTCACCCCATGCCCTTTCAATTCATAATAATGAATGTATCAGCATTCATTCCTGCAGTAAGAGACATCTCAGTTGAGCAGAAGATTCCTGCTGTCCTAAATCTACTGTATCATATGAGACCACAACTGTGTCTTTTCTGGTCCTGTTGAAAGCCAAGATTAAAAGGCAGGGAGAGGTGTTAAATGATGGAGATCTGTTCCCAGTGACACCAAATTCCCTAGTGAATTCTAGTCTTCAGTTTAATTTCTGAAAAACAGAGATGCAGCCACTTAATGCCAACTCTTCAGCTACCAAGAAAAATCCCCACTGACTCAAAGGCTTTGCTATCAGCTTCGATGTGATTTAGCCCTGATTAATATCTGTGTGCAATGTGATGTGATTGTACTGCTTCCTCACCTTGTGTTAGCATCTCCCACTAACTAGCTAAAAAGATGATGGTGTTTCTGCAGTGTATCTGTAATCCTGCACTTAATATGTTCATTGAGACACTTCACACTTCACAGACATAATCCAAGGCTTTAGCTGTAGTTAGCTGTTTCTGGCATTATTTCAGGGTGTATGCCCAAGGGACTCTGGCCTCTTGCTGAAGCAGCAGGAGAGCAGCTGGCCAGAGTGCACCATGACCTGGTCTGGCCAGATGCATCAGGTGTGCACACATTCTGCAGCAGGGGCTTGAGAGGGCTGCCTACACAAACATCACATGAACCCAGAAAGAAGAGCAGCAACTGTTCTATGCTACTGAGACAGGCCAGGACCTAGTGCACTGAGAGGGAAGAAGAGGAAGATGTGAAAGTGAAAGGGCTGGAGAAAATACCTAGAGGACATGGCTCAGATTGCTAATCTGTAGATTATTCTTACTAATCAGCTGAAGTCTTAGTCCACCCAGACAATTCCTGAAGTTGACATGATCAGTTTCAAAAACACCTTTGCCTTTACAGTCACAACTATGGCACATAAGAGTTGCCACCCCTATATATATAGATCTGGCCAACTACTATAGCTCTGAAGTCAGGTCAGTGGCACAGTGCAATCAATTTAACAGAAAAGACAAATCTTTACACAATGCAAGCCTGGATTGCCTTATCAGAAGTACTAGTGTTAATGATTTTTAAAAAATAGCCATTTAATATTGACTTATTATCTGGCAACTTACTTCTTATACTGTTTGTACTGTGTGACAACAGCTGGGCAAACTTCCTTCTACCTTTTTGAAATGGAAAAAAATCAAAACTTCACAGCATGCATTAAATATTAGATATAGGAATAAAAATAGCACAGGTGAAAAGGTGGCCACAATACATTGCAGGGTTTTGATGCATTTCAGATTATGTGTCTAGAGTTTGATAGTGCTCCTATGTTGAGCACAGAGAAATCCAAGCTCCTCAGACAATTTTTCCAGCTCTGCATCATCTTTAACAATAGTAACTCACTGTAGGAAAAAAGAAAATCTGTCACAGATGCTCTCCTTGTGCTCAGTGGCATCTATGTGACTTAGAAGTTTTGCACCAACTTTTCCCTGAACTTGATTGGCTTAAAGCCAGAGAAGCCAAATATAATTGTGCATTATCTCCCATTTCTTGATTTTCCCAGATTTGCCTTGTGTCTTTTCTTCAGCAGTGTGCTAATGAGCATTTCTCAGTTTCCTGCAGCAGGAACAACTTACGTTTTCCTGCAGGAGGAAACCTTAATTAAATTTGTAGTACTTTATATTCTTCATAGCATAGAAATGGACCTTGAAAGACCATTGGAGGTTTTTTCTGTGTTCTTAACTTACTAGGAATTTGGGTATTGCCCCTCAATTTTTCTGCATGCGTTTGTCAGACTGACAGCAGGATTTTAATAGCATATTAAAAAAAGCAGAAAGTTCAGACAGGTAGGGCTAGAAATCCCTAATCAAACTTTTACAAATACATGAATTACATAAGGATGTGCCTTTAAAAGTTACATAACAAACAGCTGAGAAGAAAGATTTCTGTTAAAAGGTTTAAGTTCCAGGTTAATTCAATTAAGGGCTATAAAGCTCTCACTTCTGTCTTGAAAG
The DNA here is from genome assembly GCA_030060385.1 of Muscicapa striata striata. Classification (NCBI taxonomy): domain Eukaryota; kingdom Metazoa; phylum Chordata; class Aves; order Passeriformes; family Muscicapidae; genus Muscicapa; species Muscicapa striata. The sequence continues at coordinate 887,985 of JAREIS010000309.1, forward strand.
CCTCTAAAAAACTCCTGCAATTTAGGCATATATCTAACTGAATTACAAGGATGCAGTCTTGTTTGACTCCCCCACATGGTTTCTAAGTAAGCTGTTCCAAGAAAAAATCCTCTACTGAAGCCTGATTTCCTACCTCTTGGGATCCTTTGTCTCCCAATTGCCTCCCCCACTAAATGCAGCTCTCCTTTTATTTCCAGTGATATCCCTACAAAGCAAAAGACAACACAAGTTATGGTTTAAAGTTATTAACTGGGTGTGTTGTGCTGCTTCAGCAGCTGTGGTGTCAGAAAGCATAGATATGGCTTTTGAGTTGTCTGACTTTTCCTGAAGGTTGGTTTTGGTCTTTCTCCTCTACCTAAATGCTTTCATTACAGAGAAGGTCGTCTGTCTCCTCTTTTATATTTGGCTTAAGCTGCCAATTCCTTCAAATGTTAAAGAGGCATCTAGAGGCATGGACACATAACTCACAACCTGTCTTTACCTGCAGTCACAATTCCTCTGGGAAACCACAGCTTCCAGATCATAAACTTGACATTGCAGTTCATCAGCCTATTTCCCATTTTAAACAGCACCCTTGGGTTAGCTGACTATGTATCTTAAAAGATGGTAAAAGGATTAATGGCAGCAACAAAAATTCATTATCTGATAGCTCTGCCTCTAAGCAGGCTAGATTGAAATGGAAAGATGTTGCCTTGTGCATTCAAGTGAATGAGTTCTCTCTGGTTGAAATAATCCATAATTACAGTTTTGCTAAACATACTTATAATCCTTCTGAATGCAAAGTACAGCATGAATACTGCAAATTGAGATTCTCATTACTGTTTAATAGGAGTCTGGGTTTCAGGCATTGCTGGAGGAAGACAAAACCAATAAAGAGGCCTTTTTCTTAGTGTTCTCTGCAGGTAACCCTAATTAGACAAGGCCCTACATCCATTTTGAGGGGAAAGGGGTGTCGAAAAAAAACAGCACCTCTTCCCTCAGCTCTCACACAGACTGTAATTTGCTAACTAAATTCATATTTGAGGTTTGTTAGTGTTAATGACCACGTAGGTGCTAGCTGCAGCTGGGACTGTTGTGTGGGAATAAAAGCATGAGCACTGCAGTTACCCTTCTCTATTCTGCTGTCCTCAAAGGCTGATACAGCTGTTGACATCTCTGATCTCTTGAAGGGTTATTTTTTAAACAAAGCAAAACAGCTCAGAGCCCCATCAAAGATAGACACCTATGAAATCAGTGGCCTCATGTGTCTGCACCAACTGCTGTGGCTGTGTAAAAGTCTCTCATGATTTTGTTTAGAAAACATGCCAGGAGCCTGAGAAATTATTTCCAGCAGAATGGCATTTGTCATCCTGACTCTGGAAAATAAACAATTCATGCTTTCACCTTGATGCTTGAAAAGATTGAAGACAGAATATGTTTTGCTTGGTTTAGGAGAGAGACATTCAGATACACTTCGAAAGATTTTTTCTCAATAGACCAAGAAAGCAACAGTGAGGAGACTTTTGAGACAGCAAAATTGTAAGTAGATGGATTCATCCAGTTAAAGTGTAATCAAGTAGTTTCCAAACAGTATTTTTTTTCTGCAGGCTATACTACAGAAGGAGCACTGAACATTTCACAGCCAAGAAAGAGCCTACTCTACTAACTGTGCTAAACACAGAGGTTGTATTTACTTGGCCAAAACAGTTTTTAAATTGAAGCAGTTAAAGCTCTACAGCACCTTTTACATGGAGTCAATCTTAAGAGTAGATCTGATTTCAGTTACATTAAATCAATAATTAGCAAATATGCACTAAGATTTAGACTCAATACATCAGTTCAGTACAATGGCATCAGTTTAGTGAAAACTAATGCCATTTGTGTGGTCTGACTGGATTAAAGCAGTTCCCTTCCCAGTACATTCATTTGTAGTCCAGAGTTTGGGGAGTGGTGTTGTAATGTGTGACAATGCAATAGAGGTAAGGGCGGAGAGTTCATGTCCAGTGCAGCATAGATAAAGCCAAAAGACAGCAGTTTGTCAGCTCTGCAGCACTGGTGTCAAAGCTGTGCCTGGAAAATGTCACAGGCACTGCAAACCCTGGAACATGGCCCCAGCATGAAGGCAGTGTCCAAGTGAGGTTCTAAAGTTCCTTGTTTAGCCTTCTGATGAGAGTGGCCATTATGGCAGAGGCACATCCAAGTTCCCCAGAGCCACCAAACCCAGCCAGCTGCTGCTTTAGCTGCACCACCCTCAGTCTCCCCAGGGCTGCCAGCATGTTCTGTCTGACATTGCACACCCATTCTCTCTGCACCAGCACCTTACTCAAGTTCTTGGGCAGTTTACCTCTCAACTATGGAGAGTACTGCTCACTTTCTAGAGCAAGGATACTGACCTAGAGTCAACGGGATGCTCCTGAGAGGTAGCAGGAAAACAATCATAGTATCATAAAATGCACAGAGTTGGAAGGGACCCATCAGTATCCCTGAGTCCAGCTTCTGTCTCTGCACAGCACCATGCCCAAGAGTCACACCATGTGCCTGACAGCATTGTCCAAATCCATTTGAGCTCTGTCAGGCTTGGTGCTGTAACCACTTCCTTGGGGAAACTGTTCCTGTGCCCACCCATCCTCTGGGGGGAGAGCCTTTTCTGATATCAAACCAAAACCTCCTCTGATACAACTTCAGATTGACATTCCCTCAGGTCCTGTCACTGGTCACCAGAGAGATCAGTGTCTGCCCCTCCTTTTCCCCTCACGAGGATGTTGAAGATGGCAGTGATGTCTCCCCTCAGTCTGCTCCAGGCTGAATAGACCAAGTGACCTCAGTCACTCCTCATACAGCTTCCCCTCAAGGCCCTTCACCATCTCTGTTGCACTCACTTGGACACGCTCTAATAATTTAATGCCTTTCTTACATTGTGGCACCCAAAACTGCCCCCAGCACTCAAGGGGAACTCACCCCAGTGCCAAGCAGAGCGAGACAATCCCCTCCCTTGCCCAACTGCTGATGCTTTGCCTGATGCACAAGATGCTACCAACAAGTGGACCATGACCCTAAAGCCCCCAGCAGGCAGAGGCCAACACAGTGCCAAGGCTCCTTCTGCAAGACATATCCAGCACACTTGGATGGCTACAGAGCAACTCTGAAGTTCAGACACTTGAAGGGACACACTCAGATATGTGGTCAGACAGTGTTAAAACTTGAGACATCTCTTCAGAAATGCTAATATTTCCTTTTCTCAACTCTGTATTATGAGTGCATCTGCTGCATTTCTTTCTTGTCCCCTTATTTGTGGAAAATAGTATGTTTCAGAAGGTTTTTCAGCTTCCCTCAAAGAAACATTTCACTCTCTGCTCCTTTTCTTCCTTCTCTTCAAACAGCTTCTTCATGTTTTTAGCTTTCATTGCACAGATTACTTATCTCTTGGAAGTTCTTGGCTGTTTGTAACTTCCTCTGTACTACTTCCAACAGCTTTTGTTTCTAAAACATGCAATTATAAACACTTCAGGGTTAATTGCTTTATCCCAGTGCCCATACCCACCTTTTTGATTTCCTTTTAAACCCTGATGATTAATCCTCAGATGTCATGGCCAGCTTAGGTGAATGAAGAGAGACCCAGTCCCACATTCTCTTCATTGGTACTGAAGATAATGAAATACTAGTAAGCAAATCTGAATTATCCTGATATCTAAAAAACCTAGTCAGACCTAAACCCAAAATAAAATCTGGGTTGTGAAAAGGGAGAGCACAAGGGAAGGGTAGGGTCAGTTAGAAACAGAATATTGTATTCTGTATTGCTTGTTACAGAGAGAAGCCTCAGAACAACATTCATGTGGAGAACTTAATCAATTGCAAATAAAAAGTTCAGTTGCTTCCAGTTTCCTCATTCTGTTGTAATTTGCTTCCTGCAATCAGCCTCTGTTCTGCAAAAAAATGCAAAACTTCTTTTTAAAACAATGTATAAAAAAAGGAAAAAGGGGGAAATGAGCGCAGTTTTTTCAAACATTGCTGTTTGTACATAGTTTGTAGAGACAGACAGGATGGCTACATGTTAGAATCTGCACTTCAGTCAAATGCAATGGTATTACAAGCCACCCATATCAGGACAAACCCTCCTGTACAGGCAAGGTTGGAAGCTTGCTGTTGGTAGATTCAATCATCATAACAGTAAGAAAGGAATTAGAAAGAAAGAACCAGAAACTGATGTCAGAAATGAAAATAAAACAAAACCAACAAAAACTGCTGCTAGAAAGATGATAGATGCAGTGGGTCTTCTGGAAGTAAATTGACAGCTTGTTGGTGAAGAAAACCAATTTATTAATTCCACTCTGCAGAAAAATCTGAACATGCAGAATTTAAAGCAGTCACAGCCCAAACATTTTTCACTGGGAGCTCTATCAGCCTTACTAAGGTTGGAGTTTCACAGACTGAGAAGCTCAGAATAGTGCAATCGATCCACCAGATGTGAATTTTTAATATCACCTTTACCTTCATTACCCTTGTACTGGAATGAATAAGTTGGTTTGGCTAATTCATGTATCCCAAAAAGGGATTTGTTTTTGATGATACTCCTATAGCCATACTGTCATTGCTTAATCACATTTTGAAAACATTGTTTCTAATTACCTTTTATCAATTTTTCTGGCCTCGGCTTAGAAGCTTCACTTTTCCCTAAGTTCTTTTTAATGTCTAATCTTGTCTCTCAACATAATTATCTGTAGATTGTAGGCATGCCACTCTTCTTTCAGATAAGCTAAACAGATTGAGCCCTCTGCTAGAAAGCATTTCCTGCAGCCCTCAAATAATTTTTGGAACTCTTCTCTGTACTCCCTCGTTTTTTTTTTCTCATCTGTTTTACATAGTACACTGTGGAACTAGCAGCAGTATTTCTGTGTTGTACATAGAGCTACAAACTCTTTTTTATTATATCTGCACTGCTCTCTTTTTTATAATCTAAAAGATTGCAGCATCCATCTTTTCCAGTACCACACTACAAAGCCAGTCACCTGTCTGCTCAATTCCCTGTCCTGTCCAGGGATGCAGTGACCCAGCTCTACACAAGTCCTGTTTTCTTCTCATTCTTCATCTAAGCAGGCACTGAAATACTTCTCAGATGGAGAACCAAGTCACTGAGTTACCTGTGTAATTCTGTACTCCTGCTCTGCCCACATCATTATTTACTGTATGTGCCTTATCAAATTCACTAACATTCCTCCCCAAATATGTCATTGGTTATTTTTATAATCTATAATTTTATATTTCTTTCCAAGCCACTGACAAAAATGAATACTGATAGCTCTGCTACCAACCCTTGCAGAAACCCATCAGAAACCAACTAAATTTAATGAAAATGCTGCATTTTTAAATGTCAAAAAATATCTAGCTCTCAATCCATTTAGCATTTTTATTGATATGGTATAATACTGAAATGTAAAATAAAAAATTTACATGCAGCTAACCCACACAGCCCTTCCAAATATATTTTACATCTCTAGCATAATGTTTATCTATCTAACTCGTAATTTTATCAGCATAATGAAATGAGGTGGGTTTGACAAGACTTATTTTCCATACAGTAATGTTGCCTGGCATTAAGTGTATTGCAAGGGAAGGGTGTGCTTTTCAGTCTGACTTTGAGGAATGGGGCATTTCAGCATGTGCAGCCATGTGTAGAAGTGAAAGGCAGCTTGCTGGCATAGTGTCCTTCACATCCATGAAGGTGTTCAGATTAAAAAAAAACAAACAAACAAACAAAAAACCATGTAATTAATTTATTCTGGTTTTAGTGGCAATGTCCTGAATATTCCCTTGAAATTTAATGATTGGGTAGAAGACTATTGAACTCAAGATGTGTGATTTAATTTGTTAATATCTGCGTAATAAAATATTAGTAGTGTCTTTTGTGCTACTAAAATATACATCCAGCACTGTTGATAACAGATGTAAAAGTAGTGCCTGTAGGTGTCATTTTGTTATGTGACTCAAACTCCTTCCAAGATGCTACAGTTTTTTCCCTTAGTTCTCTCTGCCTGGGATGGTGAGAACACTCAGACAAACACATTGTTTCAATGCCATAAAATGCACATCCAGCTCCAGTATTATGAAGTTAGTTTTTAATGCATTTCTCTCATAGAATAACAGCAGGCAAATTGCTCATTAAAGTAGGTGAGATGAAGGGGAGAATTCAGATACCAGTTTACTTTAGCTTGACAGTGTCTGCTTTAGATTTTGCAAGAGCTTTCCTTACAGACATGAACTGCCTCTGAAATGAAGCAGGATTCAGACACTGTTTTTTGTTTTGAAGAGCTTCCTGTAAATAGAAAGCACATAATAGAAACAATATGAGAGCAGTCATTTTCTCTCTTTTATAGAGAAGTGGGTTTCTGGAAAGGTAAATCTCTCAGAGAGTTTTGAGTAAACTGGGATTGAATTGTTCCTACTTTCTAACAAAAGCTGGACCTTTTTTAAAGCAGAGATGGGAAGAGGATGGACAAGAGGGGTCCCCTAAAGATGAAAATGTAAGATAATGTTTCCTATGGATACACCTGCAAATCTGTAATTATATTTACATTTCAGCAATTCAAGTTCTTGTGTGCAAATAAGTTCAGAGAAATGCAAAACTTGATCTTCTTTTTAGGACTTGTCCATCTACTAATCTGTTTATCCCTTCATTGTCTCTAAAACAAAAATGTGTGTGATGAAGCTCATTTTCCTTCCAGGCAGGGTGGTTTTGTTTCTTTTAAACACAAACATAAATGTATGTATATATATATCTTACTCTGTCAGGCAGCTCTCTCTCCTTTCCCAGCCATTAGAACTGGAAAAAGCAGGGTCCAGGATCCTCTGCACTTGGAGTGGGGGACAATGAATTACAAATTCTTATGTTTTTGGGAACATTCCAAAGTCAAACACAAGAAAGCCCTGCCAGAGTGAGGTGAGCTAGTTTCCAATTTTTAAAAAAGCCAAATTCTCCCAATAATTTTTCTCAGTTTCAGACTTTCCTTTTAAATCCAGTGGAGATGGCTCTCATTTCCTATTTAAACCCAGCAATTTGCAATAATTCAATCAATTTTTGACTGAGCTGTTTAGTAAAATATTCTGGTGGTTTAGCATCTCCCCGATACAGTTACACATCCTATGCACATCCATTTTATTAGAGTTTAAAATTACAAGCGCACAAAGCCCATTTTGTTTTCACCCTTTATAAGTTAACAAATATGATCCATTCTGCTTTCCTTTGTTTGACATGTGCAGCTAATTGGCCACTATAACAATCAACAGCCTGTTTGTTCAATCCTAATCAGCTTTATTTACAGCAGAGAGGCGCTTGTCTTTCCATCCATCTTCAGTTTAATTTTTAAATTTTTGTCCCTAATCTTGTATTTCTTTAATTAAATCTTTAAACCTCATGCTGTGTTCTGCTTCATTTAAGCAGATACTAGTTTAAAAAAAATAAAACAAATGCCATGATTTCCCAAACAACAATCTAGTTAATTTTCATTTTGTCTGCCTGTCTTCTCTTCATACCTTCTGGTCAGTTATGAAATATTGAATTTTGATGCAGTATCATAATTCACTTTCTGAGTCAATAACAGAATTAGGAATACTATAGGCTACACACACTTCCTAAACTCTTGCTTCAAGCAAGCATCATAGATTTTTTTCACATTCTTTCCCTTTGAAGACCACCATCATACCCATAATACAGTGGGAGAAAATACAGAATTTTAACCTAAAATCTGCAGTTACCAAGAACTATAGGTTCACCATTATTCCATGAGCCTCTCCACCCTGACCACAAGTTTTACAAAAAATTGAGGCATAGTAACAAATTAAATGGTAGGAAATATCATCTTCTCAGCATCTCTCAGCTAAGCAGAGAAGCCTTCTGAGGGTTCTTGTGCCTTCTGAGGGTTTTTGCTTCCAACAGTTCAGAGCCTTTAGCTTACACACCAGCTTGCTAAGCCTGGTTTCTTTATCCTGCATGAGCTGCAGCTGTTCCTGCTAAAGAAGACATTGGTAAGAGTAGACCCAAAAGGATTATTTCCCCAGGAAGTGATGTGGTTTGGAAGTAAATACAATTGTAAAAGCATGCCACTCTTTATATCACTTTTTAACTTTCAAATGCTCAAACTTCACAGTATAAAGTAGGGCAGCCTTTGGCAATAAATTTCTATTACTGCTTCTTTGGGGAAACAGGACATTTGAATGGGAAAAAATTGATAAAATTTAATCCAAAAAAAGCAAGCAGTCAACCCCTCCAAAATGAAGCCCTCTTAATAGTAATGAACTCTATTATGCCAAATGGGGATTCTGGTTCACACTATATTCATATATTTGGTCCATCCTAATTACAGTGTCCTCAGTAAAGACAGAATTAGTGGATTCAGGAAAAGTATAGTCACCAGATTGTCTTCTTCATTCTTCCAAATAGACTTGCCCAAAGAATCTGTGGATGCCCCAACCCTGGCAGTGCTCAAGGCCAGATTGAATACAGCCTGGAACAACCTGGTCTAGTGGAGGGTGTCCCTGGCCATGGCAGGGGGATGGGGACTAGATGGTGTTTAAGGTCCCTTCCAACCCCTTAACATTCCATGATTCTATGACTTCCTGCTGAGAACTCTTACAGAGGTTCCAGAGGACTGCTGGAGAAATGTCTCTGCACAGAAGGTCTGCCATTAAGTGTCCACTTACCTTCTTAGCCTTTGTGCCCCATATTAAGTTTATCTGCAGCTGGGCTTTGGCCTTCCTAATTTCACCACTTTGGGTCTGAGCTCCAATACTCCAGCTCTGTGGTCTGCCCATGTTTCTGCTATTTGCAGTCTCCGTTTTTTTATTTCAGTTCCTCAAGAAGCTCCTCACTAAGGCAAGCAAGACCAAATTTCTGCTAAACTCCCTGGTCTTCTTGCATAACAGGGTAGCTGGTTATGAAATCTTCTCAGTTTTATTTAAAAATCAACCAGTTTTCCTCTGCACTTTTCCTCTCTTGGCAGTCTTTCAGGGATTCTGCCTATCAATTCCCTAAATAAGTCACAGTCCATTCTCCTGAAGTCCCAAGTCCTAACTCTGCAGCATAATTTTGCAACCTTTCTCCTGATCCTGAAGTATTTTCACAGTCAATACAGCCTCACATGATTTTCCTTGTTTGTGAGCAGCAGAAGTAGGGATTTACCAGAGTTGGCTCCTCTAGCATTTGCTTTTAAGATATTATCACTAATGCTACCCAGGAACTGCCTCAGCTTGCACAATACTGTTTCCCCCTTCCAGTACATTTCCAGATGTACACCAAGACATCAAATCAAAACCACTTTTCCCTATAGACAAATCCATCTAATTTGTCCTCTTGACCAGGCAGACTGTCACAGATTCCCCACTGCAGTCATTAATCTTTACTAACATTCCTCCCTTCTCTGACCTTGACTCACAGGCTGTCAGTGGTGCATCTCCACACTCACAAGCTTTGAACAGGGAAGGAAACCCTTACAAAAAACCCAATCCTCACTCCTCTTCTTCCCTGCTGATCCTTCTTAAGCACCCTGCAAGCACCCCTGGCTGTGGTGTGCAGCAGCCCACCCAGTTCCCAGGGCTGCACATGAGCTCCCCACTCTCCATGTCCACTGCATCTGCACACTGTCCCATCCTAGGGGGGACACCAAGGTCTCCCTGCAGCCTTCTCACACACTGACCTCTTCCATTTCCTCCTTTACTCCTGGCTGTGCCCACTCCCATGTACATTTGGGGTGCTGAAAGCCCTTCTCACCCTGATGGCATTGCAGTCATACCCTGCTTTGCAAGCTTCTCTGTGTGAGAGAGCTGCAGACATAGCTGCTTTAGACAGAAGTATATTGCCATTATCCATTTGATCTCATTTGTATTCACTGGCTTACTAACATAACTTCAGTTCAAATTGAACTTTGCCGAGGAGAAATATGTTTGACTATAAAAGGAATTGATCCGGAAGTTGCAGCTTAGAAATAACTTTCCAGGCTTTAGTTTATCATTCCCGGTAGATAAGTTTTGGGGGTTCTTTTTCAAAACATAAAGCTGAATATATTTTCAATTCTAAATAACCACCAGAGTGAAAAAGGATTCTGCCCCCATTCTTTTATGTGACCAGCCTGCACAACAAGAAGACAAAACTCCCATCAGCACATTTATCAGGGTCACTGAAACACCACAGTCTCTTTCCCCTGCCCAGAAAAGGGACAATGGCAGTACATGTAAACATGCACTGCATGTGTGTTCGCATTTATACTTCCTCAGATCCAAGTTCGACCTCTCTGATGTTCACCTGTGTAGAAAGAATTATGGTGGTTTCATTCAGAAGAGTTTGAAAGCAGAGTTTTTAAGTTAGGACCCAATCCAGTTCATGTAGTTATTTTAGTTCTAAAGGCCCAACGTTTTCACACTTGGAGCCTAAACACAAGGATTCATGACAGGAAGTCACAAATTAACACAGTCTAGTAATGGATCACCTCCAGCTCTTCACCCAACCCATGTCCCAGGCAGAACACAGTACCAGCAGCAGCAAGCTCAACCAGCATGTTATCCTTGTCTTTGTTTGCTGACACACAGATGTATTTCCTTACTTTAGAAAAATGTTCTTCCAAGTCACCATTGTTTTCAGTGGAGCCAAATTTTCCTTCAGATCAATCATACAGTTTACTCATCCCTTCTCTCTTCACTGCAGATTTCAAACACTTGTTGCTCTGTGTTAAGGCAATAGACATCCCCGTTTCCCTACAATTACAAACCAAACCTGTAAGAGATGGAGTGTGCACATATGGGAAAGTGACATTCAGAAGATTTCAAAAGTCTCTCAACTACGACCAGATGGTTTTTCTTCTTTACTATTTTCCTAGATCAATGTATCAGGAAGACAGAATAATATTCTTCTTGCCTCCAGGCACTAAAAAATTGTGTCATTTGCAAGCAATCTATTGGCAGTCGTGTGATGTAGGTATTTAATGGAAGTAGCAGCATTATGGTGAAAAATCAGGCTGTATGGTGAAAACTGGATTCACTCTTAGGACTGCAAAAGTAATCACAATGTTCCCAGAGTCACTATTGACATTGATGGGCTCATGTACCATCATATCAAAACTCTGAGGATCTGGTGCAGGTAGTTGCTTTATGGCCCCAGTCAGGTCAGGTTTTATAGACTACATTGAGGATGTCTTATTTTTACAAAATAATGACATATGTAGCCCCAAAGAAATCAGTAGACTACTTGAAAACAAAGGCATTGTTAGAGTGAGCAGTATAATTATGCAGCAGACATAAAGTTTCCCAGAAAAATAGTGCAGAATTACAAGCTGAGGTATATCCAAAATATTCCCTGTGCTGTAACTAAAAAGAGCTTCCATCACTCTCCCTAATGTGGTACCTGTTCCATCGGGAATACATCTCTCTCAGAGAAGGTACATTATTTTTCCACTAGACGTTTTTACAAGATGCTTCTAGCAGCAGGAGACAAATGATTCACACATTCATCCACCTGGCACACTGCAGCAATTTAATCCTTTGAGTGCTCCACTTGTGGTGAGTTATACAGCAGAACAGAAACACTGATTGAGTACCCCCTCTTATTTTGTAGTTTTAGATGGACACAAGTTACAAAAAGGTTCTGCACTAGAGATTCATATTCATCCCTTACTTTTCTAAACTGCTATTTGAGACCAAGATTTTCTTCCTCTCAGTCAGTGAGCTGAGCTCCTGCAGCAGTTATTTCCATAATCATCCCATGGCATGGCCCCACAATCTATCACAGCAGAGAAAGTGAATGAAAAAGCTAGTGATGAGCAAATACCACAGTCGAGGAGTAAATGATCCAGAGCTCAGAATATGCTCTGTGACACCTATTTAATTAAAGCAAGAATATTTTCCTAAATTAATGGCTTGGTGAAAAAAAATCAATCCTTTGATGATGTGAAATAATCCATTTTGTTCTTCTCTGTTTGTTGAATAGAAACATTAACTCCCTGGAGGCAGATAAAGTTCATGACTAATATTTGAAGGTGGCAACTGCTTGAGCCAGGAGGTTGGACTAGATGACCCACTGTGGCTCTTTCCAACCTTACCTATTCTGTGATTCTGTGAAATGTGTAAGTTTCATACATAATCACAAAATGTCTGTTTCTGGTCATCAGGAAAGAAAGATCTCATTGGTAGGTATGAGAACTGACAGAATGAAATGTGTGCTGAAGACAGAGGAGCAGAAAGATTGGGGAGCAGGATTAGGAAATCAAATTTTAGGAGAAGATCCTGTGCCTGGTACTGCTACATCAGTGAACCTGGCCTCCCATGGCATAATGTCCCCTGCCTCTAGAGAGAAAGACAGAACAACTGTGACCAGGTTTCTTTTAGCAAGCTGTGAGGTAATGCATTTACCAGAACAAATATGCTCTTTCTGATAAGCTTGTACATACAGACCATTTAATACATGATAAAAACTATTGTGTGTTCCATTTGTTGATATTTGACAATCAAGCTGCTCTCAGAAAGGGCACACAGATTAGCACAAGAAGGAAGGTATGTGACAGAACTTAAACAGATTTAGATGACAGCATTGAAATTTCACATAGGTAGGTCATTGCTAGGTATAAATGCTTGGTCACTCTCATACCACTGAACAGCACTTCAAGCAGATGAACACAATGCAGGGAAGCCAGAAGCATTCCTAGCATATTATGTTTCTCAGATAAGAAAGAGGCACTACTGCAGACTCTGGGCTCAGCCAACAGCTCAGTCTGCTTTCAAGGCTGCCTGGCACCTCTGCATGCCAGATCTAAGCAGTAAATGCTAATAACTACACTGGGTTCTTGCTGAAATTTTCTGTGGGTGTTTTCTTGGGTTTTTGGTTTTGTGCTTTTTGGTTTTGGGTTTTTTTTTGTTTTTGTTTTTTTTTTGGGTTTTGTTTGTTTGTTTTTTGTCATTGTTTGTTTTTGAGGGTGGCTTGTTTGTTTGTGTTTTTTGTTTTATAATAAATATTACTAAGAGATTTCTGAGAAATGAATATTGAGGAAAATACAGATATTTTAGCCCTGCTTAAAAATTTGGATGATCTTTATTCAAATCAGCACTAGCTGTTGTCTGATTTGGGTTTCTTTTTTCCAAAATCAGCAAAAAGCTTGTTGAATCCTAAGACACTGCTGGAGCCTACAGAACAACCCAGAGGGTTCATATATGTTCCTTAGTTACATTTTAGTTTTTCAAGTATCTGCCATCCCATTTTAGCTGATCATGCCTCAACATTTCTTGTGGCTTCTACCACCTCCATGGACAACCTGAGCTTGCTCTTCAGACCTGTAGTGGCCTCTGTTGATTGCTTTAGGATAATGAGAAGTGGAACTGGGAGGGGGATATCTCTTCCAAGGTTGAAGCAGAGCCCAGTGACATTGGGCAGCTGGCGACCATGGGCCACTTCCTTTGAGTACAGCACAGGTGGCACAGGGATTTGGTGGTGGTGGGCTAGCAAAGTGGAGGGAGTGGGTGGAGACTCCACTGCCCACAGGCTGCAGGAAAGTCCAAATGACTCCTCCTGTATCTTTCCATCCAGCTGAAACCTCACATGCATTTCTCATTTTCTTTCTCACTTGAGCCTTCTCAAACATATGGAACAGGACAGTGAAATCAGGCAAGAAGGAATGTTGCCAAACAGACACTGCACAGAAAAGGATATAGGAGGGGGAAAAAAAGAAAAAAGAAAAAAAAAAAAAAAGGAAAAACATGAGAGAATGCAGCAAAAAATCCTGATAAGAAGCCCAGAGAAGAACTGAAATCACGTAGTCAGTAATGAAGCCAGATTAGACTAGGAGCCCAGGAATTAAATGAAAAGTGCAGGTGTTCTAACACTGCTGTGCAAACATCCTTGAAACCCAAGCAGTCATGTCTCTAGTATAGGTTTCTGTAGAAGCTGACATGCCTGTAGCACTGGAGTTTGTGTTAATGGAGCCCTGCTGCCAAGCCAGCTAACAGATTACATGGATGTCACGATTCCACAAGACGGCATTTCTGATTTATTGGCTGGGTTTACTTATTTTCAAAATTCCACCCACGCGTAGTAGCTATCCTAAAACACACAACTGAGGCTGCAAAGTCAAGCTTAGAACTCCAGAGGAGCTGGTTCTGCAGCCATATGGAAGAATATCTCTTACTGACCCTATAGTGCCTGAACCACTTCTGTTTTCTCTCTCAGTCAATGCACAGAATTGAACTGCTCTGGAAAAACGCCTTGTGAAAAAAGAGACCCAGGAGTAGAAGTTCAAGTTAGAAGGTTGCCAGTGTAAAATTCATTGTGCACATGAACCATGGATCAGCTGGCCACTACCTCTGCCTTCAGGTTATCTTTGTTTCACCAGAGATAGCTGGTGATAGTTTCATCATGTCCTTCTGGCATGACTAAGCCCCAGAGCCTCTGTGCCCTCCTTCTCAAAGGCTGTCACCACCAGCTGGACTCTGTCCCAGCTGACACCACAGAGTGCTGCCACTTGATGGAACACCACCACCAGCCTGTGTCAGAGCTCTGCCACTTGGGCTGCCACCTTCTCCCACTGCGTGCAGCTCCTGAAGCAAAGCACCAATATGCAACAGTGACTGTGTTTGTGCAGCCCAGCTCTCCTTCAGCAACTTCCAAGCCACACAGCTTCGCTTTAATTTTTACTTAGCAACTGCCTCCCACACTGAGAAACCACCTTCTCCTGTTCTTGGAGAGTAGGATCAATGCTCTGAGCATACTTTCTAAATTTTGGTAAAGTAAATGATGCTGCTGCTGCTGCTGCTAAAGAATATTTTCATAAACCATGGAATGGGGCTCGAAGTTGCTGCACTCTCTGTCTGTGATGTCACAGCCCAGTACAGTGAAACATTGCCATAAATTGCTTTTTAAAAAATAACCCAGGGAAACAAAATAAGAAACCCTGTGGGTGGTCTGAGTCACAAGGGTTGTGATATACAACATGCATCAAAATGAAATATGGTCACTTTATTGTAAATAAAGTGCTCCTACAATACCAAAATGAAGCAAAATCAAATCATTCAATGTAAAAGTTTGTGCCCAACCTACAATTTCACTGAACTAATGGAAAACAGGCTTGTCATTTTTTTGACTGGTTTTAGCTGCAACTGTATAATGTTGTTTTTTCAAATTTAAGCTAAAAGAAAAATTTCAGTAGAGAAATTAAATCACCAGCACAGAAACTGCCTGGATTGCAGTTGGGCCCCAACATCCCTTCTCTCACTGAAAAATGTGGTTTGTGGTTTTCACCTGAAGTGGTCATATTTTCATAATTTTTTTTCTCCACATTTCCCTGAAAGAAGCTAATTCTGCTTCCTAACATCATGACTGACCCCTGATTTAGCAATGGCTCAGGAAGAGGAGCTCTCAGTACTGACTCTATGAATGAAGCCCCGCAATCCTGCATTGCGGTTTCATATGAGCCTCCAGCCCTAACTCATCTTCACATTATTGCAGTCCTGAGAGCAGAAATAAACCTGTCAGAAGGCAGCTGGGCACTGCATAAGTTTGCTGCCAATGCTGCTATTACAAACCAACATAATCTACATCTAAGCTCATAAGCTTAAGAAATGTGTTTCTGTTTTAGGTCACTGATTGACAAGAGCTTTAAGAAATAAAGCTGTAAACATGATTTAGCTGTTGCTTAGCTAGAAATGCAGAGTATTTACTTCCATATCTGATTCCTGGTGGTTATCCATCAACCTTTGAACAACAGCTTCAACTATCTGTGTGTGTACAACTGAGAAATTTTCTTGCTTTGCCCTGTGTTTCCAGGGCTCTGCAGGGACAGAGGGAGAAAACAAAACAAACAAACAAAAAAATCCAGAATAAAACCACACATCAGTGGGTATCACTGTCACAAAATATTGATCCTTCAGTAATCCCTGGGATTTGACACTGGGTATGCTTTATAGCTTAGTGCTTCTCAGCTTTCCTAAAATGTTTACAGCAAAAAGTAAATGTCATTGCAAATAGATTGCAAAACCTGTGCTGAGCAGTAATATCAAATTCATTCTGGTATCAAAGCCAAAATGCAATTTCATTACAGACCAGTTCTGTCAATAATGACCTGGCCTAGGAGTTCTTTGTAAATATTGGGAAAAGAATATTGCTTTTGTTTGGAACTGAGCATTTATGTGCACTAATTATTGCTTCCTGCAACCACAAGCAGTGGCAGTAGGGCACATTTTTCTTACCTTTTATTTTCTCTTTTTCTTTGTTTTACTGTTTGTGTCCATGAATACTCAAATTGCCCTTATCCATGCAGTAATTGTACCAACATGACATACCTAAAATACTAAAAATTCTGACATTTAAATTGCTCTGCTAGGCCTAAAATATTAACACTCCAACACAAAAGAGTAGAGAAATAATTTCCTATCAGTTTAATTCAGCCTGCCTGCAAACTCCAGTGGGGAGCTAAGAGCGAATGCATTCACACACAGGACAAGGCTTTGCTGCCTTTATGCAGCAGGCTACTTTTCCCACACAAGAATTGAGCTCCCATATTCCCCAGAGAGGGTATCTTAATTCTCCTGACCAGATGGGAGAGCTACTCTTGTCTGGGTCTTTCAGATGTCACTAGAGTCATCTCCTGATTAATTTTCTTCTGCACATCATGGATCATGTGGATTTTGGGGCTTTCCAGCAGCTTTTGAAGCTAGAATCAAGTTTAATTCTTAGCTTTTACTGTATTTCTATGCTGTTTATAAAACAGCTTGCTTGCAAAAATACCAAACCAAAACAAAGTAATTCTCTTGCCGTTCTTCTCTAAAATACAGAATTTTCCAATAGAATATCAAGGTTAACATTATTTTGGGGTGACTGTATGCCTAGTGCTGTGCCACAAACAATCTGGACGGGGACAGATTTCACTGTTGCATTGGGCTCTCCCAGGTCCCCAGGGTCAACCACATCTACCAGACCTCCCCTCCTGATAGCCCCCATGGGCCCCTGCTGAACTTCACTTATCAAAAACTCCTCTTCCATGCCTGTCTGATTGTGGCTTTCATGGTTGGACGCAGGATACCTGCACTAGAATCACTGAGATGTGGATATTTCACACATTCTCTCTCAAAATTACTGTGTTTGCATTTACTGACCTTGGACCTTGACTTTCCTTTGTCTTTCCCTGTTTGTAATCCATGCAGAATGTGGTTAAGTCTCAGCTCACTGCATCAGCCCCACTACACCTACAAGCAGGACAGAATCATCTGTCCCTTCTTTGCTGGTCCTGCCTTACCACATAGTTCAGTCTCTCCATGTTTATAATAACACAAAACTAAAACCAAGGGGAAGAAGCCAAGGGGTCAAGCGCATGGGACAGGGAAATTTGGTCACTGGTAAGAAAATGTCTGTTCTTACGCTTGATCAAATAGACCAAGAAGTTCCATCCAGCTTCTATCCCTGCTCTCCTTGATATCTGATCATGGCTTTGCTAAGTGCTTCTGAGTGCCAAGGGAGACAATCATTGTGCTCTTGGAAATGGAGGAGCCATTAGCAAGCCATATCCCTCAATTCAGTTTATTGCTTTAATCAAGCAGCATTTTAAATACTCAATGGCATGACACAAAGAAAGGTCAGCACAGAGCACAGAGAGGGAATTAGAGCTCTTATCTGTGAAAGGAGATGGGTGGGGACTTGGAGGAGGGAAAGAGGAGAATTTTTGGATCCAGAATATTTAGGAGATTGCCTGCTGTGAAAGAGCATAGCACTGCTCCAACATTGCTCCCTCCTCAAATTGCTCCTTGGCACAAGCCATGTGATGGCCACTTCAGCCTCTGGAAAAGGCTGCTTTTACTGCTCCACTTATGATTAGGGTGTGATAATCCATAAAGCCTTGAGCTGCAGGGGGACTGGAACTACAAAAGGCACCAAGGGTATCATGGCACTGCCCCAACATTTCTCTCTCCTATCTTGGTTTAAGGACAGGTGTCTGCCAAGGAAGGTGGGAAGTTTCCTGAAATGGAAAATATGACCCCCTTCCCTCCTAATTAATATAGTTATGAATTTTTGGGGCTTTCAGGTAAAGATATAGGAAAGAAACAACAGTTCTTTACTAGTATATATATGTATAACAAGGCAAACAAACAACAACAAACTATAGCATTAATAACAAACAGAGCAGGAGCCCAGTGACCCTTCTCGGCACGGGCAGTTTCCCGTGGTGCAGTTCCGGGCACAGCCTGCAGGGGCGCTGCTGGCTCCCGGCCGGGCAGGGCGGGGGCGATGATTCCTCCGCGCCAGCAGGGGGCGCTGTAGCACGGGGCCCAGCCGCCTCACGCCCCGCGGTAATGGCGGTTCAGTCAATAAGGGGGAAGAGAGCGTGGCTCTCTCTGCAAACTCATGGGGAGCAGCCGGTCTCAGTGCCACTCCTGGTGGTTAATAGACTGGAGCAGGAACCTCAGAGTGGC
This sequence comes from Muscicapa striata striata, assembly GCA_030060385.1. Lineage (NCBI taxonomy): Eukaryota > Metazoa > Chordata > Aves > Passeriformes > Muscicapidae > Muscicapa > Muscicapa striata. The sequence goes on from JAREIS010000309.1 coordinate 906,393, forward strand.
AGCTGGAACAGCAGAGGTGAGCAGACTCTCGGGGGCTGTGAATTAAATTGTAACACTCACCCCAAATCAGTGGCAGAAGCAGCAGTAAATAGGGGTCCTGGCGGACATAGGCTGTCAGACTGAAGTGTAGCAGAAACCTCAAAGCAATGTCAGGAAACAGTGGGGCTGAGCAGGGAATTGCTCCTTTGCACAGCTCACAGGGGATGGCTGGTGCCAGAGATGCCATTTGGTTTTTTTGCTTGTTATCCTTTTATATTTTCTCTGTCTTCCCTCATATATTTGTAGCTTTGTAGCCTATTAGTGACTAAGTAATTAGTCAGTAATTAATTCCCAGTAATTCTCCATGGCCTTTCCCTAGGCAGAAAGACAAAACAAATTCCAGAACTCCAAGCCCCACAGAGTACAAGGCCCCATGGCAATCTTGGTTCTCCCTGGGAACCAAGGCAAAGAACAACTCTTCAAGATACATTTCATGGACAAAGTGCAGCTAGTGCTGAGGGAGGACTCCAGAGATGGGGCTTAACCTGGGGGTGGAATTGCCTCACAACTTGCCCTCCTAATTGATGCTTTTTATCTATTATGTTGATTCTCTAAAACCTATAAAAATGTACTCATCTCTGTGGGGATGGGCATGTGTGGACATCTTTCCGTAACTGCCCCTGAAGGCCTTCTAATAAAGATCCACTCTTATATTACCTCCTTACTGAAAGGATCTTGAGTTTCATTTCCAGGTTGGGAAAAGGGCAGCACCAGGGTTGGGTGGGAGCACTGCACAGAGGGAACGGTCCAGTGGGTGAGGGAATGCCCCTGATTCCCAGGTCCTGGAACACCACACACACCAGCTGTAGGCTCCCATGTGGCAGAGGAGCAGAGAAGCAAGCCTGCAAGGCCTAGTCACAGTGCTAAAGGGAAAAAAACAACCAAGAGGGACAAAACCACAAGGATCTCCAGTCAGATGCACAGTGTCAGGGGGCAGTTGGGTTGATCACCCCCCATGGGAAGGAAGTGCAGCCCTTGACCCCCAAGCCCTGGAGGATCTCAGGCTGCCTTCACCCATTGCAATATTCCCAGAGATGGGGGAGAGGAGGCAGTGACTTCTCCAGACACAAAAACAAAACCAAAGGTGGCTATGGGGTACAAGCCATCCCCAAGACACCTCCACACCTTGCTCCTTGGCACCAGCTGTGTGCTGGCCATCTCAACCTCAGCAAAAGTTTTTACTGCTCTGCTTAGGGTTAGGGTTGCGCTTAGGGTTAGGGTTGAAAAAACCACAAAGCCTGGAACTTCAGGGACACTTTGCCTGCCAAAAAGTCCAAAGCTTTGGTAATCTTGATTTTTAGGGGGAAATGAAAGTAAATGGAAATGAAGCGTCCTTTCGGTTAAATGTCACGTGTGAGTAAACCAAAACCTAGCCTCCCAAATAATTTCTATTTTTCAATTTTTTTCCAGCCCACCAGTTTGTACAGTATTGTCCCTGTCCCTGTGCACATTGAAATTCTAGGCTAGGCCCTCTTTAACCCCTTGACTTACTTCTGCAGAAATATGTAAATTAAGGAACAGGAGGGATGAGGTACCTGGTGGGCCATGGCACTGTGGGAGCTGGGGGAAAGGACTGTGAGGGAAGGCTGGCTGCATCTGTTTGAGTAAATGTAAACAGTGAAGAAAGCAGTTGTAAGAGATACTGGGGAAGCAGTTTCTTAAACAAAAGCTGTGACAGTAGATGGAATGGTGACAGCTGGTTGTGATACCCAGAGCCTCAACAAAACCCAGTGATCCTGAGTGCCATCCCAGCAAGGTCTTACTTGGTTTCTGAGAGCAGCTGTGGCCCAAGAAGCAAAAATATTTGCTACTTTGATGTGTTTACTTAGGGACAGTCATCTGAAAGGTTTTATTTGTCTGCAGGCTGCTCTCAGAGTTCCCACCTAAGCCTCTAAATGTTGGATGCATTTTACCATGTGGTTTCATATATCCTGGCTTTTGCTCAGTTAGGAAATTCCCCAAAGTGCTTTTGTGTGTTAAATCCAGAGCCTCTGACCCCAGAGTGGGGAGCAACCAAGAGGATTGAAAAGTGACTGATACTGAGTCACTGCTTAAGCAGATGGTTCCAGGTGCAAAAGTGTAAAATGTTGATAGAGAAAGGTGGAAAAGGAGGAGATTGATTCTAAGTGAAGGATAAAGTCAGGATGAAATTTCATCCTTTTTCTTTTCTTTTTTCTTCTGCATTTTACTTGTGGAAGGCTGCTGTGTTTCTAGAGTATGTCCACAGCGTCACAGATCCATCATGATCTCACAGAAAAGCGATGCGCCACCAGGCCTGGGAGGTCTGCTCCTGCAGGGAACAGATAACATGGTCCAGAAATTGTTCTTCCACCTTTAGCAAGTGCCTGTTAAACCATCTGATCAGCCTATGATGACTTTCTCTTTGCCAGAAGATTTGAAACAGCAAGCTGGAAATTTCTATAGTAAATGTGTCATTTCCTCTCCTTTCGTTTCCAAGGAGTGAAACAGCTGAGGTGTGTGTCATCCCGCATGGAGGCAGTACTGGTTTCCCTAAGAGCTTTGGCTTGTTATTCATGTCTTGACAACTGCAGGACTGGGATTTGCCTGCCTTTCCTTTAGCAGTTAGCAGGGAAGTGCTGTGTAACTCCTGGCATCTCACCACTGGTTTGGAACCTCTGCTGTCACTGGACACCTTTGCAGAACAGTCTTGCAAAGACACCTTCAGCTAAAATGTGTTCATTGTGAGCAAGATGAAAGTCCCTTTGGAGGTGCCTGAGATTGCAGAAGCCCAATTAAACTTGATGTATGATAATTAGGCAACCAAGGTCACGTCAGATAATCCTGTCCCAAGTACTGAAGTGCTCTTTTGGCATTTTGCTTTTCAGCCCCTGGAGTATTCTCACAGTATAATGAGCTGGAATTTCAAAACATGGCATGTTATGCATACCGTCTTCTCTGTGGGTGTGGGTGCTGCATGTCTGGACTGTTTTCCTGTCACCAGGAAATATCCCTCTTTATATATCTATAAATTTGGTGCTGCTCACATACAACTCAGGAGCAAAAAGTTTCTCTGCACAGCTTTCCTTTTGTCCTGGCATCTGTTAAAAATGAAAAATTTATGACAACAATTTGATAAAAACAATAAATTCTTCAATAGTTGGTTAAAATAAATAAAAGACCAGCTTGGTCTTTTAATATCTCCAGATTTTATCCTTTATGTATTTTTTTTTTTTCATGTGAGTAAGATTTTTATTATCATTTCTGAATTTATCTTCTTGAATTTTCTTTTTGGAAAGAAGAAAGGAGTCAGTGAGTCATAAATACTTGTTACAGCTTTATTTTACTACCGTGCTTATGAATGTTTGATGTTTGAAGTGGGTTTATTTTCTTTGACAAAAAGCCCTTCCTGTTCTCTGGTGTGTGCTCATTGTGCAATCAAGTGCATATCAGTAACTTCATTTGTATATGACTGAGAAAGCTCACGTAAATTAGCATGCATAATGAGCTTTGAAACAATCAAAAAGGCTGAGCTCAAGGATCAGTGAGAAACCACATAACCAGATGCAGGAGGAATATTATGTGTAATGTATGTCAATTTCAGACACATCTAATGTGTGCCTAACTATTACAGTTTTAAGGCAGAAAATATGGGCAGTACTCTGCTGTCTCTGTAATACATTTTGTACAGTTTTACTTCGTTGCTTATGACCAAGAGATCTTTTGGATGCTGCTGCTGCTGCTGCTGCTGCTGAGGAATAATTTCCCTCTCCTCCAAATCAGACCATTTAACTTCCCTGAATAATGGCAGGCCCTTCAGTCTGACAGAGGGAACATTAGGTTTCTATAACAGGTAGTTCTGAGTTAAATCACTGCTGCCAGGGCTCTCTTGGGATGCCGTTGAGCCCTGTGCGCACACTTCCTACAAACACCGAGTAAGAGCAGGTGCTCTTGTAAGGGTAATGACTTGCAGAGACCCATTCCTTTGAGAAGTTTTCCTTAAACTTAGAGGGAATAAATAACTTCAGAGCCTCAGTAGGAAAATATTCCATACCTTGCAGGATTGAGCTACAATAGTATTTCATTTAAAAACTGTAGTCAAGCAGTATCTAGTTTAGGTCTTTAGAGTAAGTAAAATGCCATGTCTAGACATGATTATGCATGTATCTGACAAACCTAATCTTAATATGATATTTAGTAGGATTTACCACCAACCTTGCTTGGATTTTATAGTGTTTTACTTTTTAATGGGAAAGACTAATGAAAACCACTCTTTTGAGTTGGTTGCAATTTTCATTACTGTGCCTTTTCCTCCCCGACTTTACTGCATCCTCATAATTCTCCACCTGCCATGATCTCTATTCTTACCTGGTTTTATAACTTTGAGGGGATGGTAAACACATTCTTCTTCTGCATCACAGGAAAGGATGAAAAATTGAGAAAGTCCTGAAGTGCAAAACCTCTGGAGGGAAAACAAGTTTACAAACTGGCATCTTTTTATGTGCGGTTTCTGACACCTTACCTGATAAACTTACTCTTCTTGAGATTGCAGGGACTGAACTTCAAGACATACAGAAGATTATTGCAGCTTCCACAATCCACTGGATCTCAGCAGAGTATCCCAGCAATTAGCCATTCACAGAGAAGTGGTCTTTCTACAGTTCGATGCAGTAATCAAGCATCAATTATGGTAGGAATTACAACTTGTTGGGGATGGGACTGGCACCTTTTTTGATAAAAAGGTGCTTTTTTAGTTGTTCACAAAGAAAGAAAAAACTTAGGAAAGATGAATTTAAATTTTGTCCATGGTGTCTGTTCTGAGATCATGATATGTGCCTCGTAAGCATTTCCTTTCACTTAAAAACATTAATTTTATTTAACTCAAAGTGCTGAAGATCCTTTTGTGCCTCACTGAGGGATCTCAACTCATCATGTCTGAGTACAGCTGTCCTATTAGCTGAGCATTATATCACCTTTATGTTCTGATTCATGGTTTACTACATCAGGGAGGTTGTGGCTGCCACAGAAGTTGACTTATGAATTAATCTTTTTGTTTTTCTGTGGGATCTATGTCCAATTTTATAATCTCCTCTGTCAAAATACGCTTAATAAGCAGGTAGATAACTTACATACTTATACCAACTTCAAAATAAGACACTACATAAAAAGGAGAATACTTGCTCAAAAAAAATCAGAAGGCGTAGCTAAGGGAATTCAGTCCTTGCAGAGGGCATGGAGACCCTTTGGAGGCATACTGAAAGCATTCAAGGAATGCATACCACATGTGAAGAAAGCCTTAAGAAAGGGTGAGAAGATGCTGGCATTGCTAAACATCAGGATTAAACAGCAAAAAGTCGTCCTTCAAAAGCTGGGCGTTTTTTCAAAACAAGAGTTCAGTGGTTGGTAAAATAATGTCCCTGGGGGAAAGAAACCAATCCTAATGTATAAAAGCCTCTAACTTGGCCATTAAATGTCAATGCATTGAGCATGCAGTAGCAAAATCTCAGAATTACAATGGATAATTCTGTAAAAATTTCAGCTCAGTGATGATAAAAAGAAAAGCAAAATGATTCGCTCTAGGCTAAAAGAAAATAAGAACAACCACTTCACCACTAGATAAATCTGTGTTGACAAACCTACACAGTACTGGTCCCCACCTGAGGAGGGAGAGAGAACTCCCAAAGGTCCCCAGGTTTCCCAAAGGTGAAAAGTTGCTGGGTGGAACAAGAGGTACAGCTGGGAGTCCTGTAAAATTGTCAATCAAGATCTGGAAATAAATGAGGAGTGTTTGCTCACAGTTTTTTCCATTGTAAGGTGCAGAGGTGAACAGCAGACAACCATCTCTCAGCAGCAACAACAACTACAACAGCAACAACAACAACAAGAAGAACAACAATGTGCTCCTTGCACATAGCCTATAATTAGGCTGTGGGATTTCTTGCTGCGTTGTGCAGTGGTAAAAGTTCATAGGACTCAGAGGGAGCCTGCATAGGCTCATGAAAGACAAATCTACCAAGATTAAACATTTAGCAATCACGTCTGGCTGAGAAAATGCCTGAGGAGGCCTTGAGAACATCAGTGGGAAATACCATCATATGCTTGTTCTGGAGATTTTTGTAATCTTCTCATGAGTCTGCTTTTGATCACTGTGGGAGGCAGGACTCTGAGCTGATGGACCTTTGCTCTGACCCAGTACGATCACACTTGTGCTATCCAGTGGAGCTGTATGTAATTGTAGACTGAGGATTTTTCTGGAGATTTGCAAGGAGATGAAACTACCTAGTGGTTTTATTTCTATTTTTCCCTGCTTAAAGTACTATAAAGGCAACTCATGAGGGAAGGAATTGTGTATAATAGGAAGTAAGACAAAACGTAAATATCAGATGCTTCGTCTTTTTGTTTCTTATTGCCAGCACAATCAGTTTCCATTTTCTTCACACCAGGGCTTAGTGTGACACTAAATCACATTTAACCTCATCTGAACTTCTCTGCAAAGTTCAATCCCAGAAACTCTTATTTGCCCCTGTAATTTTCTTGCTAGTCCTGCAACTGATACAAACTCCATGTCACATTTAAAAGCATTTGTGTGTGTTTGACAAAAACAAAGAACAAGGTCCTTGCCTTAGAGCTGCCTTTCAAAGGAGGATGTGCAGCTACAGAAAAAGTTGCAGTGTAGATTGCTTTCTATACTGCAAGAACAGGTCAAACAGGGACTCTTTTTTAAAAAAGCATGAGAATGAAGTACAGAAGGATTGAGAGGGACAAAGAGGCTGCAATGAGATGACAAAGTCATGACAAGTCAGATGACAAAGTAATCTTGGTTGAATAATATATTTACATGATGCATAGAGTTCAGTGAAAGCTTTACATGTGGCATTGCACAGCACAATGCAATCCAAGCATGAGGAGTCAGCTGGGTCCTGGAAGCACTTGTACAACTGTATTGGAAGAGCACTTTGATGGTTTAGCTGGAACTGATGTCCCTTGCACTGCTGTGTGAATCCAGGTCTCATGAAGATCAGTGCAGAGTGCTCCTGCTGAACCTGACTCTGGACTCCAACTCCAAGAATCCTGTCATTTAGTTTCCAAAGTTTCACAAGCACTTTTGAAAACTTTGGAAAGCTTTAGTGGGTCTCCCACTTGGTATAGGAAATCATCTTAATATCAGGAATAGGAGGCAGTAGAGCTTCTGAATTATTATCCAGTTCATTAGCTACAATAACATTCCTCTCTGTGAGCATTCCTCTCACGCATATGTTTTGCTGTAAATGTCCCCAGTCAGAGGCGCTTTCAAATATGTGTCTAGATGACTAATATTTGTGTCTATTTGTTTAAATCGTGTCCGCCACTATCCCTTTTAGTTGCCACCATGTTGGGTTAAAATGAAGTGCAGTTAATTTTGTTACAGACCATTTGGAGATTTTTGAAGTCACCTTACTCCTTTTTTTAATACAAACATTTTGATATCTTTACCAAAAGACATTTTAGTCCTCAGGGTATGTTTCAGCCTACCAGAGTGTTACAGACAAAGTGCACCATGTGCTGCCTCTATTGACAAACGCTGTGATTCTGAGCACTTTTGCTTCACAGCTCTGACTCCCACAGCTCCTGGATCCTCAAAGCTGCAGGGTGAGTAAATCGGCACTCCTCATCAGCACTCTTCCTTCCTCCATTTGCCTTGAGCTCCTCGGAGAACAATGTCCTCTGTGCTGCTTACTCCTTCCCTACCATGGGGCAAAGAGCCTAACAACTAACAGCCAATTAAGAAAATTCCCATGATCACAGCTTAACTTGATTCTCCATCAGGAGTTTTAGAAAGCACTCTCTGCAGAAGTGTATATAGAGAAACATAAAAATCTGAGACAGAATGTAATCACACTGATGTCACTAAAATGGACAGATTATTCTGCATGACAGATGTTGGCGTTTCTACTGACTTTCAGTTTTGGTTAATTACCCTTCTGAGCTCTCCCACCACCTAGCAGCAGTTTTCATTGATCAACATGCCTGTTGTGGTTTTGTGCAAGATATTTAGGTGGAGTGGTTTTCTCAGATATAGCATCACATAGAATTACATAACGCCAAATTACATACCTGTGTCCTTGAGAGGCATCTTGAATGACATTGGCAAAAAAAGCTGCTGTTTTGTTAGGGAAAGTAAAGATGAGTCTTGCTGACAATACCAATATGTTCCAAGGTAACAGGCAGCTGTAAGTAATCATTCTGTCTTCATATTTCTTCATTTTAATGCCATTCCACTAATTATCCAATGCTAGATACTATGATTTCACCCCTAATAATGCCTTCCCCAAGCAATGACTTATGGGAATACAATTTTCTGCCTTGATTTAGGTCCAATGATACATCGTACCTACTTAGCATACTGAGAAACAGGATTTATACTGGCATGCAAAATCTGGATGGCTTTGATGGATAAGATGTCCTGATGCTTCTGAGGTAGGACCAAAAATAAATGATTGACAGTAGCTAGGTAATGACATGGGAGCTATTCCGTGGAAGCAGAAGTAGTCCAGCATCTTGGTAGGACAAGTATTCTGGAATTAATCTTATTGGCTTTTTTCCCAAGGATTGGTAACAGATGCTCTTTTCTCATACATGGCCTACTTTCAAAGTCAGAGCAGTGTACCATATGTCAAATATCAATGTGGTCTCTGAGTTGCCTTTTCCTCATATTAGATGGGACTCTTATGACTAATTGAATGTTGTTCTTATTTACAAAAGTCATCTCTCTTTTTTAGGCACACAAGCATTTTCCTTGGAGGATACTCCTAAAGAATGGAGGATTTTTTCCAGTCACTATCAACAATGCAATTAATTTAAATTACAACATACAAGTACAGTGAGAGAGTACAAAGTAGCCTTGTACTTATGTCCAAAGACGTAAAGACAAGATGATTCTATGACACAGAAGAAAGTAAACTAGGGCTATCTTTTTTCTGTCTTTGTTTTTCAAAGGACAGAAGTGAAAAAAATCTCCCCTTTTTCTGTCTAAAAGTAATTTTTACCATTTACATGACATCTGATCTTTCTTCAGGCAGAACAGAGTATTTTTATTGATAATATACCTAGCATTTTTCTAGTGTGCTAGAGCTACAAAACTTTCATGCATGGGTATATATCTTTTAGAACCATGATGCTAAAATCTTGAAACCTGTTTGTGTTTGTAACACAAAAGCCCCTGTGCTGACAGTTCAGTTATGAGGTTTGCTGTTGCTGGTGAAGCCCTGACAGCAGACCCTCAGAGACCTGGCCTTCCTCCCAAGCTGTGCCTGTGCAGCCTGAAGAGTTGCTCATGCAGAGCTGGTGGTGATGTACTTCCTCTTGGGGGATGTCTTGCATCCATGGCCATGCTGTGGAGGAGCACACTGACTGTTAGGCCTTGTTAGCTCAGAGCAAGCTGGTGCCTCTGACAGCTCAGTTTGTTTGGGGCTGTCGAGCTTCTGTGTAGGACTCCTCTTAATATTTGCAACCAAATCTCTGTGAACATAAGTGACCTAGGTCTGACTTGTGCCCTCACCTACACCTAGCCAGCTGGTAAGAAGCAAAGAGAACAGTGCTGTCTCATAAATCCTCAGTGGTCTCAAGAGAAGCCCGAGTGGCAGATGCGCTTTGAGGACCTGCTGGTATCTCCAGACTTATGGAGAAAGCAGAGACCTCCGTACTCCACCAAAGGACCAGCTCTTTCTTGTCAAGAGCTTCTCAGTGCAAAGGGAAGAGGAACAGGCTGGTCACTGTTTAAAACCAAGTGAAGGAGATGAAAGGTACTTCCAGGCTGTACTTCCCCAAGTATTTCCATTCTGGATGTGTTTGTGAGGAATGGCTCTTAGGGGCACCTAAGTCTACCAGAAACCACTAAAGATTTGTTCAAGAAATGGGAGAGATTCAAACTCTTTGTGGTGGAAAACATGCTATGATCAATTTTTAAAGTAAAATGAGTGGAAAGGCAGATTTCTGTAACAGCACTTTTCACAGCGATCAGGCAGAGATGCTGTTGAAGCAATCCACTTGAGGAAAGCAGCAATAAAACAAAGGATTTCGCTTCTGTGCAATTTTATCGCCAGCTCTGCTGTGTGTGAGTACCTACTGCAGTCAAAAATAGGCCCTTTTTCCCTGTGCCGTGCTCTGAACAATCCTGGTGTAAGGCTGCAATTGCACAATAGCCTGTCGCATGTCTTGTCTCATTGTGCATCTCATGAGATGATATTAAGCAAAGAAAACATTTCCTTGTGACTTCCAGTAGAACGTGGCAGAAATGCTTGACTCAAGTACTAACTAGTTGCAGGATGGCAAAAAGACATGAAAACATTTGCTGAGGGTTCGTGATCTGGTCATATCATTTAACTTGCTAAGATGTTTTCTGATACTGTGGAAGCAATTAAATTAAAACATTAAATGCAGAATGGGGCTGACTGAAGCTGAGGACTGAGAGTATCAATACAAGTCTTCTCAACAAAGAATTTTGTGAGACATAAGGATGCAAGAATATTCCAAAGTGACTGAAAAGATGAAAAATAAGAAAAGTGTCTGCCTTGTCCATGCGTTTTCCTCCTGTCCTCCTCTTTTGCTTTCCTTTTTTCTCTTTTTTTTGGTAATTTCTGCCTTTTTTTTTTTTTTTTCCTTTCTTATTATAAGTACTTTTACTTTTTTCTAAAGGCTTGAGGGTTACCTCAAAAAAACGTTTTTTCCCCTCTTTCAATATCTATTCAGCCTGTTTGCTGATGCTGTATCCCAAGTGCATTCTTCTCAGTCATGTGACCTGGCCCTGTATGTCAGGTTCTGTAAACAATGTTAAATACAGTACTTGAATAAATGGAAATTTGGGAAGCCCGTTAGATGAATTGTAGCAGAATTCTTCTTAACCTTCCCACTTGGCTCAACTTTGAGCAGTCAAGAATAGAAATTTGGAAGATTGCCATCAGAGAGGTCCTTCTGAAAGCAGAAAATGGAACATTGCCTTTTAAAAAAACCTTGTCCCCAGAAACCATGAGAAAGGAAGTGAAAGACCAAGATGACACAGTGAGGATGAAATCTGTGCGTGTCGGCGCTGGAAAACACTGTTGTCATGCAATGGGTCAGGGAAGAAGCAATGCTCAGTGGGTATGTCTCTGTAAAGGCCAGGCATTTTGAATTGATTAGTCTGAATCTGTTACAGAAAATGTGTGTGTTTGTATAAAGAGCTTGTATCTGATTTTCTCCATTCTGGTCTCCAGGTATCTGTCTGTATCCCAGGGCTATCTCCCATGCACTACTATCAGTGTGGAAGACACCCAGTTCAATCCTGGGGATCCATGGTCTTTGCCTCTAACTAATTTATGAAATCTGTTGAGGAAACAGCTCCAGGACCGGGCAGGACTTGGTTTCAGGAGGGCTGGAAGTGTGGAATGCAATTTCTCTGTGTGAAATGAACAACAGCTTGTGCATCATCCTGGAACTGGACAGCTGTGGGAGAGCCCTGGCCTCAGCATGTCCCAGTCCTACACACAAGAGCTTTCTTGTGGTGATTCCTGATATTCAGCATAGCAGTTATTGCCTCCTGAGAGAAAAAATGAACTCTGTGACCCTGCCTTACCTTGCATTGGCCATTAACCATGATGAATATCTGTAGAAGCAATTTCTGTTTATAAAATTCCAGTATCCCTGGAGCTCTAAGCTTTGTGGTATTCTTAAAGCATAAATCAAACCCTAAGACCAAACCTAAGCATAACACTAACCCTAAGTGGAACAGTAAAAGGAGCATGAGCTGAGGCTGAGGTGGCCAGCAAACGGCTGATGCCAAGCAGAAAGAAGGAGAGAACAATGTTGGGGCAGTGCTGTACTAACCGTGGCATGCCTTTTGTAGTTGCAGTGTCCCTGGAGTTCCAAGCTTTGTGGTTTCCTTAACCCTAAGCATAACCCTAACCCTAAGCAGAGCAGTGAATGCAGCCTTTTTTTCAGGCTGAGGGGGCCATGACCTGGCTGGTGCCAAGGAGAAAGGAGTGGAGAGAGCCATGTTAGAGCAATGCCATGCTTCCTTTTGCATGCATCTCAGAGCTGCATCAAAACCCTTCATCTGTGGCTCGCACTGACTGCATTTAGATTGTCACTATAATTGTTTTTTCCCCATGTCCTGTTGCAAGCTATATTGTAATGCATGTGAAAAGCTGTGGATGGCTTAGTGCCTAGAACAAATTCTCTTTTAGCATTAACAAATACTGACCTTCTCTTGAGGCGTTTTGTACATGACCAGCACTTTGTTAGCATGAGTCATTATCCACAAGTCGAGGAATGTGTGCCCATACTTAGAGAGCAAAGTGTGTTTGAGGTTAGAAGGAGTTATTGCAAGAAATATATAGTGTTTTGGGGCTTCTCTGTGCCTGTCATTTCCCAGAAATTCTTTTTTTGTTGTTATTTTAGTCAAACTTTTACTTGAACATAAGATTTATCTCTCAGATTTGAAGCAAGTGTATTTTAGACATAACATGATTTTGCTATGATATGTAGAGTACAAAGTAAAGGTTTGACCTTCAAAACCTGCTGAATTTGAACAACATTTAGAAGAAACTTTCTTAAAGCATCTAATTTATAAAGCATGTATGTGAGCTGCTGCACTGAGGGCATTCAGGGTCTCTTCCTCAAGGAATGTTCTTTTGCTGGCTGGGACAGGAGACAGGCAGCAACTGACACATTAAAAATCTTCATCATTATTTTAAAATATGATGTGCAATTACTAGTAGGCAGCCCACATTTTTTGCCAGAAGACATGGAAAAACAACATTTTTTACATGAATAATGCATTCTCCTGTTTTTATATACAATATGCTATTTCTTGTCTTCATATACATGAAGTATAATATGCAGTTAGTACATTCTAAAATAAGATACATCAGTTAATTTTGGAAATTAGGTTCAGGTTCTTTTGAAATAAGTTTTACAGGGTTTTAATGTTTTCCTTTCTCTTCTATTCTGAAAAAAACAAAGTAAAATTAAATGCAAAAAATTAGACCTTTGATTTGGGTGGAAAGGAGTAATGAAATGTTAAGTACTCTCTGTTGTAAACATGGAAATTATAATTGGGCAGGGTTTGTTTAACCAGCTGTGACCTACTAACTTTTGTACAACAATGATAAGCACGAACTGTACCTGAGGAAACCAGATCCTTTTCAGTGTGAGATCGGTATTTGCACTCCCCATTTCCTCTGCTTTACATCACAACCCGTAAATGATACCAGCAGAGTGAGAGCAAGCAGGGTGAGCAGGGTTTCCTCCCAGGGCAGAAGGGCATACGTGGTCCAGATGTGTGTCATCTTCACTGATTCTGGCAGCCTAGGACTGTGAGCTGCCTGTCACAGATGCTGTTCTTCTCCACCTCACTGCAGGACACTGAGGGTGACTTCTCTGTAGCCATGTTTGCAGAGGAGTCCAAACATTCTGTCACTCTCCTGTGATGTAGCATGTGACTTCTTCAGAGAGAAGAGAAGAACATCCCACTGCATCTAGATCAGCCCAGAAACAGATGAAAGGTTTGCAGTGTTATTTCCCAAGAAACAGCTAATCCCAAATAGAATGGATTTTCCACATCATGTGAACAAAAAAACCCAAACCCTACACCCCCCACCCCATCCCAAACATGTTTTGTCATGCTCACAGAATGACTAGTACTTATGAAATGTGGCTAAGAGCCTTGACCTAGTTTCATATGCCAAATCTGGGGACAAAGAATAAGTCTAGGGGAACAAAAGTACTGGATGGCAGCACTGCACTAAACCCACAGTCCTACATTGTCCTCTCTTACTCTGCTTCCAACATCTACTTTTAAGACAGCAGTTGCTGGGAGTCCTTTACTGTCTTCTGTAAGGTAACATTTCTGCTGCATCCAGTGCTTCTGCCTTTTACTCAGAGACACTGCTAGGGCCTAGGTAAGCCAGTAAGGGTGGATGCAGACTACTATCCACAGCCTTTCCTTCATCCTGCTGCAGCTCAACTCTGTGTAACTTGAAGACAGCAAAATCAGGAAAGTAAGACAATTCACTTGACAAAATGCAGATTTTGACATCAGCACCTCCCCTGAGTTCCTGGGGAGAGAAAGAGAGACTTCCAGGACACAAAACATCTCAGCCAAACCCAAGAGTCTGAAACAAGTCATGCCTTTGAAGCACCTCTTGATGATCAGAGGAATCTTTTCAGATACAGGTGACTACAATGAGATGGGCTATTCTCAAACAGTTCCCATTACCATTAATTAATTATTGTTTTATGGAAATGCATATATATATATTTTTTTTTTTTTTCAGAAAGATTTTCATTATAACCAGAGTGAGTAGGCAGTAGTTCCTTCCTTCCTTCCTTCCTTCCTTCCTTCCTTCCTTCCTTCCTTCCTTCCTTCCTTCCTTCCTTCCTTCCTTCCTTCCTTCTTCCTTCCTTCCCTTCCTTCCTTCCTTCCTCCCTTCCTTCCTTCCTTCCTTCCTTCCTTCCTTCCTTCCTTCCTTCCTTCCTTCCTTCCTTCCTTCCTTCCTTCCTTCCTTCCTTCCTTCCTTCCTTCCTTCCTTCCTTCCTTCCTTCCTTCCCTTATCAGAGGGAAGAAGGGAGAGGGGGACAGGAAAGGCAGGGCCTGCTCACCCCAGAAGCACCTGACAACCACAAATGCACATAGTAAGAACAGTTCAAACAATAAGAAAGCAATTGAATTAACTCCTGCTATAGCCCTCCTAATACAGACCAGCTGGAAACGAAATTTCTGCTTTTATTATAATTAATTGGCAGTTGGTGTCAACAAGATGTTTCTTGGCTGTGGTTAAACAAAATCAAAAAATGAAGCATTAACTGGTGATAACTGATAAAGCAGGAATGAAAAGAGACCAGAGGATTGGAAAGGCCAGGAGCAATTCTTAATTAAAGCCTTTTCTCCAGAAACTTCCAGCTGCCTTTCTGGCATGAATGCTGGTTTCTGTGGCAGCCTGTGCAGGGCAGGTTGATGCAGAAGCAACAGGTGTGCTGCAGTGGTCCTCATGCTGCAGGGGTCCCCAGTTCACAGGCTGCAGTGGCCCCATGCTGCAGGGGTCTTTGAAACCCATACTGAAGCGAGTTCCTGCATCCCCATACTGCTTACTGCTCTCTGGGCACCCTTATATCTGCCTCCCTCCAGTAGGTGAGGTACTGCTCTCAACTTTCCTTGTATCTAAAGTACAGAAAAGCAGCATATCAAGTGATAGGAAAATGAGTGTGGCTGGGCCATAAGCTGATGGAGAGACACAGGCAAATGTCAAAGCATAGGAGGAGAACAGGCAGCTTAAGAAAATTCAGTGCTATTAAAGAAATAAAAGGGCATTCATATGTATACACACATTTTCTAGGATGTGTCAGTTTCTTGGATGTTTCTTTTTAAAGTGTAAAAGGACAATGTGTAACTGCTTATAAGTTAATACATTGACTTCCTTGAAGAAGTGTAATAGTAGAACTCTACAAAGTATTATAAGGTACTGAAATATTTTCTTGCTGTCAACAAATTATAGGTTCAAGAGGCACAAACCGGTGTCTGATCAGGGTGCACAGCATTAGGATTTACAGATATCTGTCTTGATTATCTCAGAAGAGTAAATGGTCTGAAATGCCTTCTCTGTCACAAGATGGATCCTCCTGAAATGCACCAAGGCTTTATTCCTTACTCAATGTCCTTGTGACTCCAGGAGTAGCAAGAAGTGCATGGCATGAACTGCAGGTGGATAGGTTCTGCAGCTGAACTCAGCCCCTTGGTGCAAATAAATAATGTTTGATTCAGTCCCTGTTGATAAGTTAGGATGGCTATCAAGAGTTACTATGACAAGCCACCACTCTTGGTCCTTGCTCCCAAATGAGTTCAGGGCAGGACACTGAGACCCTTGAACCCACAGACTGAAACCATCTGGGGTGGGGGCAGCATGAACTCAAAACTTGTCTACAAAAAATAATCTGCTCTAGGATTACTACTATCTCTTCTTTTACTGTGTCTAGAGAAAACTCCTTCTAAATCTAAGAGTAAATGTGCTATGAATGGCCTGTGTACAACTTTTTATGATATTACATAAAATATTATAAAGTTTAAAAGCTTCTCAGGGCAGTCTGAGACAGAGGTACAAAATGCAGCAGCTTAGACAATACCCAACAAAACTAGTCAGATAAAGGAAGGAAAATAGCCCGTACAATAAGCCTGTGACAGAGTTACTTTCCAGCAACTACCAGCCAGGTAAGAGCTACCCTAAACTGGTGTAGCTCCACATGCCTGCAACTGATGTGCAGTCAAACAGCAGGGGAGGGCCAATGACCCCCTTCTCAACTTTTGTAGCTTACTAGACTTGTAACTACGGCTTTCAGTGCTTGACAAAAGCTTCTGTCTGAGCCTTAACACGTGTTTTCCTGTGTTTCCTGCTGAGCTTCTCTTTTGCTGGGGAACAAGATGACCAATAGCAAAACCAGTGTGCTGGGGGACTACTTATAAACCTATCTGCTTTTGCTAACAGAGTCACATAGGGAGTCAGCAGAAGGGCACGCTTGCTAGATACAAGTTTTGAGGAAGGAGATCCTTGTGACATGGTCAAAAAATTGTGCTTTCTGAAAGGAGCAGTTGAAACAGGGTCATCTCCTAAGCTGTTGTGTGCTCTTTCTTTCCTTTCCGAACTTCCAACAAGTCACATGTCTGCAGGTTATTAACAGGTTTCATTTAAATCTTAAATAAATAAAATTTAAAGCTTAAACAGCCCTCACTACCTAAGCTTAATCATTAAAGAAGTGTATTTACATGCTGAAAATGAGATTACCTGTTTGTTTTTCCCTTACACATATTGCTGGGATTAGAAGCAGGAACATTTTCAAAGTTTTCTTGATCTATATGCGGGCTTTTGCAGGAGACTCTGTGCATATTCTCTATCCACCAAAAATTGCCTGAAGACTGGCAGAACACATAGCTCAAGGCACTTTCAGACTATCATTCCCTTTGCAGACGTGTATTTACGTTTACTTAACAATACACACTGACTGAGGACTTTGTCCCCCAGGAACATATTTGCAAATGAATGCAAACCTGGCATAGCTGCAGGGTTTTTCTTCAATCCTTGCTCCTATTTTTTTTTCCTTGAGATAGTCCAATTATGAAGTACTTGTCTCTGATAACAGGGATGTCATTTAAGGTGCTTCTTAGGCTGCAGTAGTGCAACTTCTCAGGGCATGCTGGGACATACGGTGACACAGCTTAAAAAAAGTATAATTTAAATATGTAATTTTGTGCAGGGCATCATCAACCCAGATAAATTCTGCCTTTATTGAACTTCTTTCGGTATGGCCATTCTTGGCATCTTCTACAACCAGATTTACAAGCTGTGCTTCCTCTGTATTGTGATGACCAGCATGATAAAAATTATGGAGATGGGATTTAAAAACTAAGGTAAAATTTTGATTTAACACTTTTCATCTTACAGGTGTCTTTACAATGCTTTAGAAAAATCCACAAATTAATGTAGTAGCCACTTTGTGGTAGCTGCTGATACTTAAGTTACGATAAAGCAGCAGAAGCAGGAAGGAGCTAAGTGAGATGATGAGTTAATTGCAGAACTGGGGATTTGACAGTGTGACCCTGAGTCAGATTTCATCATCACTGGGCTGTGCTGAAACTCTACTCCAACCCTGGGCTGCAAGCTGCCTCCAGACTCCTCAGTGTGGCCTTAGCCACCCACTGTTACCTGGGTTACAGGCAGTCTGCACCTGCAGCGTGACACAAACCCACACCACTGGCAAAACAAGGCTTCCTGGAACAGCTGTCCGGCTCACAGCTCTCTCCTTGCCGACGTGTTTCCCAAGGCTGCTTGGATGCACCTCTCCATTCCTGGGCATATGAAACGGCAGATCTGGATGCCGTGTTCTTGCCCAGCCTTTTGACAGAGTGGAACATTCAGTTCTAGGTGGCTTCATAACAGGCTACACACCCAGTAGAAAGGATACACATAAACTAGGCTATGGAGTTACGCCAAATGTGGTCTGTTTCTCAGTGAAAATAGACTAAAAAAGCCTATTTCTTTTTTTTATTTTTTTATTGGCATTTGTGCTCAATCTTAAGATACTGTATGCAAGAGAAAGGTTTCAGAGACATAAACTTATCTGGCAATAAAAACAATAAAATACTGAACATTTACATATGAACACAGAATGAAAAAAATATAATCAAGTCCAACTCTGTTTGAACTTGTTTTCTCACAGATTTTTTTACAAGATATATTGAATTCACAGGATAGCACAGCCCATTCATTCATTCTCCGATCTACTGCACATTATTTCCACTACAATTTATCACTCGTATCCATGTTGTTTATCTGGTATTTCTGCAGAAGTAACAAAAAAGTGTTGGTGTTGTTCCTTAGCATCCCACCATCAATCCTTTCTCTTCATAAAGAAACCAAGGGATGTATTTCCTACTCATTAACATGGCTTGTACTGCCTGTAATGTTACCCCACTAAACCACTGAAAATGTTATTTTCCTCACCTTGCAAAATAGCTTACAGGCATATTCATAATATTCTGAATAAAGAGTCTGTAAGTTCATACTATCCACATGAAAAAGATGACCTCAAAACAAGAGTTAGGTTTAAATTGTGATGTAGTTGTATGGAAATGGCTACGCTAGGTCTATATTAAACATTTGTTAGACCTACAGTAAACATCTATATCAAATATACTTCCTTATGGCATTATGCAACAATCAGTCTTCTTTTGAGTTTCAGAACATTATAAAGAAACAATTTTTTCTTCTTAAAATCATGTAGGACTTACATGCACTCTTAATCTAGCAAAGACAAAACCCTTGTAACATTTTCTATTCATATAATTTTAAAAACACCTCTAGATTATGTACAGTATTACAAACATCTGAACTATGAAATTCCAAAGCCTTAATAAGGTTAAACATTAAAAAAATTTCAACCAGTATGCCAGGCCCTGTAGACAGCTAAGTCAGTCTTGTAAATAAATTCAGAATTATTTTATTGAAGTCTGGTTCACAGTTTTGTTTACAAATTCTGTAGTATTTCCCCAAAAGAGCCTGCAGCTTGCAGATGTTTCCTTGTACACTCACAAAGCCTACTGAGCTGGCAAGAACCTTAGGAGTACATTAAACTAAATAATTTATGCTGGCTATTTTAAAAACAGAATAGGAATTAGGGGGTTGTGTAGAAGAAGTTTGATTTCACTACCAGAATCACAAGCAGTTTAATACAGGATCTATGTTCTCACCTTTCAATACTGAATAAATAGGAATTTGCAAAATACAAAATCTATAGTCATAATGTATGCTTACATTTATTAATTTTAATAACTAACACATCCTCTTCTAAAATTAAAATATTTATAGAAATATTTATTAGAGGAGCCTTTCTCACAAAGCAACCTTCTTTATCTAGGACCACTGTTGGACACTTCATATGCAAAAGCCCAGAGCAGTTCTGCACCCATCAGCAGAGCTACAGCCAGAATTTTTGTACACACCTAGGCTGGAAATAGTTTAGGGGCAATGTCCATTGGCATCCACAACCTTAATCAGCCCTGTGCTTGGGGACTGCTGCTGTTTCCATGCCCCTCTCCATCACAAGCCTTGCAGCCATGGCCAGGGAGCCCACAGTGTCTTGCCAGGACCTTGTTAGTACACAGCACCCCATGTAAAAGCCAGGAAGTAGTTAGTGGGCATAAAACTTTTGAGACCAAGCTCTGTTCTACAGGAGGAGAAAAATCATATTTAATGGCCTTATCCTAGCCCACTTATTATTTGTCAAAATTTTGCAGCGTTTTCAATTGTAAACTCCATGATGCTTAGAAACTCCTGAGAGGTATCTGGATTTTCTCCTTTAGTTAACTAAAGGTTTTCTCCATGGGTTTTAATGTGAAACCAGAGTCATACAGAACCATAAAATGGCTTTGGTTGGAAGGACCCTTAGAAGTCACACTCTACCATGGGAAGGGACACCTTCCACTAAACAAGGTTGCCCAAAGCCCCATAAACTGTTCTTGAATGCCATCAAAGCAGCCAATCCTCTATTTCACTTCCAGAATTTCCAAATTTCTTTAATCTGCTGAACTGCTCTGACTTGTTAGGCTTAACATGTCATTCCTAAAATACAATGAACATCAATTCTGTGCTTGCTGTCATTAAGACTGGCAGCTCTTCCTACTAAATCATTGCAGGTTTGCAATTCTGTGTGCTTCCGTTTACTCTAGTTTTATGCTATAATAATTCCCTGGGATCATTGAAAGTCACAGAAGAAAAACATTTCTCATTGAGCATGGGCATAATGAAACTGTAGCAGCAGCAGACTTAGATTCAGTGCCCTATTTATAAATCAGACAACATTCTTAACTTTCAATCAGCTGCAAATAAAATATGAATGTTTACAGAGTCACATTTTTCAAATATGTACAAATAATTGTTTCTCGAGATTACTTGTCTGGAAAATCAGTTTGCTTCCCCACAAATGCAAAAAAACTGCACTCATCCCCTCACAATTCCTATGTAAGTCCCATTGGCCCTTGGTATGAAGGAGCCTCAGCAAATTTTGCATATTTATACAAAAATAATCCAAATTTTCAAATAGGAACAAGTGGTAGTTTTCAAAATATTTTAAGTCATATTTCAAAAGTGTCACAGGCACTTTGAAGTCCAGGAGTGCTAAAAAAGCACACTAATTCTTCTGCAGATCAAGGAGAACTATTGTTGTATGTGTAGCAGGAAAGGGAAAGATGATCAAAGAGGGAAAAAAAGCCATGTTTTTGAGGATTGACTTCCTTCTCTTAACTAAGTACTAACTTCACTTGGATAAGTGGCAGCTTGCGGATAGGTCTACCAAAGAATGCTTTAGCTCTCTTGTAGGAAATTGATTTATTGCCCAGAGAACAACTCTTCTGAGCCCAAGGAATATAAAACATTTTAAAAATCAGTGGTCAGCAACTGCCTTAGAAGTAAATGGGCAGACATGAGCTGTGTCTTCCTGAGAAATTCAGCCTATAAACAAAGGCAGTATAGTAAATCTGGGCACTGAGATTTCTAATACAGGGAATTTCATCATTCTGAAAGTCCTAGACCACTATCAGACAGACTGGTCTGCATGAGGACTTATTGCACAGTGAGTCTGGACCTGGTTAAGCCTGTGCCCTTCATGGCACAGTCCATGCATCTTGGCTGTCAACCAGCCAGGCCATGGCAGAGCACACAGCTCCCTTGGCATCACACAAACAGCTTTCCTTCACACAGGCTGAAGGGAATCACCATGAACTTTGGCCTGTTTTGGGTGAGCAACCATGCCACTCACAGCACCAGTGGGTCCCTCAGTGCTGACACAGCTTGTGACATCCTGAATCCATCTCCTATGCCTACGTAAGATTTGTTCGGTTTTTACATATTACTCTGGAATAACAGATGCATGACCACCTTATCACTGCCTTTGTTGGTTGTATTGATTGCCTCCAGTGTGTGTTTGATAAGTTAGCTAATACCCACTGACAGTAAATCAGCAAAAACTGATTCAGAATGGATGCAGCAGCCCCTAAGTGATTTACAGAGGAGAGGGGACATCTGAAAATGAAAAAGAGAGTTACTGCCAATCTGCGTCAAAGAAACCATTACGCATTTAGACAGTAAGAGAGCTCCATATGTTTGGAAGATCAGTTCTTTTCAACCACTTGCTCAATTCCCCTTGAAGATATCAGCATTGCAGGATCTGATTAGAAATGAAGACATGTCTGTGAGAGGGAATGGAAACCAGCCTGTTGGATGAAGTAGAGCCTGGCTGGCCTAAGGAGGTTGCACAGCTGGTCTCAATGTCTGGGTGCCCAACAAGTGGCTGCAGAGTGCAGCAGCCCCCAAGGACATGGGCTGTATGCTGCCAAAAGTTGCAATTCAGTGCTGTGAAGGTTCCTGCTCAGCAGTGAGCAGGCAGCCCTGACCACACAGCGCTAGACTTTTTTCTGGGGGATTGTCAGGGTATCCATTTGTTTGGGCCAGTGTATCACATCCCTACAGTGCAGAGTCACTGTCCTGCTTGTGCTGGGACAGGACACAAACCATGTAGTGGTGGAACAAGTCTGTTCTGGTGCAGTTGACAGTCTCTGGGGCCAATATGGACCCTAGGACTTTCTTTACAATCATCTCCAATGTAAGGAAAGACAGTGCGTAGGACACAGCTCTAGAAACAGCAATTCATGCTCAGAAGCTTGTAAGTCATAGCTGCAGTGCATGTGATGTCTTTCCCTCCCCTGCTTACACTACAGCTATAAGTGACCCAAAATGAGACAATAGAGTGCCACGATAGCATCTATTTTTCATTTTTAAACTCAGAAAAAATCTAGTGGTGTGTCACAGGAAATGGTTTAGCCTCATTCCCTTAGCTGGTTCATCTCCAACAACTTTTGAACACTCTGACTAATTTTAAATACATTTGACATAAGAACAGAGGTCTCAAGGGCAAAAATTCTTTCCAGTTTTGCAAAATCAGCGTTCAGCTAGTGAGGAGAACTCCCTGCTCAGGAAAAAGGCAGGGAGAGTTTGATCCCTGGCTGTTTTGTTTGGCTTGCTCAGCTCTCAGGAGGCAGCAGCCAGCTGGGTTCCCAGCATCACAGCCAGGCAGTCAGCATGTGCACAGCTACAAACCTGCTGCAAAACAGTGTTTCTTGCCTGGCTAGACAGCAAACCACGGGCACTTCCTATACTCAGGAAAAGGCTGAGGATACTCCCTGGTGGTGGGGGATTGAGCACGGGGTGCATCAGGCATGCAAGAGGGACCTGAGGGGAGATGGAAGAAGTGTACTAAGGAACATGGAAAGAGATGTCAATATAAGCACAGGGAAGGCACAATGAGCCCCAAAGAATCTCTTTGCTTATGAATTGCACATGAGATCACTTAGCTCACCACTGTAAGGCAGCTGTCTCTGGAAGAGACTGTGGAAGAGTAAAATAATGCTGCATAGAGCCCTACAAAACTTAGCATGTATAAAGCACGGGCAGCTCCTGAGCACCATATATTAAATATAGGTTGTTAAAAAAAAATAAAAGGAAAAGGAAAGCCATATATGAGGAAGAATAATGCTAGTAGCCCTAGGAGGTAGCTTTTTGAACCAACATTATGGCATCAGGCTGGCATGGATGTTTCCCATTGTGAATGGCGTTGACCATACTTCTCTTTTTGGAAGACAAATGAAAGTAGTAGGAATTCATGGTTTCACCATGCCAGAAGAATGCATATTCCAAGGTCAGGTTGTGATTGCTAACCTTTTGCATACCACAGGCTTTAAGATTTCACCTTTTGTGCCTTTTGCATCCAATTCATCTCCAACCTCCAATCAGTCCTCTCTTCCGTATTTTTAGCTGAGCTTCATCACTACCCCAACTCATAGACTTTGAATAAATCACTGATGTGACACCATGTAGTTTTATGTCATATGCTAATACACACCCAATACAGTTCCTGCAGTCATCAGTGATGCTGTTCCAAGTATTGTACAGGACTTCCACCCAACTGATTATAAACAGAACTAACAGATACCCTCTTAGGGCTAAGTCTGACAAACCCCATTACTACTAGTGCAGTGTGAGGAAGAAAATGCTGCTAACCTTTCTGCTCGGGGCATGGGGAGGCTGGATCGAGTAACACAAGGAGGCTTGCTGAATGTCTACCAAAAGGGCTTTTTTTCTGAATGATCTGACAGGCCAGGATAAGTTACATCTTTCTTATTCCAGATAGACACAAGAGTTAAGGAAAGGGAAAATGTGTTAGGCATTTCCTCTGCTGCTCATTTACATAAACTGCTCTCTGTTTTGTAGTACTTCAGCAGCTTAATTAAAGAAAGGAGGAGTAAGGGAGGGCATTCTGTTATATTTGTATGCACTGTTATCATCGAAACTTGACTAAATGTAGAGACTGAGGAAATATTTCATTCATGTTTAGTGAGTTATATGCTCAGTTCTACTTGGTAGAGCAGAGTGCTAGGGACTGCAGCCAAGTGCAAACAGGATAGGAAAGGAATAGATACCAAATAGAACATACCTCTTCTCCCTTGGTAAATTTTTAATTACATGCCACAATGCTGCAAAGTACAGGTCATGACTTAATTTATGGCAAGAAAGAGACCTTGTGGAAAGCTTTAAAGGAGAAATGTCCATGGCCTGGCAGTCTGTGATACTGTTTTTATACACCTGTAAAAAGAGGAAATAAGTATGCAAAAAACACCATTGAAGACTAAAGTAATTTTCTTTCATATTTTAATACATGTATATTTGCTTATTCGGCAAATTAAATCATTCTCCTGCCTTATATGATCTCTTGTACAGATACTAAACTTTCCAATATGATTTTCAATTTCTTGAATGCTTATTGGTAAGTTACATGGAAAATATCTGCAATAAAAGCAAAATTATCTATCAACATGGAGTAGGACAGAAAGAAGCCAAACTTGTATTCTTTTAAGAATAAAAGAAAAATTGCAATAAATTCAGAAACACTTTTTATTTCTTTTCCCCTTTAGATTTGGAACAGTAATGGAATTGGTCACTCTAGTCCTTAATTTAGTGATACTAGGATGATGCTTTAGTTTTCAAAGGAGTTGTGTAAGAAAAAGAATATGTTCTCGTGATGTTTTGTGGTTGACTTTAGAATGATTCATTAATGGACAAATGGAACTCCCCCAAACTGGCTTCCACTGCAAAAGGTTTAGGTTTATATAACCTAAAACCAAAACATGGATACATTTGAAAAATTAACTTTCCTTCTGCTGTAAACAATCTATGTCTAGAAATTGACATCCATCAGGCTCCTTTCTGTGAGACACCTGCATTCAACTTAAAATATTTCTTGGCATCTCAAATGATGTGATGGATACCAAACAAACAAGTGTTGTACCCAGACAGCTGATGGTTGCTTAGGATTGCCTATTCAATTGACACAGAGAGCACTCACAAAGGACAGCCAGTTGAAAGCCTGTAATGTCATAAGGGAAAATAAAGGGAAATAGGCTACCTGTTCTTATTTAGATAGGATAGCCTTTGGCAGAGAGATGAATAACAATTATTGTAGACTAAAAACTGGGAAGAGGACTGACTGCCAGAGAGGAAGCCTAGACAGACAAGTAGAGCTCATACACATCATTACTATTAAAACAAAAATTTCATAACTTAAGAAACATTTATTTTACATGGCCCCAGTATGACACAACCCTAACATAACCTCCCTTCTCTAATGAATTATAAAACCAGTCCATCAGCAGACAGTAAACACATGGTCTGGATGCAACCACTAGCTTAGGAAACTTCTAATGCACCAAGTGTCAGAAGCTGGGCACACTTCTGCTTATAGTATTCCCTCCCTAAAGATCCATCACTGCACTTCTTCAGATGCAAGATCACAGAAATATTGATTTGGCCTGTGATGCTTCATTTCATATAGTGTAAGAAGATGTCAGAAAAAAAGGCTTTGACTTTTTGGTACAGAGTGCAAAGGAGTAAGATACTCCCTTGCTTCCTCCTAATGCCACATCAGGTGTTTTATCAGTCAAACAATCAGGTCACAGAGAATCTATGCTGTGAGAATGGGATAAAAACACAAAGAAGGACCTAGAAGACATAGAAGGCAAAGAGGAGAAATAGAGAACAATAAAATCTATTTTAAAAGTGACTGTGTCAAACAAAACCAAAAAGAAGCAAAATTCAGACTAAAGTTGCACTGTCTAGTACTAGACCAGGGGATGGCCATTGTCTTCAGATGATAGTAGAGGAATACTGAGAAACTAAGAACTGAGGCAGCACTGAGGAACAAAGAGAAGAAATGGGAGCTGAAAGGAGCAGTACATACAATAAAAATGTGTACTTTTATCTATAAATGACCTTCCACTTCCGGAATGGAGAGACAATCAAGTCATGGGAGTAATTCTGACAGGTCTGACAAAAGCTACTTTATGAGGTAGAGGAATGCATAAATTAACTACATTTAACACTGCATAACAAGAAAAGAGATCACTAACCTTTCTGGAATTTCAGTCTGAATCTGAGCCTCTACCAGTTCATACAGTAATGAACTGTGAACTTCATCACATCAAAAGAAGATGTAAAAACATCACCTCCAGGTACCGCATTAAATAAGCTATATAGGTTTGTATTAATATTTAGACTGACTTAACCATCTTCTCTAAAATGAAGATAATGTTATGCTTACTGGTCTTACGTATGCGTATGAGGTCTCACTTTCTGTCATAATTTTCCACTCAGTTCTCATACTAAAAAATGATAATTTCCTGCTATTTCTTAGGGATTTGTAAGTAAGCCACCTCAAATGAGTATCTCCTCTTAGTCCTGTTCCCAAAATAAATTGCAGCCAGGCATTGATCTGGACTGCCCATCTGCCTGCTCTAGATGACTTTTATAGCAATGGGTGAGTATTAATGAAATCTGATACAGAGACAGAATTTTCAAGATACTAAGTTCCTACAGGTTTCATGAAAAAGGTAAGTTATAAGTTTCAATATAACCTTACTCCCTATTAATTACTACAAAATACTTAACGTTTGTATGTATGCATGTGTATAATTGAAGGAAAAGCTCAACCAGCAGCAGCTTAACTAGAATTTCTATTTTATTAGAAAGTTGAGTATCCAAACAAGAAACAAAAATTGCCAAGAAAAGTGACCTCCTTGCTTCATGGAATTTTTTGGCTGGAGTAGATTAACCTGTTTGTTAGTTTGGTCAAGAAAGTTCTGCGTGTCAGATTTTTGTTCCAGAAGTTCTTATTTAAATGAAAAAGAGTTGTGACAGAAAATTAGGTTTTCCACCTAACTAAATTGAGTGGTCATGGCTCACATATCTTAAAGATGTCTAGGTTTTCAACTGCTGAAAATAAATGCTCCTGACTTTTTTGATACAGACTCTGAATTTTTAAAAGAAAAGTTAGAGAAAGGGTAAAGACAAAAAACCTGTGACTTAAATGTCATCTATCGTACACACCCAACTTTGCTATTGCAAGCAACCACATCCCACAAATCCTTTCCATAAATGAATCAAGCCCCACTTTAAATTTGTTAGTTTTCTACTGTTTGCTCTTTCCCTTCCAGAACTTTGTTGTCTGATTCTTAGAAATCCCCTATTAATTTCAAGATTAAATTTATTCACAGTGATTAGATCAATTTGTTCTGCTGCCAAAATTGGCCTTTAGTTTAATAGCTTCCCTCCATTCTCAGTGCTTATCTTTCTGGTGTATTTATGGAGAAAAATCTTATCTTCTCTCAGCCTTCATTTTTGCTAACAAGCCAATGTGTTTCATTTGCTTTCGTAAAATGTGTCCTCTATTTCACCCCAACATGTCAGTATATCATCTTTGCCCCTATTCCAGGCTGAATTTATCTTACCTGAACACAAATCTCCAAATTATACTTAATAATGCAGGTAAGGTCTTACCAGAACCACATATGGGCATCAATTTCCCCTCTATCTAGAAGCTCATTGCCTGACTCAGTAAGAAATAATGGCTTTCCTGCCCATCACAGTTGCCATATGTTGGCAGTTTACAATCATCCTGTGGTTAGCTCTATACCCAGTTCTTTCTCCTCCTCTGTTGCTTCCAAGTAATAAGCTCAAAGGCCACAGGAGAATTTTCTATTATTATGCATAACCTTAAGATTTGTGTTATTAATGCTTATCTCCTCTCTACTTCTCTAATCCTTAGAACTGTGAGTTCTTCCTGCAAGGTATTCCATTTATTTTCCATATCAGTTTTATCTGCCAGCACTGCAATGTCCTGGATTTAATAACACCTCCTTATGTTTTCTACTGACATCATTGCTAAAAGTGTCAAGTAGTATGGAGCTGAACAAGAAGAATTTTCACCAATAACCTGCCTCTAAGACAGCAGTTCAACATTACCCTTTGTAGTCTCCCCATTACCTCAGTCCTTATCTTCTTTGTCTTCCTGTACAAATTGTCATCCCCTCCAGCTGATTACTCCATAAATGATGCTGACTTCCCTGCCTATCTTATTTCATTATCATTGTAAAGATCAGCAGAGCTAGAGCAATTTTGGTATTTTCCAACTTCTGGTGGCAAGCAAAACTTGTACTTCTTGTGTTCCTCTTATATTGCACTACCTTTCATAAAAAGGCTGTTAAAATATTTAAGTGTGCAAAATTTAGCAGAAAAAGGGATCTTTGTGGTTTTTTGATTTCTGAATTCTGCCTGCTCCTTTTAACAGAGTTTTGGTATTTTTACTGGGAAAAAGTTTCTCCTGTCAAGATTTGAGGAGCAGCATGGCCTTAACTTTTGGAACTAAACCCATTTCCCCATCTCCACATGCAGGCAAACAGCTCCCACAACAAAAATGCAGGTACTCTCCTTATCTCTGCATTTTTTCCCAACTATATTAGGCTGCCTATTTAAAGGAAATAATTTTTTCCGCTAAAAACCGCACCTCTCTGAAATCACCACAGCTAAAACAGTGCTAAACTACCTAACCATGCCTTCTCTGTTGCCACCTCCATCAGCCAATCGCAGACAAGGTCCAGGAGAGTGGAGAGGGAATACAGGATAAAGAAATGGATTTTTCTTCCTTTTTCTCTTCATCTGCTTCCATCTCTAATACACAAAGACAAAGCAATTTCTTGCACCAAGAAGAAATTCTTGGTCTTCTGCCAATACCTCAGCAAATAACTGCTAACAAAGGAATAATAAAAAAGGAAACAGAGAAATAATTTACATATAGATAACAATGGTCTTTAAATACTTCAGGCAACCATTCCAAAATCAATTGTAAATTGTGACTGGATTTGTTTCCGACTCACTACCCATGCAGGGCCAGAATTGTGCCCACTCTGACCTATTCTGGCCCCTAAAAATATGCTGGCATTTTGTCTTTTTCTTTGAAGGTAAAAGACACTGAATCTATAAACCTGACTTTGCTCAAAGCTTATCTTATCCATAACAAATGTTATTTTATCTATTTTTCTTATATCTAATGCAAGATATTTACCGTTTGAATCAAAATTCAGCAGGCTTTCATCAGTATATATCTCTCTAAAGTATAAATACCACTGTAACCTGGTTCACATATTACCAGCTGAGGCCATTCCTCCTCCAAAGACTGCACAGATCCCAGCACATGCCCCAGTCTACCTATGATGCTCCCAAAACAGGAACAGCAAACACCTATGGTCTGCAGAGCTGGACCCCTTTTCTACTGATGATGGAAGCCTCCAAAAGAACAGAAACCCCAGAAAATAAAAATTATCAAAAGCTGCTGATTGGTAATGTGGAGGCTGAAATGACAACAGTCCATCATCTATTGTGCTGTGGAAGTTGTGGCAGGAACAGCTCCTGGCTCTGTGCATGGAAAGATGCTCCTTCTCTCTGTCTGTCTCAGCCTGTACAACTGGGCCACCCTGGTCACAGCAGATGGCAGATGTGGCCACTGCTATAGCTGAGTGGCTTCACACTTTGCTGCTTATGACCAATGAATCACAGATCATAAGAAAATGTGAACATTGCCACGCAGTTATTAGTAATAAATGCTTAGATTTCAACACTAGCCATTCCCTACACTGAAAAAAAGAGCTTGGAAAGACAGCACTCCAAAGTTCAGTGTCAGAAGCTTTGCAGCTTTATTCTGTCCCCTTTAACCAGTACTTTGCAACGTCCCTTTGTAACTCTGTGACTCTGGATGGGTGGGACAGGAAACTCAGCTTCACACGCTTTTTCACAGAGTTGCTACAAGGAGAACAGCATCCTTCCTTTTTCCAGTGAGGACAGGAGAAGTAGCAAGCAACAACTAAGCTGACTAATTGAAAAACCCCCAACCTGCTAGAGACATCCAGCGTCAGTAATTTCATTCACATTAATTAGCATTTATCAAAATTATACCCAACCAAATTTGGATTTCTAGACCAGGAAATGGTAGATATTATGGTAATTTGCTTCAGCTATAACAATATTTGCTTTAATGTCAAGCTTTTTTTCTTTGCAGACTGTACACACACACAAACACAAAATCTGGAGACTTATCATGACCTCACATCAGTATTAAATATCTATATTTTCCTTCTCATTAAGCTGATTGTTTCTATTTCCTGCCACAATGAGGTCAAGAGTTCTACCTTTCTGTGGTCATTTGCCAGAAAAAAAGTCTTGTTTTAAGGGTGGATGGAATGTATCTTCACCGATCTTAAGCAATAAATACATATATAAATCAAGAATGATATTGCTAGAATTTAGCCAGGAAGTGTAATTGAACTAGCAAGATCCAAGAATTGTAGAAAGTTCCTGGATTTTCCACAGTTAGCCAATATCAACTATTAGCTGCGGTACTTTTTATCTAGATTACCTCCTTTATTGTCTGGTTTTGGTCTGTAGATGCTGTAGAATTCCTGGTAGACACACTCAAGAGCTTTGGGGATTGAGTGCACCAAACTAAGACAAAAGTGAAACTCCAGCTAAATAAATGTTCCTCAAAGTAGAACTTAAAACCAACAAAAACACAGAAAGAACAAATAGGTCTCAAATAAGGCTTTTATAAATTTTCTACGTAAGAAAACTTGCAATAGGTTCATATGCAAGAATGAGCTGCAATGCTTTAATGCACATCAGATATCAAACACCAAATATGAAAATAGAACTGAAGCTGTAACAAACATAATTATATTGGAACACATCTAAGTAGTCTCATTTGCTAGTGAAAACAGAAAATGTTTAAAATTCTCTTTCGTTAGCTGACCTGGTTTATTAACCACAGTGTTACATCTACTATGATTATGCCTGCCCATTAGAACTGCCTGCACTTGAAAATAAACCCTCAGATTTACAACCAACATAAAATCACAAGGTCTGTGGGGAGAGGAATATGGGCGACAGCCTCAAGCCAGAGGCAGGAATCCAGAAGGGACCTGAGGCAAGGAGCTCTTGGCTTCTGGGTGTGTATCAGTTGTTCTGTGGTGGCCCTGCATAACCCACAGTGTTGCAGAGCTGTGGGGTCGGGAATGAGGGGCAGGCCTATACTATGGGTAATGGTGTGGGTTCTGTAGGGAAATCACAGTGCATACACATCCAGCTGGGCAGCTGTACTCCGACAAGTAATGGCTATGGCCAGAGGGCAGGGTATGTTGTACCACCAGGTCAAAATACTGATGCAGCCACCCTGAGGCCAGGCTGACCTCAGTAATTACTTCCATTATTACTGTTTAATATTTTGTACCCACAGTTTAATATTCTGTACCCATAGGAATACTAATTCCCCAGTGCACTGCAAGATGCAACTACAAAATCCATTGTCATGAAAGGGCAGTGTAAAGCTGGTGGGGGAGGAATCACTTTTTCTCCTTTTTATTTTTTTCTGAGTATCTAAACAGCATGAGACTTTTTATCTGTTACTTGATTCACCATAAGACTACAATTTTTTCAAACAGTCTTACTTTTGGGTGTTGGATCTTAACTTTTTTTACCCTGGTGGCTGGATGCCAGGTGCCCACGAAGCTGGTCAATCACTCCACTCTTTAGCAGGGCAGGAGAGAGACAATATAACAGAATTCTCATAAGGCGAGTCTGGGACCAGGAGAGATTTCACCGGTTACTGTCATAGGCAAAACAGACCTGACTTGGGGAAAATTAATATATATTGATATTCAAAATCAGAGTAGGGTAATGAAAAAAAAAAAACAAACAAAACCAAATCTTGAAACAACTTCCTCCTACCCCTTCCTTTTTCCTAGGGTCTACTCCATTCCTGATTATTTTATGTCCCCCTAAAAGCGGGGCAAGGGGGCAGGGACTGTGAGCTGCAATGAGTTCATCACATGTTGTCTTTGCCACTCCTTCCTCTTCAGTGGCAGGACTCCTTATGGTCTTCCCCTGCATGGGGTCGCTCCCACAGGAGACAGTCCTCCACAAACTGTTCCAACACAAGTCCTTTTCAGAGGCTGCAGTTCTTCTCAAACTGCTCCAGTCTGGGTGCCCCACAAGGTCACAAGTCCTGCCAGCAAACCAATTTCAGTGTGTGCTCCTCTCTCCATGAGGCCATAGGTCCTGCTGGTAGCCTCTTCCAGCACAGGCTTCCCACAGGCTCTTTCAGGCATCCACTTGCTCCTCCACAGGCTGCAGGCGGGTCTGTGCTCCACCATGGACCTCCATGTGCTGCAGGGGACATCCTGCCTCACCATGGTCTGCACCAGGGGCTGTGGGGGAATTTCTGCTCTGGCACCTGGAGCACCTCCTCCCCCTCCTCCTCCACTGACCTTGGTGTCTGCAGGGCTGTTTTTTCTCACCTCTCTGTCTGGCTGTAATTGCTGTTGCACAGGTTTTTTTCTCTCTTCCCAAATCTGTTATCCCAGTAGCACTGCACTGTCACTGGGGGACTCAGCACTGACCAGCAGTGGGCCCCCACTTGGAGCCGCATGACATTGGCTCTGTCAGACATGGGGGAAACTTCTAGAAGCAAACAAGTCTCCTGGATATATTCCCTTCTGGGCCTCTACATATAACTGAACAATAAACACAGTGACATTAGCCAACAAAATGCACATATAGCTAGAAATCAAGGCAAAAATCAACTATTCTTTATCTAAACAGAAGTTAGAAAAAAATTCTATTCATATATATATATATGTAAAATTTCCATGGCAATTATCTATGTACCCACTCTAGATGTATCATATATGCTAAAATTATTTTGAGTCTTTCATATTGTTTCAGAACAAAATTTGAGATCAAGTGATACTGGCAACATTCCACTTTTATAGCTAGCGATGTGGAAGCAGTGATGGCAACAGCAGCACAATAGGAGCCTCTTGTACCAAAACCTCAACTTCTGTCTGTGGACTAAAAGCCTCATTACAAAGAGTGCATAATTAAGCTTCCCAACCTTCAGCCTCTAAATCAAAAACAAATACCCTGTGACAGGATACAGAGGAAAGCTGAGGCAGATTTTTAAGCCTGAAGAAAAATGTGAGGGTTTGAAATGCTCTGCTTTAATTATTAGCACAATAATTCCCAGCTATCTGAATTTTTCAAAGAGTACTGCAAAGTACAAACTTTGTTTATATTTTCTTTAAAGTCTCTTCTCTCTTACTCTAAACATGACTAGTTCCTTATCCACTGCATTACAGAAAAATATTATATTATCATTTTATTTACCTTTCATGCCTCCCAAATACTATTTCTAGTTGTCTCAAACAGTAGCTGATGGGGCTTTAACATGACATACGAAGATCTGCATTCTTTCCAGTATTTCATGTCTTATGATGAGGAAATGACAGCTTGCTGCTCTTGAGCTTCAGGCTTTCTGTTTACAAAACATCCACGGGTTTCATTTTTATATTAGTACCAATCCACCTTAACCTGTAAATCTATGCAGGCTTTAATCAAAGTGTCCCATTATGGATTTCACCTACTTGGCCAAGATGGCTATACTGTAAATTCAACCTGCTTCTTGGTTTACTATGTCCTTCAGCAGCGGGGTGAAGTTGCAAACACATACATTCATCTTTGTAAGTGTTAACATATATTGAAGCTCAAGATCAACCCTGTATGTTTATGTGTGGTGTGAATCATTGCTCAAGACAAAGTGAATCTTTCCTCTGGGTCCAAAACATTCTGATAAACTTCAAAGTAAACATTAAAAAGCTGAAGAGATAGTCAGAAACACATTTAGAAATGTTTATTTACCCAAATATTCATTCTTTTTTGGGGAAAGATTTCTGAACATGGAGGTTGCTGCCTGGTGTAGCATCATGTTTATGGTACAGGATATTATTGAATGTTTCATCAGAAGGTTCAAGAACAGGGCATAGAATAAACTGCTCATGAGAGATATTTCTTCCAAATCTTGCAAAGTTAACATTTGTTTTTTTCCTACTGAAACATGAAGATTTTTATGATACACATTTTTCTTTTAAAAAAAGTAACAGGCAGTGTACTTACTGCTTTAAAAACACCTGCTTCTTTTGACAACTAATCCATTTTCATATATTTGAAGAGGGCCATTTCCCTCAGCCTGAAACCTGTTGACTCTTCCAGGACTTTCCATTATCACATTTGGCAATGACTGTCACTGCTACTTCAGTTACTGTTACTGTTACTTATTTTTTGGAGAAACTCCAAATAAAA
The DNA here is from genome assembly GCA_030060385.1 of Muscicapa striata striata. Taxonomy (NCBI): domain Eukaryota; kingdom Metazoa; phylum Chordata; class Aves; order Passeriformes; family Muscicapidae; genus Muscicapa; species Muscicapa striata. The sequence continues at coordinate 940,517 of JAREIS010000309.1, forward strand.
CGAAGGTTGCACAAATATTCAGGCCCTCTTTAGGGTCCTCTACCAAGAATAGCTGTTAAGTTCTTTTTAAATAAAAGTTTTAATTACAAATGTGCACAGCTTTGGTCAGAAAAATAAATATTCCAAAAACAATGGTACGTATGAACTCTTGAGATGACATTGTAGTACTTTTTGGTCAAATGGTAATTAGGAGATTGAAAATATGAACTAGTGCTCTTCCTTCTGGATATACCAGTAATGTCACTATGCAATGATCTAGATCTGACTCTTTTGCATTTACACTTAAGTAGAAAAGCATTCACATTACTTTCTACACTGGAACCAAAGGATTCTGAGAGAGGAAGATGCAGAAAGGCTTAGGAGATAGCCCAGTTACTGCGAATGCATATTTCAACACTCAGCTTCTCTGATTTAGACCTGCCTGACCTGAGCTGTTTTAAGGAAGCTAAAAGAGTGCTTGAGCAATAGACAGATAGCAAGTTTTCTGTATTGGCTAAGCTAAGCTGCTGGACAAAGTACTTTTCTTTCCTTATTCTTCTGCATGAACTTTGTCCCAGATGGAAAGAAAGCTAGCTAAAATTTCAGCTAAAAGCAAGACCTCAAGCAACAGCACATCTGTACATTTATTCCTGCCTAGATAGCTGGGTTGTGAGAGCAATTCTAGAATATGTCCTTTGATGCTTTTGGAAGAGTATTATTGTATTGTTGCTGTAGAGGTTCCATTATTCTTTGGCTGGAGTTTTTTCTTTATAAAACAAAGCAAGTTTCCTTGTACAAAAGATCCATGATGAAAAAGAAAGGTAGATTCACAGAGGTAGCATGATCATACAGCAATGAAAAGTGAAGTCTGTTGGGATGAGGGCAGAAGCTTAGTGAACTAGGCAATTAGACATCCTTTTATATAGCTCTGTAACACCCATGAAAATGGGAGAATGGCCCTAGGAGATTTCTTAAACTACATACTTTTAGTTTTAAAAGGTTTTCTATTTAAAACCTCTTCAAGGGTACACAGGAGTTTTCGTAACACCCTCTACTATTCTTATTTTGAGAACTGTCTTGTGTTGCTCCAGGACTGAGAACACAAGAGCTCAAGTGTGTGAAGATGACCTCAATTAGTGCCGTTTCTCCCTACTTCTGAAGTGGTTTATCTGCCCCTTTCCACTTCCTGACACTCACAGCATTGTCCTTGAGACTGCCAAGTCCCCTAGACAGAAATACACTTCCAAGCTTCTCCGGGTCCAGTCCTCTCAACTTGTACAATCTTCATCTTTCAACACTGAAATCTTTGGGCGGAAACCCTCTACGCTTCCGTGGGCCATGGTAAAATACAGTCACATCTCTGGATTTGTAGAGAGGAAGGGGAGAGCCCTCAGGACAGACAGCTGCCCTAGTGAATAACAAAGCTACACATTGCTTAATACACATTTTAGTGTCAGCTTGTTAGTTGTTTTACTAAACTACATAATAAAGCATAGCACTTTTTTCTCAGATTAAGTAACAATGAAAACATTTCTAGTAAACATAGAGTGATATTTATAGAATATATACCGTTGATGCCTCTAGCATTCATATGTATGCGCAGCAGGAAACATTGAAAGGGAGTCTTGCACAATCCAAAGCAAACTGATTGCAAATCACTGCTTTCAGACCAAAAATCATCTGTACTTGACTTTGTTTTTTCCAGGAGAGCAGTTTCACAGGTCCAAAGGTTAAGCAGTATAGCACATTGATCCACAGAGGCATGTGCCCAGCCAAGGATTGGCTTGCTGCCACTGAATTGCTCGGAAGTTACGTTGCCTAAGATGAACCAAAAAAGGAGAAAACAAGCAGATGTCAGTATCACAGGGATTTCCACGTGCCTACCGTCCCAGGGCTTGCGGTAATTCGGTTTATTTATAGCACAGGGTTGTGGTTTTTGCTTGCAGGGAACCCCAGGCCAGGAAAAGATTTCAAGTTCCATAAGCTTTGGCGCACCCCAGAGTATTCTGCAAGGAAAGGAACAAGTGCACCAGCCATTTGGTGTAAACATATCTCTTCCATCCTTGTTTAGCAAATATTCTTTATGAGGTTCAAACTCAAAAGACCCATATCAAGAAACATAAAACTAGAGAAAACAAGAAAACTAGGAGAGGAAAGGGAAGAGAAGCGTAATTGTTCACAGCACCAAATCCTGTTGGTATCAACTTCATCCCTTCACCTTCACTCTCAGATCAATGAAAAGCAGCACAGACTACTCAAAGATAAATTTTACTTAGAGATATAGCAGGACAGAAAGTGGATCAAAGGGGTAGATTTTCTTTTCAAGTATCTTAGTATCAGAAAAGTCAGTCTTCATAATTTGAAAATTACTGTGAAAGAGGAAAAAAACAACACTACAAATGTTTCAATGCTATCAGTCCATGAGAAATCCTTAAAGAATGTTTTAAGCTTTTGTTTTCTTGGCTGTATTGCCATCTAAATGAGAACTGGTTTTAACAATAAATGATAAATCAAGTGGAGTGAATCTGAAAAGTTTAGAGCTGCACAGTTAAAAATTAGCCATGGGATTTCCAAGCTTATTCCACCTCAACCTTCTACAAGTACTGCTGCTCTTATTTAGCAATCTGCAATAGTCTCACTTAACTCAGATCTTGCTGATTAAAAAAAGGAAGTCTGGAACATTAAATAATTTATAGATTTTTATTTACAACTGAGAAAAGTTCAAAATGGTAGGAAGTTAAATATAGTTCTGTGGAAAAAGAAATCAAATACATTAATTAAAAGACATTCAGAAAAATATTAACATTTTCCTTTTCCAACTCTCTGTGCCTAGAAGATATGCTTGCTCTTTATATTACTGAACTACATCAGTAAATGTCCCTCCTCTGTTATTATTTCCTCCGGTGCCTAACGTAACTACCTAAAGCAGAGGCTAGACAGTGTTAAAGTATGCATTTATTTAAAGGCCTTTAAAGGATATATCTTGGACAGGAGCCCAGCCATGGCTCCACCCAAGATGCACCCAAGACGGACTCTTGAGTCATGAGTTTTCACACTTTTATAAGTTTTGTTCCATTTACATGTTGGGGTTAGTTGTCCAATTACAGCTCCAGGTTATGAAGTCCTGTCCTCCCAGATTGCTCTCCTCAATTCGCTGCTGCTTACACTTTTTGGCCCTGAAGCTGCAACAGTGTCTTTGGTTCTCAGGCTGGAAAAGGATTGTTTTGTCTAATTAAACTGTGAAGAGAACTTGCTAACACTTTATATGAACTTCAGAGTTGTATACTAATGCAAACAGAATCCAGAAAATAGGAAAGCTAAAAGCTTAAGGCATTACCTCCAGGGTGACTTTTTTGTTTATGACCCTGAAAAAGTGCAAAACTGTGACATTAACAATGTGTGACAATAAATTCCACATGTTCAGTTAGGTCTTTATAGAACATTCATCACCTAACTAACTAGAAGGATAAAGAAAAGTCCCAGAAATGCAGTCGGCACTTGGTCTTGCAAAAGTATAGCAACAATTCAAGTCATTATCTTGGCCTACCTTGAAAAAAGAATACCTAACTGTGATAGGTTTTTCACCTGTGGATATCTTACATTTATCTTTCTTAATATACTGGCTGGTCACAAGCAGCAGCTGCTCCCAACTTCTTTTGGATCCTCTAAATTCATCATATATTATGTAAAAGCCTCACTGGTCCTGTGTGTGAATATATCTATCTCACCAATGTGAGTTGTCATGGTTTTCCCTCTTCAAGCTCACGAACTGAGTGCTGTGGACCTGTGCCATGAAAAGAGACACCCAGGAAACAGCAGCCAGCTCCTGAAAATATTTCAATTCTCTATAAATTGATCTGAAGTGGATCTGGCCTCAAAACATGGTGTTTAGTCACTAGCAGAGAACAACTAAATAAATATCACCAAATACTGCTGCAGAGTGGACTTGCGCTGTGCCTTCATTTATACCGTCACAGGTAAGACATACTGTACAAATTTTCATTGTGCTAGTTTTCCTTCAGTCATATAAATTACAAAAAAACCTTAAAGAAGGCATTAAAATGCAAAAAATTAGCTCTTGAACTAAGGTAGAACTTTCTTTTTCTAATTTAGCTAAAGTTTGGGAAAAAAAAATGGATATTCAATGTCAACATATTTTCAGCTATTTGGCTTTCCACTTGCAAGATTTGAAGATAAGCTCACACACCGGGGCTTTTGGCACTAATTTAGAATGCTCATTTTGGCATCCCAAATTGCTGAGACATCAAACTTATTTTAGTAGAATAGTTTTAAAAATGACCTTATTTTCTAAAAACCCATAGCATGTTTAAGAAGAGAAAATTTTCTACCTCGCAGTGAGTCATTTGTTAGGTTTAACACCTTTACAAGAATCATTACCAAGTCAGGAGAAGTGGTGTTTATTTTAAAAAATTCTGTTTCTTTAAACCGAATGACAAAAAATACATACATTCACTGGGGATTAATTACTGAAGAATTCCAGTATAAATAACACTTGGTATAGGGTGTAACCCATGGACATTTTTTTGTTCATGTGTAAGAATTAAAGAAATTCAAGATCCTGGTTGCTCTGGTTTTTGTGTTTCTGAGTGTGTAATCACCCTTTTTTCTCCTTCCCGTGTCAAAATGATGCACAATTTTCCTGTTTTTGGAAGTCACCAGGAAACAGTAATACTGCAGATTTCCTTTTCACTTCTGTCTTAACAGTCCTTTACAGGGCTCCGTGCATCCCAGGTGTCTCAAATTTACCAAAGAAAGGGTGGAGAAAAAATATTGCCCTTAAACCATTGAAATTTAAATAAAAAATTTTTAAGGTGGGGAAAAGCAGCTTTCAGCCTTGGGGCTTAGATTAAAAATTTATTCTTTAAAACTTATGAGGACCCCTTTAAAAAAGTTCCTAAATTTTAAATCGTTGGGCGCCCAGTCAACCCTTTTTCCCTTTTTTTGATAAATTTTTCACTCTGTTCTTCCTTTTTTTCTGGGCATCTATCTGTTTCACTGCTCTTTAAAGATGGGGTTTGGGGTTCAAAGTCAAATCAAAGCCCTTTATAGAAGAAAATTAAAATCAATTATTAAGGGGGAATATTGGAAACTGCTGTTCACATGGAAAATAAAAAAAAATTTTTTTTGTTTTACAACCCCCAAAAATTTATTAAATATCTCCACTTTCAAGATCATCCCCCATTTTTTGTATTCTGTCTTTAAACCTAAACATCTTAGTCAGACTATGCCCCTTTGCAAAGGGTGTGTGACTACAAAAATAGAGACCTTTTTAAAGACAACAAGAAATGACTTTTCCGGGGTTGTTTGGGAGTCATATTTTAGAGACTACCAAAAATATTCTAAGTACATATGACTATAAAAAAAGTAATGCCCAGCTACATATAATAGCAGCAAATCAAGTAACTGGATATTTGTTGGGTGTTTTTTCTGAGGTTTGGGTCTTCTCCTCTTGTTCACTCAGGCTTACGGGGCCCTTTAAAAAACTTTTTGGAAAAAAGGGACACAACACCAACAAAATCTTGCCTGCTTTTTTCCAGCTGAATCCAAAGGGGGAACAGAAAAAGGTTTTTAAAGTAATGTAATTATTTTTTGAGGGCCTTCTGTCATGTAACTCCCCCTGATCATCCGCATCTGCTAGGAGGTGCAACATGACAGTCTCAGTTTCCCGGTAGACTGTATGCCAGCTTTACACTGGCTCCCCGCTTACAGTGTGGAGGATTCAAATGGTCTCCTCAATTTTTAGCATTGATTTGATATTGTATTTAGGAAACAATGCATACATTTTTTGTTTATAGCACCTGTTGACATTTAGGTAGGTTCAATAGGGTTGAATTGGGTTTCCTTTCCAGTTCTTGAAAGACAGCCTGTCAGATATTAAAAAAAAACAGAACAAACAAAAAACATTAGAGATTTTTAAGAAATACTGGCCTCTGCTTCTAAATTCACTGAAATAAACTGCAATCAGATTATAAATATTTATGTGGCCTTAGTTAAATTTCAAGAATATATATTCATATCCATGAAGTCCAGGGAAAGACAGGGCCCCCGTGCAGAATATTTTTCAGGGGGTTTTAAGTATTTCACATCTAATCTCCAGAGATTGTGTACATGGGAAAGGGCAGAACTGATCTTTTGATCATTTATCCTGCCACTGAAAAAAAAGGAATGAAAACAAAGGACTTTTTCTAGAACAGGAATTTTTTCCAATACCTGCTCCTGGAAGCTGACCCTCCCCTTGGAAAGCAAAGTTTTAAATTACTTTTCTGACTTGAAATTTTGAAGATACTGGGGATCCTTACTTTCTTTTTTGGAAAAAAAATATTTTCAGTTCTAAGTAGCTTTCATTTAGGAATTTTACTGATTCTATTTTTTAAAAGGGCAAAGTATCATATTGAAATAAAACTAAAGATATTTTAAAAATATCAA